>JAJEOX010000105.1:340000-707500 GCA_020740385.1 Mylabris phalerata
AATTCAATAAGGGAAAGTGTAAATTTAAATAAACTGAAATTAAATACATTGGTCACATATGATCACAAAATAAGAATGGGTCCAGATAAAATAGGGGCAATAAGACAGATACAATTACCAAGGAATACGAAAGAATTATCTAGATTTTTAGGTATGATCACTTACGTTAGTAAATTTATTTCAAATTGTGCGGAAAAAACAAAAAATCTTCGCAATTTAACAAAAAAAAATGTAATTTTTCAGTGGACACAAATTCATGAAATCGAATTTCAAAATCTTAAAGAGTTGTTATTAACAGCGCCAGTACTACAATTTTTTGACACAAAAAAAAAACTTAACTCTTTCTGGTTGGGACATTCAAATTTGAAATTTCTATTTTATTTTAGTTTATTTTTGTATCTATAAAATTCCTGCGATAAGAGTCAGGTTAGTTTCAGTATTGAGTTTGATTTGAACCTGAGCAGGTTAGCAAGTTGTGCTGTACCAAGTTATCATTTTTCGTTCGATCTCTTTCATTTTTGGAACATTAAACAATCGAATTTTATTTTTTTTCAAATTGACGTTTCGTGGTGTAAGTGATTACGACATCATCCACCTGTAATTATCCTGTTATTTTTTTTTTCCATTTTTTCTCCTTCCCATTTACAGCGTGGATCACCGTTCCGGTTGCATCACGAAGTGGTAAGTCACTTGGGTCATTTTTATCGTGAATTTCGTATTATTTCGTTTGGAGACGAGATTCTGGGACATTTATCCCGAATAAGATATCGTTTCAAACACTTTCAGTAGATAATTCCAAAGATGGATTAGGGGCTGTTTTATTACAGGAGGGATCACCCATTGCATACGCGTCCAAAACATTAACATCCACACAACAAAACTATGCGCAAATAGAAAAAGAAAAACTAGCAATCGCATTTGGATGTCAAAGATTTCATCACGATTTGTACGGAAAACATTTTACGGTAGAAAGTGATCATAAACCTCTTGAAACCATTTTCAAAAAGCCGTTTACTCAATGTCCAATTCGAATACAGAGATTACAAATGTATGATTTTACAGTACAATACAAGAGCGGTGCAAAACTTTATTTCGCAGATACCCTATCAAGAGCACATTATAATGATCCAGAATTTGAAGTTATAGAAAATAATATTGAATTACAAGTGAATTTTCTGAAAACCAATGATTTGAGTCCTGAGAAATTTCAAAAAGTTGAAATAGAATCGCGAAAAGATCCGGAAATTCAGGCTTCAAAACAGGTAATACAAGAGGGATGGCCTTTTGATAAAAATCAATTACCAGAAATTGTTAAACCATAATGGAAATACCGTGAACAATTAATAATTATAGGAGAAGTCGCGTATAAAAAGGAACAAATAATTATTCCAAAAAATTTAAGATCAGAAATCATAGACAGACTTCATTATTCACATTTAGGTGTTGAAAAAAACTTGTACAAAAGCGCGTGAACTTGTATTTTATTTTGGCCGTTTATGACTACACAAATTACCGACAAAATAAAAAATTGTCCAGCATGTTTAACACATAGCAAATCAAATCAAAAAGAGGAAATTATGCAAAAATCAATACCCACTAAGCTATGGGAAATTGTGTCGGCTGATTTATTTACTTTATAGGAGCAAGAATATTTATTAATTGTAGATGAATTCACTAAATTCCCAGAATTATCTTGTTTACAACAGAATACAGTCTCTTCTAGAATTGTCTAAGAATGTAAAGCAGTATTTGCACGTCACGGGAAACCGGATATTATATTTACAGATAATGGGCCGCAATTTTCGAGTTTTCATTTTCAAAATTTTTTAAAAGAGTGGGAAATAAAACATCAAACAAGCTCACCACATTATCCTCAATCAAACGGGTTTATAGAACGTCATGTTCAGACAATTAAGAAAATTCTGAAAAAATGTATTTATGATAATAAAGATCTTTATTTAACCTTACTTGAATATAGAAACACGCCAATTAGCAATTATGTACCCTCACCAGCACAATTATTATTTGGGAGGAGAATCAAAGGTCATGTACCTATAAATACATCATTGTTAATACCCAAAAGTGACATTAAACCACTACAAATGTATATTAAAAATCAAAGAGAGAAGGAAAAAAGATATTACAATTATCATACAAAAAATTTATTAGATTTACAACCTGGAGATGACGTGATTATACAAAATATGAATAGCAAATTGTGGGAACCGGGGAAAATTGTTAAATTAGATGATAAGAGACTTAGATCGTGTCATATTAAGTTTGATAAAAACAATCGCATTTTGGTGAGGAACCGGAAATTCATACGAAAAATAAAAACTAACAGGTTTTCACCAGATCGTGATCAAGTTCTATTTGATCAACTGTTGGACGAAGAACTGAATTCAAACCCTGAGCAGAATGTTCCAGTGCAATCCCAAATTGTAACAGATGTTGTTCCTTCTAATACTAATTCAAATTCTGTAAACTGGAATATTCAAGAAAGACCAAAACGCAACAGGAAACGTCCAGCTTATTTAAAAGATTTTGTTGTACCTTAATTAAGAATTTATTGTATTTGAAAAGAAAGGGGATGTGAAAGGGTAGGGATGTGAATAACCCCACCACAATATGAATAATGAGTGAGTCAGTTGATTAGCTTGTCTTAAGTGAGATGCATGTATTGTTCAAATATTAAATATATTTTCTTTATAATATTAACGTGGTTAATATTTCATTCAACCCGTTACAGTAACTACGATAAACAAAGTGAAAGCTTAACCAAATTTCGCTCTATAATAATATTCAGTTTTTGTGCAGTTTTAACAAGAATTAATTTGTGAATTGTATATGGTCTGATTAACAAGTACTTAGAAACATTGTGGCATAGTTTTCTTCCGGATTCCTTGTAAATTTGTTGAGAAATTAATAGAAATACTTTTTATTTGACTTTAGTGTGACAATTATCTGACAAATACTACTATCCTGTGGCGGACTGGCAAATCTTTTCGGCCCGGGCAATTACTACGAAAACGGGCCCGCGGTAAAACCATAAAAAGTTATACATAATAATAATAATAATAATAATAATAATAATAATTATTATTATTATTATTATTATATATTATATATTATAATATAGAAAATACTAACAAAAAATAAATCTCAAAGCCTCGAAACATAAATTATAATAATTATAAAAAAATATTTTATAAGAACCCTAGCTCTTTTCTAATGGATGGTGACACATCTTTAAGCTCACTTATAATGTCATTTATGTTGAGTTCAACTGATTTGTTCTTTTCGATATTCATTATCATAAACGCTTTCAATTTTTCTTGAAGCAAAGTACTTCGAAGTCGATTTTTAATGATTTTGAGTTTGGAGAAAGCTCTTTCGCAAGATACTTGGGTAAATGTCAGTGTAACCACTATTTTGTATAAGATATACAAATTATAGTGAGCTGCACAACATAAATTGTAATTTATTAATATAAAAAGACAACTCAGTATATAATTATTATACCTCAAATTCTTATCGACATGTAGATCATCATCATCATCTTCATCTACAACCAAATTTTCATCATTACTTTGATTGTAACATACTCGTAATTCTGTGGCAGTACATTCAGTAAAGTTGTTGACTAATTCGACTATACAATTAAATGTATTATCAGACAGAGTCGCCTGATCTTATTTTCGGTTTTTTAATTCTCTTTTGCGGAAATTCTTCTTCTACAATATATTCAAAGTCCTCGTTTTCTAAGCATCTGTTTGCTCATAATGCAAAATCTTTTGCTTTTGAGTAAACAACCTCAAAATCTCTTTGTATCTTTTCGATACTCAAAATAGATGCTGATATCATTTTATATGTTTGTATTAAATCGATATTTTTCGTCTACATATCTAGAAACGGGACCTATTACGCTAAATATCCTCAAAAAAATTATTGTTGTAGTTAATAGTTTCTAATTTGATTAGCTTCTTTAATAAATTTGTTGCAGTGTAAATTGTTGTGGAATTGAATTTCTCGGGAGTTGATGTTATTTTATTGAGTACTATCTATGTTATTTGTTTGGTTTAATGTACTTGAAAGTTATTAGAAGACATTGTGATGTGTGTTTAACATTACATAATGTCAGCAAGTGACATTTTACAAGTTATTCATCCATTCATTCAATTTTATGGTGAGAATTAATATTTGTTATAATTTAGCTTAGGATTTTTTATACCATACGGTAGCTCTGACGTCATCGCTCCGAACTCCAATATATGTGTGCGATCTGCAGTTGGAACCCGATCTCTCTGTAGAATTATATGTTTATTTGTTATGCTTGTAGTACCCAATCATTCAACGTAGTTAATAAAGTAAGAAAGCGACGTCACGTACAATAAACAAGGGGTCCATTGTGGTCGATATTTACTCGTTTTAGTCTACCGTTCCATAAGCGCAGCAAGTAGGTTTAAATGCGATATGTATGTGAATGGACAAATTCAAATCAATGTTTTTTTTTTTAATTTTTTAAGACATCAAAATAATAATACAGATTATTCAAAAAATTATAAAATTATCGAAATATTAACTACATTAAAAAAAATTTGAATATTTGAAAATAAAATTATAATTGTTAATATTTAATTTGTAAAAGATTAAAAGCAAAGACCAAGGTTATTTCTATACATATGTATGTGTTTATATGAGCAAAATATATAATGAGACCACAGGGAGGCGGACATACCCTCAGCAAGGTAGGTAAAAATTAATGGCATACATTTTAGAAAATAAGCAACTACAAAATGGTTAGTCGAGTTATTCTATTCAAATGAAATAATAAACAAAAACAGTATCATGCATTAGAAATGTCAGTATTGATGAATATTTGATTGAATATTTCTCTAAATTAGAAGAAGAAAATCTCAATCTCTGGTCAGATACAAATGATTTAAACAAATTACTTGTATTAATTTTTTGTCTTACTTTCATTTTATTGTTAAAATAGTTTGTTTCCATTATACAAGGTAAATTTTATCGTTGATTATGATAAAACTCCAACGTTTATGAACTCAATTAATATTTAACTTTAATTCAATTAATGTGCAATATTTGATATTTCTTACTTGGGATTACATTTTTCTTCTTTTAAATGTAATTTTTAAATATTGCAAAACATCAAATATGACCATACTGAAGTAACTATATTCCATACATATAGTTATCATTGCGATTACAGTAAGATTCGATAGTCACGAACGTCCATGGCGTGAACTAAAGGTAGTTACAGAATCCTAAGCTTAGTTATAATTAAGCTTAGGGATCGTGTTCCCGCCTTTAGATGCCGCGCGACAATCGTCTACGTACATCATAGACGTACGTGACTTTCAATTCTTACTGTAATTTCAATTACTAAAACGATAGACCGATTCTCGAACATTGTTTTGTTCGTGCAAGTACTTGAACCCACTCGCTCCGCTTATGAAAATCCAGTAAGAGAGGGGCAACAATCAGCTGCAGTGAACCACTTGTTTATTGTTTATGACGTCGCCCGCTCATTTCATCAACTACGCTGAATGAGTATAGCAATCCAACAGTAACGAGTAGAGGGGTTATTCGAATACGGTATCGAGTTGTTATTGTCGATCGCTAACTTGCAATAGAGTTTGGAGAAGTCACGTGTTTGCCCCAAATTCAGGGCAAAATCCCGCTGCTAGGTTATAATAATACAGTGGGCGTTATGGAGGGGAACACATTAAGTATGTTGTGTACACTTAAGATGGAACTTCACTCTCCGTTATTTCCGTTTTTGAACCGCAAGTTAGCGCTGTCGGCAGCTTGTATGAGAAACAGATTTCTAACTTTCAACAGATTGAAAACTTAGTAAAAATGATTAATATTAGGTAAACTCTACTGTTCAGTAGATGACTCTGAGCGCAGTCGTTATTTCTCATTCCTGTCATATACCATCACGTCACTCCGATTATATACTAATACACCACGCCTCCTTTTCTTGCATATAAGATTTTAAAATGGATATCTTTTGTCATTGCAATCGTCAATTTCTATGTAAAAGATTTTTTTTTAACTCGATGGGGTAGGATTACTTATCAGTCTCTTTATAAACAAAAGTCCTTGACTTTTTACACATTGCAGACAGAGTCTGCTTTTATAAAAAAATGAAAAGTTGATTTTCCTGAATAATTAGTAGAATTATTTCTATTTCCATTCAATCCTAATCCAGCAATTTTCAAAATTTATTATGAAGATAACAGGGAATTTTTAAAGTACAGTTGTGTGTCCAAATGGACACCCAGTATCTAAGTTTGGACACTCAGTAATCATGAATTGGACAAGCTGAAAATAAATAATACACACAGAAAATTCACGAACATTTATAATTTTTAAAATAAAATACAAATTCCCAACGAAATAATAGGAGTATGACTTTGTACTGGACACCCAGTACAAATTTCTTAAAAAATGCCCTGGAAGATAAACACATTTTTATCAGAAAAATCCTACTACTAAAGATAGTAATCAAGTTAGACTACATAATAACGACTTTATACATATATTCGGTATGTTGCTTAATAAATTGCATTATTGTATTAATTTTTCCGAGAAAGTCATATTTTCCAACCAACAATGTTGTTCTCAAAAATAGTACAGAGAGAGATAGCGTCACCACTAACACTTCTGCACAATAATATATACTAGTTTCACGATAGTAATGGAATTTCTCATTTGACAGAAAAGTTACTAGGCGTACCGGTAGTGGCGCGAAATTTTAAACCATAACGACATTTGATTTTTTTATTTATGTTAGTATAAATAAGTAAATAAGAATGTTTAAAATTTATTAAATAAAAACAAAATAAACAAGCCATATAAAATTAATCGATAAAGGGAAAAGTAAAGGAAAAAAATATACTTGAACGATAAAGATTAACAGTAAATAAATTAATAATACAGAAATTCGAACAAAATTATTTAAAAAAATTAAGTCAATATTCCATACAATAGATAATTATTTAGTTTTCGCCATCAGTGTCGCTGATACATAGATCGCTATCACTAGAATCGCAGCTCACATCAATAATTATTTGATTAGTGAAAATTTCGTTTTCTTTCCGCCAATATTCCTCTATAATTTCTTCTGTGTGCCTAAAATAATTTCCCCACTGTTCCTCCGTTACATTATTTAAAGAATTTTCCCAAGCTTGAATAGGGTTTATGCCAGTGAGGACTTCTTGGTCATAAAATCGCTTCGCCGGACTCCATACCATCTCAATCGGATTAACAATACAATGGTATGGAGGCAAACGAAGCAATTCGTGTCCGGCCTCACTGGCAATTTTATCTGCAACGAGCACCTTTTCCTTTATGTTCTCCTTGCAGATTTCTAATAATTGTTTTTTTGTGAAATTTTCTCCATATGACCAGGGCCGTAGCCAGGAAACTATTTCAGGTGAGGCTCAATTTTTGAGAGGGGGGGGTGTATTTTTTAAAAGACAGACTTCACAATACATATATAACAATTGTATAGGGAAGAAAAGATCTATTTTAATGTTATGGATAAAAATATAAAAAAATGTAGAAAAAGTTAAAAAATTGTACAAAAAACATGTTGTTAAATTTTCGTCTGTAATTCAAATTTATATCAACATTTTGAAAAATGGGAAGAATCGTTCCGGGCTATAAGAAATGATCTTTTCCAAAAACTATCTTCGGTTGTCGTAGTTCCAAGGACGAGCGAGTAATCGCGAGTTAAAAATTCACATTTTCGCCGGTAAAAATCTTGAGATGTACCCCGTGCCTCTAAGATGTTGGGGTGGCAGGAAACTGTTATAGGGGGGGCTCAGCCCCATCTAGCCCCCCGTAGCTACGGCCCTGCATATGACACGTTATGTGCCTCCAGCCAACGTTGCATTGATGTCTTATTCCAAGCAGTGGTGGGATGCTTGTTCTCTTGTCGGGAGTGGTAACTGGCATTATCCATCACAATCAGGGATGGTTCCTCCAGAGCTACCACTAGATTTTTAAACCATTCTTCAAATTTTTCAGCATTCATCTCACAGTGGTAATCTGTTGTAGGACTCTTTTTTGATTTGAATATACAACCCATATTTGGAATCCATCCCTTCTTGTTGCCAGCATTAATAATGATATAACGTTCTGTAAATTAAATATATGAATATTTCGAAACCTTACAGTATATGTTTTTCTTATAAATATATAAAGTATTTAATGTCAGTCGTTTTTCTAAAACAGTAATAAGATTTTCTTTAAACATAAAATATAGTAAGTTAAATAAAAACCCTCTTTTCTGCAAAATGAAATAAAACGAAAAACTAAACATAATTCTAAAAAAATCAAAATAATGAAGCCCTAAATTTCTTACTGCTCTCCACCATATTATATATTACTTCTCGAATTTCAGTCTTTATGTTTGGGTCGAGATCCTTGTGAGCAGTTTGTGGTCTGTCACGCTTTACTGGATTAGAGTTTTCGACAGGTCCATTTTTATACTTGACTGCTGTGGAAACGCTCACTCCTAGATATTTTGCAGTCATCTGCAAGCAATATAATTTTAAAATAAATAAATACCTAATTATTGTAATATAATTGCCTCAACAGACGGTCCCAAGTGTAGGCCATGCGTTTTAAAGAATTTATAAGCATTCGCTATCATTTTTTGAGCCACACGATTGTTGGCACAAACTAAGCGTGTACGTGTGCCTCCATCAGTTAAACTGCCCTGCTTCTATTGATATTAAATTCATTACATTTTTTTCGCAATTAAAAGTAATGCATGTATATTTCTCATCGCAATATTATTATTAAAACCCTCCATTTTAAGAAGAACAAATAAAATACTAAATCGAATAATCAAAGGAATAAAAATTAAAAATAATTAATGAAAAATCGAAATAATCGATAAAAATAAATACAATCAACAACGACAATGCAAAATGATTGATGAAAAATCAAAATAACTAATAAAAATCGAAAATAATCAACGAAAAATCATACAATGATTGGAAAAATCAACAAAAGCGCAACAAACGGAGTATAATTTACCGATTGCAAATAATGATTGAGATTATAATTCTAAACTTCTCTTATGTTTACATCACTTGATCGCCTCACAAGTCACTAGAAAACGGTCTACCAATCTGCGGTTTTATAATTTCCAGATACAATTGGGAAATTTCATTTTGTTAAGTTCGTGTCAAGATTCTAATACTATCGTGAAACTGGTATAAACAATTGGAGGTTATCACAATTGTTTATTTTAACAAGTAAAGAAACAAATGTAGTATCGATATTTTATATCTTTGTCTGATGCATGTAAATTGTAAAAGATCGAGCGATTTACAACAGAAACGAGATAATAAAAAAAATTGTCTAAATACAAATAACTGAAAGAGAATAGATTTAGCGATGGGGTATAATGTTCGATCAAAAGCTAAAGGGTTGAAATTCTCTTTATGTCTAGAACTTTTTTCTATTTCATACCCGAACGTTCAAATTATAGTAATAATTTGCAGAATCTTTAATTGTCCGTTCTACTGTAGAACGATTTAGATTTAGATTTAGCGAAGAGAACAGCCGTCCTAATTAACTAAAACAATAATAACTGTCTTGATGGTTTCATAGGACAGCTGTCCTCTTCACTAAATCTTTCAATTATTTGTATTACGCAACATTTTTTTTTATTATCTCGCTTCTGTTGTTTCGAATTATCATTTTTGGTAGAATCAAAACGAATATATATACAATATTGAACTTATAAAGAATTCCCCATTGTTTATTATTTTATTTATCAAGTTGACTAATGAAATTCTAGCTAGCTTATACATAGTGTAATATAAGATTATAAATACATAGTTGATTATGTACTTCGATATTCTTTTGAAGATTTCTATTTATTGCATCTTTTTATTTCGCTTATTGAGCCTGTGAATGGTAGATGGCGCTTAGAAAGAACTTACAAAATCATCCACTTATAATCGAGGACGTTACTATTCAGTTTAGTAAAAATTAGCCGGCATTTTCAAAATAAAACTTTAAAACGCCTCTTTAAGCAAAAATATTGACGTTGATGCCCAATAATTTGATTCTTATCAATGTTTAGCGCCCATTCTACGTCCTAAATTTGGTTTCAAGTGTATAGTACTGCAAATACGCAATTTTCATAATTTCGGCCTTTTTACCAAACCTACTCGTTCAAAGTTAATCAAAAAAATAGAGATACTGTATTAAACCTATTTAGATATGATTCAAAAGCCAACAAATTTTCTATCGGGTAGTTTTTGAAATAAAAAATAAAAACCTGTAAAAACCATGCTTTTTTGAGGTTTTTTTATTTTTTTTTTTTCAAAAACTACCCGATAGATATTTTGTTAATTTGGAATAAACGATGCTTAGGGTAGTACTAAACTATGGTATTTTTTTCAGAATTTTTGAACGAGTGGTTTCAATTTTCACAGAGTAGAGTTCCACCTTAAAAGAACAGTATGAATATAGACCACCAACGTGTAACATTAATAAAGTTTAATAATGTTTAATTACCCACAACAATTTCAACAACAACCTCAACAACAACAATCCTTACCATCAAACTTCCAACCGAATTACAAACCAAACTTCCCTAGCCAGCCAATTCAACTTAGACCAAACGTTTCCTACAAACAAAACTTCCCTAAATGGAAATTTGGAAAACCATCACAAGAACAACAAACACCTATGAGTGGTGTATCCACGATCAAAACCTCGATCAATCAACCAGCTACAAACCAACAGCCAAAAGGGAACTTCTTTTCAAACGATCAGCCAAACAATAAATATATAGTGGAGGAAGTATCTAATATTGAACAACAGGAAGAAAACGATGAACAAGAATTCGATGCCGAAACCCAAATACAAGTTTACCAACAAGAAATCGACAAACTAAAGTGGTACCAACAACAACAATATCAACAGCAAGAAAACGAAGATGAAGAAAATTTTCAAAAGGAAGCCTCCCAAAACATAGAAACATAAAAATCGACATCAACAATCTCCAATCTAACTCTCTACCTTATGTTTACATACCTTCTCTTGACCAAAAATTACTTATCGACACCGGTTGCAATGATACAATTATCCGACCAATAATAACTCACCAATTCCAAATCACTAGCGAACCCATCCGATCCATTAAACTCACATCAATACATGGAGAATCCAACGTAACAGAAACCATTGAGCACCCTATACGTAAAGATTACGGAATAAACAAAAAATTCGAATGCCTATTATTCCCATTTCATACATATTATGACGGTATCATCGGAAATAAAATTCTAAAAGAATTAAACCTTTCTGTTAATTATGAAGAAAAATGCCTGCACAATAACAACAAAACTATATTAGTTCCATTTCAATATAGAACCGATTTCAACACACAAAAGATCGAATTGAAACCACTGGAAATTAAAATAATACAATTAGGAATTAATTGGAAGATGGAGAATATCTAGTACCCGGAAAAGAACAAAAAAGTGTAAATGTACCAGAAAGCATAATCAATATTAAAGACAGCAATTACGTCTGTGAAGTCATCAACACCAACAACCATCCAATCATAATTACTATCAAGAAAAAACTGCACTTCGAACTGTTAACGGAAAACTATAGTATAAATACAAAAGAAAGCGACAATAAGAAAATAACCAACGGTTTCGAATTTATCCAAAGTAACCACCTTAATGAAGAAGAAAAAACAAGCCTAAGAAAATTAATAAACGAATATAGTGACATATTACATCTCCCAGATACTAGACTTACTTTTACCAACCAAATCAAACACCAAATTAACACCAACGATGAAATACCCGTTCATGCGAAACTATACCGATACCCTCCTATACATAAAGAAGAAATCCAAAAACAAGTAAACGACCCACTAGAAAAAGACATTATAAGACCGAGCCACTCCCCATGGTGAAGCCCTGTATGGATCGTCCCGAAGAAAATGGACGCGTCTGGCAAAAGGAAATGGCGCATGGTCATAGATTACCGAAATTTGAACGAAAAAACTATCGACGATAAATATCCGTTACCAAACATCGACGACATTCTAGATAAACTCGGAAAATGTAACTACTTTACCACATTAGATCTCGCAAGTGGGTTCCACCAAATAGAAATGGAAGAAAACTCAGTTGCCAAGACAGTATTCTCTGTTGATTGAGGGCACTTCGAATTTCTATATATGCCTTTTGGTTTGAAAAATGCACTATCCACATTTCAAAGATGCATGAATAACGTATTAGATGAATTAATTGGCGAAGGATGTTTAGTGTATATGGACGACATAATAATTTACTCGACATCCTTACAAGAACACATCAAAAAACTAAAAGACACATTCTAAAAACTTACAATACACAACATGAAGATTCAACTAGACAAATGCGAATTTTTACATCATCACGCCGAATTCCTGGGTCACATAATAACACCCGAGGGAATCAAAACAAATCCAAAAAAAGCTGAAGTAATAAAAAACTATCCCATACCAACCAATAACAAGGAAATTAAATCGATTCTCGGACTCATCGGATATTATCGAAAATTCATAAAATATTTCGCTAAAATCACAAAACCTATGACAAAATACCTGAAGAAAGGTGTAAAAGTGAACATTGAAGATCCAGAATACATAAAATCATACAAGAAATGTAAAGAACTGCTAATTAACGACCCGATATTGATATACCTTGACTTCTCGAAACCATTCAATCTCACAACAGACGCTTCGCAATATGCCATTGGAACGCTATTATCTCAAGGACCGATTGGAGGAGATAAACCAATTGCATATGCCAGTAGAACTCAATAAAGCCGAACAAAATTGCAGTACAATAGAAGAAGAACTTCTCGCAATCGTCTGGGCAACCAAGTATTTCAGACCGTATTTATATGGTCAAAAATTCAAAATTTATAGCGATCATCAACCTCTCAAATGGTTACAAAATTTAAAAGATCCTGGTAGCCGACTGGGAAGATGGCTGTGTCGACTAAAAGAATACGATTGTGAAATTACCTACAAAAAGGGTTCATTGAAGAGTAACGCGGACGCTCTGAGCAGAATGAAAGAAATCAACGCCATAGAGACAGCATCGATAATCGCCGAAGTCGATCCAGAAGAAGAACTAGACAGAATCTTGGAAGAACCACCAACATCCAACGAAGAGTACGAAGAATTATTAGAAGAATTGGAAGAACAATTAGGAGAACGACTAGATATACAAACTCAACATACAAGTGCTGAAAACCCCATTTCAGAAGCCCAAATTAGTGATAAAATCATTCACGGCTATAACAACCAAATACATATAGGTTCTGGAAAAATCTACACTAGAATAATTAGAAACCCGTGGAAAAAAAGAAACCAAGTTTTCTTAACAATTCCAACCAACATGGAAGAAGAAAAATTGGCTAGTAAACTCAAAGAAAACTTATACCCAAAACAATTAAACGCAATTTATTTCACTGACCCAACAATACGATCAAAAATCATGAACAACATCAGAAAGTACTTCAACCAACATCTCAGACTAATTGAAGCCACAAAAAAAGTAGAAGACGGGACAGAAAAAACAAAACAGGAAGAATTAATACAGAATTACCACATAGGAAAAACACAACATAGAGGTATAAATGAAAACCTGACGAAATTAAGAAATAACTACTATTGGCCCCAAATGAAAGAAGACGTCGAGTGATTTATTAAAACATGTGAAACTTGCAATAAATCTAAATGCGACCGACAACCATATAAGATAATATTTAGAGCCACCCCTATGGGATCTAGAACCCTTCAACATTTATACATAGGTATACTATCAGTAACAGCACAACAGAAATATCTCTGCATAATTGACAGCTTTACGAAACATCTAACACTACAAGAAATAGAAGATCGAAACAGTAACAATTAGGAAATCATTAACCGAATACTTCTCAAAATTTGGAACTCCACAAAAGATTATCATGGACAATGCAATTGAATTTAGAAGTAGCATTATTGAAAAATTAGCCGAAGAATTCAACATACAATTACATTTTATAACACCTTACAATCCAAATTAGAATTCACCCATCGAATGAACGCATTCGACTAAATTAGAAACAATTAGAATGATAAAAGAAGATAATAAAAAAAAGACATAAAGGAAATCATTCGTTTGGCTCTAATAAGTTACAACTATAGCATCCATACAAGTACCAAATACTCCCCAATCAACATTATACAAGGTGGATATATCGAACCATGTCGACAATCCGAAGAATATAGATTAAACTCATACATTAACGACACTCAACAAAATTTCGAAAATATCAACCAAACCTATAAAGATAAACAAACTAAATGGCTAGATAAAAGAAACAAAACTAGAGAAACTGAACCTGAAATAACACCCCCGATATATGAGAAGATACATAAGAGGCATACCACTAAGATAAACCCCCTATTTCATAAGAAAGATAAAATAATCAACAAACATTTAATTAAACGAAAATAACCTTTCAGGATGATCATCTTCTTAATATTCGTCATCACATCTGTAAACGGAGAACTGATTATTAGCAAGATAAAGCAACCCATAACGCCAGTAAAAGAAGGGAACGCGTATATATTATCTCACTATATCCATTTTCAATATCATATCAACATAATCCAGTTAAGAGAAAATCTGGACACGATAGAAGAAGGAATAACGTTGTTAAAAGATAAGGCAAGAAAAAGGTTATCTCCAAGCAATCGCATTCCAATACTAACGTTGAACCACTTAAAAGAAATAGAACAAGCCATCGAAATTCAAAAGCAAAGATTGAAATATTTCAACGAGAAAGCAATAAATAAACGAGGAATAATTAATGGAATTGGAAACATTGCCAAAACAAACAGCAATCAGGAAATCATGATATACCGAATAAAAAATATCTTACAAACAGTACAAGACCATCAAAACGACTTACAAATAACCATACAAATAAACATAATAGAATCACAGTTATACCTAATCACCCAAACCATAGATCACATATTGACTGCTATTATATTCGCACAACAAAACCAAATGGACATAAATATCCTATCAATAGACGAATATTTAAACATCCTACAAATGGTACCTAACTTAATCCTCTTACAATCCCTCATTGATTACCAACAAATTACAAAAACCAAAGTGAGAACCAACCATGAAATTATTTTATTCATAATATCAATACCCGAAATTATTCCCGAAGAATTTACCATCTATTCCATTTATATAACTCCCCAAGATCAAATAACACTGAAAATAAACAGTTCAAAAATCCTTCTGAATGGAAACAATGAATGGTATACCACTGATTATTGCCAACAAATCGACTCATGTTACTTATGCCAAATGGAAAACTTAGAGAAGAACGACGAATGTATTATACAATCAATCTTGGAAAATACGAACAAATGTCCTACCATTACGGCACAAGTCAAACATCAAAAAAAAAGAAATCAAAAAGGACACCTTTCTAGTAATAACTCAAAACACCACTTTATTGGAAGAAAACTGCAACCATCATAAGAGACAAATTCCAATAGAATCAACCAATTTGATATAAATGAACAAATGCAAAATGGTTTTATGGAAACAACATTATTATCCTACTACAGAACTGAAGGTCACCGACTTCCTGCCAGTGCCTTCAATAAAAGACGTCCATCAACAAGTAGAAAACAAACCAATCGAATTAGAACAAGTAACGGTTCAACACTTACAAGAAAGAATCAACACTCTCCAACCAGTCAATATAGAAATGAGCGTTAGAAAACAAGAACGATACAACATAATATTGTATTTGCTCATAACTATTATTCTCCTAGTTATCATTATTTGTATTATTTTCAGAAACAGGTACAAAATCTGTGTAAAACTTTTCCATCGGAAAAGAGTTGAAAAAGAAGATGTAGCCCTTTTTCAATTTTGAGGATGGAGGAGTTATATCCCGAACTATGGGGCCTACCTTATCAAAAGATAAGAAGAACCAACCCCTAATCTAATAATATAAAAAGGGATCACCTTAAGCAGCCCTTCAGTTATAATTAGGAAACGAACTCATCAACTTGTATTTTTTGAATTTCATTCCTGATTTGTTAACATAGTTATATTATGCAATTTCAAAATAAATTCATTTTTTTCAAGTTGTAAAATTTTTGTGTTTTAACTTATACAGCGTCGTGTAGGAAGGTTCCATTCCAGTTATTGAAACCATTAACAGACGACTTAGATAGAATGTTATCAGAGGGAATTATTGAAAAAATAACAGAAGCAACCGAATTTGTAAATCCAATTGTCCTAGTTCGTAAACCAAACGGGTCAATTCGAATCTGTTTAGATCCAAAACAATTAAATAAATGTATAATCAGGGAACGATATGAAATTCCTACATTCGATGAGTTAGTACATAATTTAAAAGATTCCCAATATTTTTCAACATTAGATGCTAGTAAGGGATTTTGGCAGATACCCTTATCAAATGAATCATCAAAACTAATTACGTTTGTAATACCTTATGGACGGTATCGATTTACTAGGTTACCGTTTGGGCTTTGTAACGCCAAGAATTATTCCACCGAGTATTTACGGAAATTTTCAAAGGAATAAACGGAATTAAAATTTATATTGATGACATAATAATTCACGGAAAAACAAAAACAGAACATGATACAATTCTCAGAATAATTTTACAGAGAGCTCGTGAAGTGGGAGTCAAATTTAATAAACAAAAAAGCAAGTTTGGGTTAAAAGAAATTAAATACGTGGGACATATAATATCGAGTCAAGGAATCAAAATTGATCCAGATAAAGTAGAAGCGATTAAACAAATAAAACCACCGAAAAATAGTAAAGAATTAGCAAAATTTTTAGGCATGATTACCTATGTATCTCAATTTATGCCTAATTTGGCAAATTTAAGAAAATTGGTAAGAAAAGATTCATTGTGGTATTGGTTTAAACAACATCAAACAGATGTTGATCACTTAAAACAAATTTTAAGTAAAACTCCGGTATTACGTTATTTTGATCTAGAAAAAGAAATTACTTTATCAGTGGATAGTTCAAGTGAAGGATTAGGCGCTGTAATTTTACAAGACGGATCTCCGATTGCGTACGCATCAAAATCTCTATTAGAAATGCAGCGCAAATATGCTCAAATAGAAAAAAAAACTCTTAGCAATTGTTTTTGGTTGTCAAAGATTTAAGCAATATATTTTTGGAAAAAAAATCACAGTTGAGACGGATCACAAACCATTGGAAAGCATATATAAAAAACAACTAGATCAAAGTCCATTGCAATTACAAAGATTACTGATAAACTTGCAGAATTTTGATCTAGAAATAAAATATGTACCCGGTGCTAAATTATTCTTAGCTGATGCTCTATCAAGTAGTAGTTATGAGGATCGTGATTTTACAATATTAGAGAATGAAGTAAATGCTCATATTAATTTAATTAGATATACAGATATTGAACACAAATATTTTTCAAAGTTAGAAACTGAAACGGGAAAAGATTCAGAATTGCAAATGTTAAATTCAATTACAAAAAACGGTTGACCAAATCATAAAATTGTATTACTTGACTTAGTAAAACCATATTGGAACTTTAGAGACCAAATTGCAGAAATTAACGGAATACTAGAATTAGGGACAAAGCTAATAATACCTAAAAAGATGAGACAAGAAATGGTTAATCGTCTACAATATAGTCATCTAGGTATAAACAAAACGATAAATAAAGCAAAAGAAATAATGTTTTGGCCATTTATGCAAAAAGAAATACAAGATAAAATACAAAACTGTTCAGCTTGCTTGAAATATAGTAAAAGTCAAAAAAAAAAGAACCACTCTTGAATCGTGAAATACCTCAGAGACTATGGCAATATGTAGCTGCTGATTTCTTTGTTATTAAAAAAAAGTGAATATTTAATTGTATCTGACATGTACTCGAAATTTCCAGAGATAATCGGTTTTTAAAACAACAAAATCAGATACCATTATAAAAACATTCAAAGAAATATTTTCCAGGCATGGTAAACCTGAAATTGTATATACTGATAACGGACCCCAATTTTTAAGTTTGAATTGAAATTGTCAAATTTGACATCAATTGTCAAACTGTATAGTAGAATTTTTTAAGTTTGAATTGAAACTATCAAAGTTGGCATAAATTGTCGAATTACTTTGTAAAATATTCTAATTTGAATTAAAACTGTCAAATTTGACATAAATTGTCAAATTAAATTATATAATTTTTTAAGTTTGAATTGTAATTGTCAAACTGGACATCAATTGTCAAACTGTATTGTAGAATCTTTAAATTTAAATTGAAATTGTCAAAGTTGACATAAATGGTCAAAAATATTTTGTAGAATTTTCTAATTTGAATTAAAATTGTCAAATTTGACATAAATTGTCAAATTATCAAACTATATTGTAGAATTTTGGAATTTGAATTAAAATAGTCAAATTTGACATATGTAAATTATCAAACTATATTGTAGAATTTTGAAAATTGAATAAAAATTGTCAAATTTGACATAAATTGTCAGACTATATTGTAGAATATTGTAATTTGAATTAAAATTGTCAAATTTGACATAAATTGTCAAACTTTATTGTGGAATTTTTCAATTTAAATTGAAATTGTCATAGTTGACATAAATTGTAGAACTGCTGTGGAATTATGAAATCTCACTACGAATTTCGATGCGAAAACGATTTCGACGTCGGTGCGACAACGATTTCAATTCGAACCAGCAGGGGGTAATGATATCCCGCAAAGACATTCGACAAATTTCGTTTCCATGTCCATTTGATTGAATTATTCGAACAAATGCAAACTTTCGAGCAAATGCTTGTCTATTTGTATAAATAGCGCTGAAATAAATTATTTAAACATACTGGGCCGTATTCTCTCCTATTGATTAGCTTTAGAGACGTTCTCAGATCTCTCTAAATTTTACCTATTTTTTCCTGTCAATTAGACATTAAATGACATTGATTAGTGAATAAATTAATTAATATTTTAATGAACGTCGGGTGTTGTTAAAGTTGACATTTCAAAATGGAAAATTACGAATTATATGAAACGATTGAAATAATTGAAAACAATTTGGATTTTCTACCTAATTTGAGACATCACAATTATTTAGAAAGATCAAATCCCTTCGAAAGTTTTTCTAACGAAGAATTTCGTCGCAGATATAGATTAAACAAAAGCATAACTAGATATGTAATTGATCTTATCAGAACTGATTTAGAAACACCAGTTCATAGAAACATTAATATAACTCCAGAACTACAAGTTTTAACAGCTCTTAGATTTTATTCTAAGGATAGTTATCAAATCGATTTAGGTAATTATAATTAGTAACATTTATTTTTCTTTGCGAGAAAAACAAGAGATTGAAATATATTTAAATCTGGATCTACAGGCGATCTTCATGATATATCACAACCTTCAGCTAGCAGAATCGTTTTGTAAACAAAATGCTTAGCAACACAGTTGCTAAGACCAAATCACTCTATACAAATCCATTAATGACTTTTATTAACTAATAAACGGCCAAAAAGAGGAAAGAATAGGCATTCCATTAAAATTTTGTTTAAAATTGTCGTTATGGCAAATCAATTGTTTAGTTAGTTGACGCCTAATAGAAATTTTAGTTAAAGGGAAAGAATATGGCCCACTGTTTGTTCACTTTGGTGCCGTTCAGTAATTTCCAAATTTTTGCAATTTTTTTTGAATCTGTGATTACTATTAGATCTTTTTATTGTTTATTTTGTAAATAAATATTTATTTGGGAAATTCTATTATTTTTGTTTGAATAATAATAATAAATATAAACTAATAATAAGAATTTTTGTAGACACTCCATTTATTAGACACTCTTTTTATTTTTGTCAGAAAAATTAAGTAATAAACTACCAGTTGATTATTGTTAAATATCAAATTTTATTTCTGTTCATAATGAATATAAAATTTTACGAACATTAATAAATTAATTATGATTAATTAATATTAACTATAAAAGTAAATCAAAATAGACAAGATTGTTTATTGCGTAAAATTGTTTAAAATCGTGCTGTTTTCTTGTTGCCAGACTTGCGTCCTTGCACCTATTAATTTAACATATACTATTCGTATTTTTCAAATTTTGTATTATTTTTATGTAGTTTTAACATTATTTTGTCTTCAATTAGAACAATTAATGGAAATAAAGATTCCAGCACAGATAATTTTCAAAATTATAAATTTTCCTAAGAAAATTTGTAATAGAAAAATTATTCAATTACAGTTTCTATAAATGTTTTCTCTGTAATGTAAAGTTACTTTTACACTCAATTACCCTCGCAACAATAGCTCAGCGGGGTGCTCACTTCGACTATACGCTTCCACTTTCCTTCGACTCAAGCGAACCTAACCTATATTTTGACGAAATGACAGCTACTTCGTTACGAGTGAGATTTCATAATCAGGGGGCTGTTCTGTTAAAAATTTCAAGCTAGAATTTAAAATTGTCAAATTTGACATAAACTGTCAAATTGTAATACAGAATTTTGAAATTGACAAATTTGATATAAATTGTTAACTATATTATAAATTAAAAAAAAAATACAATTAATTTACAGAATGAGGTCTTAATAGTTATTTATGATACAAGTGTTAAAAGTGATATTTTATTTTTCAAGCAGGGGAGCTTACGGAACGAGGCGCAAGCCGTGTATCATACTAGTATATGACAATATAAGGTCAGAAAGTTAATCGTTGCACACTCGTTCTGCAACGAAACTTTCTGACCGTGTATTGTATACTATTTTTTCTACGACAGTCCAAAATCGCGGAAAATAATTTAAAAAATTAAATAAAAACTAATTAATAAAAATTTTAATAATTATCAATCTACCATTGACTTGAAAGGTCGCATTACTATAGCCATAGTAACGGTAAACATTCTTTGAAAAACGCAACACCATTATATTCGCATAAATTGTGTTACTTGTAATTTTCTTAATAAAAACTTAAAATGAATATGATGGAGGATAGTGATGCCGAATTAATGTGTACTCCACCGGAACTGGTTGAAATAGTGGAAAAATCAGCGTCTGAATTATTACCTGAGAAATCTAAAGAAAGGTATCAACAGAAAAGGAAGGTTTTTTTGGAGTGGTGTCAAAAAAATAAATAAATAAAAAGTTATACTGAAAATGTTTTACTTGCTTATTTTATGGAATTATCGCTTAAAATGAAATCGTCCACTATGTGGTCAAGATATTCAATGTTAAAAAACGTACTAAAATTATACGAAAATGTCGAAATTTCAAATTATTCGAAGTTATTATCGTTCTTAAAACGAAATTCTGTGGGCTATAAGCCCAAAAAATCACAAATTTTTACACGGGATCAAACTAAAATATTTCTGGAAGAAGCACCAGATAAGATACATTAAATGATGAAAGTAAGCATTTGTTTCCGTTTATGTATATCTCTGTCACATAAGCAATTATTACAGGTCGCTTTAATAGTAGGAGTCTCCGGTGCCTGCCGTCGTGAGGAATTGATGAAAATGACTCTAGACGATATCAAAGAAGAAAAAGAATTGTTATTAATTACGATTCCTGACTCTAAAAGACATACTCCTAAAACATTTTCTGTTACACAAGGAAGGGAAAATTGGATAGACATTTATCATAAATACAAAGCTCTTCGTCCAACTAACGCTGGAACAAATCGATTTTTTTTAAATTACCAAAAAGGAAAATGTCTTAAACAACTAGTTGGTATAAACACATTTGGTGACATGCCGAAGAAAATTGTTCTCTTCCTAAAATTATCAGATGCATCCGCTTTTACGGGCCATAATTTTCGCCGGACCTCTGCTACACTTTTAGCTAATGCTGGAGCTGATCTTTTAAGTTTGAAACGCCATGGTGCCTGGAAATTGTCTGCAGTTGCCGAAGGCTATGTTGACGATTGCATTCAAAATAAGATAAATATCTCCCAAAAAATTATTGGAAATACGAGCTCAAATATTTCCAATACAACAAATACTTGTTCTGAGGTTTCACAACAAACAGTTAACGTAATACGAGAGCACTGTGCTGCGACTCGTGGAATTAACATAAGCGGTTGCACATCTTTTACAATAACAATAAATATTAATAATCAATAGGAATTATGAAATTATGTATATAAAATTGCTGAAAATAATTAAAAAAATTAAATAAAAAATTAATTAATTAAAATTTTAATAATTATCAATCTACCATTGACTTTAAATGTAAGGGGAGTTACTATGACTACAGTATAAACAAGGGGCTATTTCAAAATTATGTTATAAGGACAATTTAATATATTCAACTTTGAACCGCGAGTGGCGCAGTGGTAAGCAAGTCGACATTCGAATTCTTGTCCGGACATTCGAGAAGGACGAACGTGCTAGTCTCGGAACAACAAACAACAGAAGATACGGGTGTTAACAAATCCAATGGCAATGAAATAAACAAGAAAAAGAACATGCCGCCTCCTATAGTTATCCATAGCAAACCGGAAACCCCAACACAAACGAACAATTTATTTCAAAGCTGCAAAAATATACTAATTAGTGGTCATTACATAAAATACACTAAAAATAATGTGATAGTACAAGCCAAAACAATATAAGAATGGAAAAAATTAAGGAATTTTTCAAATCAAAAGATGTAGATTTTCACGCCTACACGGCAAAATCAGAAAAATCACATTCCTTTGTATTAAAGGGGCTGGAACATGCACCGGAACCAACTGAAATAACGGCTGAATTAAAACAACAGCATAATATCCCAGTCATCAACGTCTTTCAAATGAAAACGAAAGTAAAAACTATGTACTTGGTAACAACTGAAGCAAGTATTGCTCTGGGCAAACTCACTGCATTAGTCCCTTATGTAAATAACATTAGGGTAAATTTGGAACGACTGAGAAATCGCGCCCTAATTAGCCAGTGTCACCGATGTCAAAGTTGGGGGCATGCAGCTGCAAACTGTAACGCACCCCCAGTTTGTATTAAGTGCTTAGGCAATCATTTAACAAATGAGTGCATCATTGAAAGCCAAACAAATCCAAAGTGCCACAATTGCAAAGGCGAGCATCTTACAATTAGTAACGTAATGAATTGTCCAGTGTATGTGGCAAAAACGGAACAGCTGAATCGTCATCCGTGGACACTAACAACAAAACAACAGCTTAAGGAAGCCCCGGTGCCACAAACCAACCCCTGGGAACAACGTAGAAGACAACAACTGGAGCAAAATGACGGCCAAGAAAATGAAAGCGCGCAACTAATTGTAAATAATAGTATACTAAATCCACTATTTTAATGTAAGATTTTGAGAGAACCATTGATGTCAAATTACATTTGGCATCTATGGCAGAGCAGGTCAGAACCTCCGCGATAATAAGTAGTACCTTTGTAGACGCGGTAAAATTTGGATTATAAAGCACCCGCAACTTATAATATTGTATGATTTGATAACCAAATCGGTTGTATTATAATGAATTTGAAAATTCATTAAAAAAATTAAACAAGTACAATGATAATTTAAAGAAATGTATTTTAAAAATTCAAATAAAATACAACAAAATGAAACATATCACTGTTTTTCACCAATTTCCTAATGAACGACGAGGCTCAAATTTTGATAAAATGTTCCCTAGGGACTATCCTAAAAACTGGGAACGTTTGGTTGGAAAACCCTGTGTATCATAAATAACTATTATTGATATTTAAAATGATAAAAAACACCTAAATATTAAACAAATACAATTAATCAGAATCACTGAAATCCGAATCTAAATCAATTATTATAGAATTGTTATTTATTTCCTTCTCTCTGGCCCAATATTCTTCAATTATTTTATTAGTGTGTTTGAAGTAGTTACTCCATTGTTGTGGCGTGACACTCTTCACCGCATTTTCCCAAGCTGTTACGGGTTTTTGCCCCTCTAGAACGAGCTGGTCATAAAACCGCTTAGCGTGACTCCATACCATTTCGATTGGATTGAACATACAATGGTATGGAGGCAAGTGAAGCAGTTCATGACCAGCTTCGCCCACAATTCTATCCACTACATGCAATTTATTTTCACCAAAAGTTTCACGACATAGCTGTAGTAAACAATTTTTTGTTGTGGTATCACTGAAACGAACACCATTATTTTGTAGCCATTGCTTCAATTCGTCCTTGTTCCACGAAGCAGTGGGACGTTTCTCTTCCAACCTGCTGTGATAGCTGGCATTGTCCATAATGATCAGGGATGGTTCCTCTAGAGCTACCACCACATCACGCATCCACTGTTCAAATTTCTCAGCGTTCATTTCTGAATGGTAGTCTAACGTGGGACTTTTTTGAGATTTAAATATTTGCCCCACGTTTGGAATCCATCCCTTTTCATTGCCAGCATGAATTACGATGTATCGTGCTAAAAATGTATTTGTTTATATAGAAATATAATTATCTATTATAATAAATTTGCTGATTACACAATACCTCCATCACCACTGCTTCATTTTACCGATCAAATATCGCCATCCTGCCAAGATTTACGGACAGTTCCATTTGCGTAAACCCACGTTTCATCTAACACCACCACAGGCTTCTTTTCAAAATTTATATTCTCCATATATTTAGAGATAAACGCACGTCTCTTAACTCTTACATCGGGCCTTTCCATGAGAAGACGTCTGTTGTCATCTTTCAAATAATGGAAACCTAAATTTTTTAACAGCTTCGCCAAGCTGGACCGCCCGTAGTTGTACAGATGTTTGACTCGTAACTCATGTAAAAGTGAGTCTAAAGTTACAGGTTTTTCTAAAAGAAGATAACAAATGCTTTTAAATAACAAAAAATATAAATTTGAAAAAGACTATCGTTATCTGCAAAAATAAAAAAAACCCAAAAACTAAAGAAAAACTTCTGAAAACAAAAGCAATAACAAAAAAAATCATATTCTTACTCTCTTTATACAAACTATAAATTAAATTCCTAATTTCCTGTTTGTTATTATTGTCTAAGTCCTTAGTAGCAGCTTTGATTGTTTTATATTTTAAGGGTGAAACTTCTGAAGATGGCCCATTTTTATACTTACTAACAGTACCGATACTCACCCCTAAACATTTCGCTGTTAGCTAAAATCACATCTTTATCAAATTACAAATATAAATAGAAGTATTTTTAGATTTTTACCTCTAGAGGGGGACCTAATTTAAAATTACCGTTTTTGAAAAAACTATAGGCATTTTGAATCATTTTTTGGGCTTCAAAATTGTCACAACATACTGTCCTTCCCCTTTTTCCCGTGGACGTACTCGGTCTCTACAAATTTTAGAACAAAAGTAAATGTGTGTGTGTGTGTGTGTGTGTGTGTGTGTGTGTGTGTGTATCTTTTGACTAACAATTCAATGTTTAAACATTCTTACCGCATAATTATGCAGATTATTATCAATATCACTCGCTTCCATCATAAAATTAAAAAAAAAATCAACAGTTTTTAAACTAAAACAAACTTAAATTTTAACTTCATAATAAGCTAAATAAATGTTACAATTACAATTCAAAAATAAAATTATGTAAAGAAATTTATGAAATATAACAAAAGTGTGATACAAAATTCGTAAGACACTATAAACACCAAAATAAACACTCAAAAACACCAAAATAAACACTTGAAAACACCACCAAATTTTCAAAAAAGCAGAAGACAATGTGAGGTTATTTTCTTAGGTTATGTATTTGAAAACACCAATGAGGTATATAGAGTGCGCATCCCCTATACTTGTATAAGACCAATTTGGTCATCATATGGGGTAATTTTGACAGTTCACTCTTTCTAACTTATGAGTGTGTCGTTCAATAGGGACCTCCTTTTCTCAAGCTTTGGTCGACCAAAGCTTGAGAAAAGGAAGGCGATATGTTGGTGTCGTTTCAGTTAAAACGACACCAACATATCGACATATCCAAGATGTCTGCCACCATGCCTGGACACGTTTTTTGATCGAATGCGCACTCTATATAACTCATTGGAAAACACCGATATGTATGAAAACAAACGCGTAGGTTTTTATTTGACATTTCTGTCAATTTAAAATCTTACAATAGAATAGTGGATAGGGTTTACTAATAATCATAACTATAGTAGTAGTAGCAGCAGTAGTAATAATAATGATAATAACGAAAACATCAATAGTGTCAATGAATTAAATGAACTTATGAAAGAAGTTGAAAAATTAAATAATTTTATAAACATGAGCAAAATGCTCAAATATGTTAGAATATTAAATAAAAAATTAACAACCTGTAACTCTGAGGGGGAGAAATTCTTAGCTCTGACAGAAGTCCTAAATCAAATTAATGGATAAACTCATACCTGCACAATGGAATGCATGTGGTGTCCGAGAGAAAACGGGCGAATTAACGAACTTCCTTCATGAAAACAAAATTGACATAATTGAGTTGTCGGAGACATTATTAAAAAAGAATGTTAAATTCAGAATAAAAAACTATAAAGTATACAGCAGGGACCGGCTGGATGCACCAGGTGGGGGTGTAGCGTTACTGATTAAAACTGAATAAACCCACAAACCGTTACCATATAACGCCACATCAATTCTGGAAAATGTATCGATATATCTACCGCAAATTGATACAACAATAACTGCAATATATTGTAAACCACCAAATAGATTCACTGACACAGACCTTGATACATTCTTCCTGCATCAAAAATCAATGTTAATCGGTGACTACAATGCGAACAGTGCGATATGGGGTAGTCCATACAATAACACCAACGGTGCAACATTATACCGATATGCCCAAGCAAATGATTACAGAATTCATCACTCATTAACCCCAACACACTACCCCTCTAACGGAAGTAGACTCACAACAGTTGATCTTGCTGTAAGCAAAAACGTGCGAAATGTCACCCAGCCGATCTTATTACAACAGATTAACTCAGATCATAATCCAGTAATAATGACCCTACAACACCCACGGAATCCTCCGCGAAAAATAAAAATCACGTCATTTGCGAATACTAACTGGGAAGCATTTCGTAAAGAATTAGACAACAATGTAAACATAAATAATAATATTGCGAGCAAAGAGGTACTGGATCTGGAAATAAATAATCTAACCAACATACTAAAAACTGCACAAAACAGGGATTGTAAGATCAAAACGATTGACATAAATAAAAATAACATAGACACAGAAACAATAAACCTAATAAAACTAAGAAACAGGATCAGAAAACGATAGCAAAACACACTTGATAATTGTTATAAATACCAAATGAATCATCTTAATAGGGAAATCAAACTTAAAATGGCACAAACGCGAAATAAAATTTGGGAAGATAAGCTCTCGAAATTGAACACAAATGACAATGGTTTATGGAATTTTACAAGATCCCTTAAAAACAATCACAACACTATCCCCTACCTGGATAATCATTTGGACAATGCAACGGCCTATACCGACGAAGATAAAGCTGAATTAATAGCAGACACTGTTGAGAAAGTTTTCTACTTAAGCGATGACAATAATTTGCCCCAGCAAGTGCAAATAATAGGCGCTGTAAATAAAGTAATAAACGAGTCGAACAATGTGCCAAATAAAACCCATCTTGAGACGTTTACAAGACCGACAGAAATAATAAATATACTAAGGAAATTACCCAACAATAAAGCCCCCGGACCAGACCAAATAGCCAATAAAATTATCAAAAATTTATCAAGGAAGGCCATACTACAACTTATGTATATTATATATGCTATGTTTAAACTGCAATACTTCCCAAACACATGGACAATTTCTAACATAATACCTGCCCGTAAACCGAATAAAGACCCTCATAAACCTGAAAGTTACCGACCAATAAGTCTGTTAAATAGTTTAAGTAAAATTGCTGAAAAAATTATTAACAATAGATTAATAAATTTCCTTGAAAAACACAAAATTATAATTAAAGAACAATTTGGGTTTAGAATCGGACATAGCACATTACAACAAGTAGTAAGGATAGTAAACGCTACCACTGTAAATTACAGCAAAGATAAAGTCATTACTATGGCCCTACTAGATTGTGAGAAAGCATTCGATCGTGTCTGGATACATGACTTGATTTACAAACTAAATAAAATAAAGTGTCCGCTGCACCTTACAAAATTAATTGCTTCCTATTGTGTGGTATGTTAGGAGAAGACAGTCGTCTACCAACCATAAAGTTGTACAGACGTGCCGTGAGAATAAAGAGTGATTTAAACAAATAATAACACGAGTCGTTATTATAACCTGGTGTCAGGTAAAAATAAAATAAAATAATTGGAAAAAATAAAGTGAAGTGACTTAGTGTCTTTTGAAAAAACAAAAGAAAAGAAAAGAATAGAAAAATGGAAAATTTAGTAAAGCCAAAACCTCTGGTTCTGGAGGGGGATGGAGCGAATTGGAAAAAGTTCAAACAACAATTTGAATTATATTTATCAGCAGGGGGACTGACTCAAGAGAAAGATGAAAGAAAAATTGCAATTTTTCTAAATGTAGCAGGAGAGAATGCTATATAATTGTACAACACATTTAAATTATCAGAAGAAGATCAACAAAAATATGACAAAATAATTGATGCGTTTGAAAAACATTGTGCGCCAAAGAAGAATGTAATATTTGAAAGTTACAAATTTTTTTCAAGAATGCAAAAAGAAGGTGAACCATTTGATCATTTTTTAACAGATTTGAGAGTGTTAGCAAATCAATGTGAATTTGAAGGGCAAGAAGTAAGATTAATAAGAGATAGAATTGTTGTTGGGATTATAGACAAAACTTTACAAGAAAGATTGTTACGTGAAGTTGATTTAACACTAGCAAAAGCTATTAATTACTGTAGAGCAGCAGAAGTAGGAAGAAGTCAAATGAAAACACTACTTGGAGAAGAACAAACAATTGAAATAGATAACATCAAAAGAAAGACGTACAAAGAAAAAAATAAGTGCACAAGATGTGATAAAAGTCACCAAAAAGGCCAGTGTCCTGCATATGGAAAATTGTGTAATAAATGTAAAAAGAAAACTCACTTTGCAGTCGTTTGTAAAACAAATCAAAATACAACAAATAAGAAGCCTGAGGTAAGTGATAAAGAAAAGAAAGTACGTGAAATTAAAAACACAGAAGAAAGTAGTGACGAAAATAGTGAAGAATATTATTATACAAACATGGTAACAAAAAGAGTTGATCGAGTTTTAAAAAATTGTGAAAATAAAAAGTGGAATCAGTGTATTAAAATAAATGGTGTTGATATAGACTTTAGAATTGATCCGGGTGCTGATATAAATATAATGCCGTTGAAAATATTTAAAAAAGTGTGTGCAAGTGAAAAACTAACTGAATTTAAAGGAACATTAATTGCCTATGGTGGAACGAAATTAAAAACAGTGGAGGTTGCAGAACTAAACTGTGAACCAAAAAATAGAGAAAAAATAAAATTAAAATTTGTTGTCGCCGATGTGAAATCTGATCCGATACTTGGTCTAGACAGTGCGATAAAAATGGAAATTATACAAAGAATCGATAATATTGTTGATGACAAAGAAATGTTTATTAAAAAATATAAACAAGTGTTTCAAGGACTAGGTAAATTACCACATAAACCTAAAATACATTTAAACGATAAAGCAATTCCAACTGTAAAGCCAGTTCGAAGAATTCCAGAAAAAATAAAACCGAAGTTAAAAATAGCTTTACAAGAATTAGAAAAACAATCAATAATAGAAGAAGTAAAACATCCAACAGACTGGGTTAATGATTTAGTAATAGTAGAAAAATCCAATGGGAAAATTAGAATTTGTTTGAATCCGTCCGATTTGAATAAGTATATTAAAAGAGAGCATCATGCAATACCAACGGTAGAAGAATTAACAGCAAATCTAGTGGGGAAGAGTGTATATACGGTATTGGATATGAAAGATGGATTCTATCAAATCGAATTAACTGAAGAATCGTTCCAATTATGCACATTCAACACTCCATTTGACAGATACAAGTTTAAGCGATTGCCTTTTGGTCTTTCTAGTAGCCCGGAAGTATTTCAGCGTGAAAACAGCCGATTATTTGGAGATATTCCAGGTGTACAGGTATATTTTGATGACATTATTGTAGCTGGTAAGGATGAAGCAGAACATGATATAATATTAGAGAAAGTGATGAATCGTGCACTTAAATATAATGTAAAATTCAATTCGTCAAAATTGCAATATAAAATAGATAAAGTGTTGTATGTAGGTTTAGAATTTACAAAGTCAGGCGTAAAACCAGATGCAAGGCGGGTATCAGCTATAAATAAAATGCCGGCGCCAAATAATAAAAAAGAATTACAAACTTTTCTAGGAATGGTAACTTATTTACATAAGTTTTTGCCTAATTTAGCTCGAATTTCATATCCGTTGCGTAAATTATTGAAAAATAACGAAAAATGGCAATGGAATAAAATCGAAAATGACGCGTTCAATCAAATAAAATTATTAGTAGTAGAAGCCCCAAGTTTAGCATATTTTAATCCGAAACATAAAATAATAATTCAAACTGAAATCAATTATCCGATAATAGAAAAAAAATTATTAGGAATCGTTTTTGCTTGCCAACGGTACCATCAGTTTATTTATGGTTGTAAAATTGAAATACAAACAGATCATAAACCATTAATAAACATTATCACTAAACCACTACATAAATCAACAAACAGAATTCAGAGATTACGATTAAAATTATTAAAATACAATTTAGAATTAAAGTACAAACCGGGAAAGGAATTATTTATTGCTGATTCGTTATCCAGACTAGTTAATGATAATAATCAACTTGATAATCCCGAAATGGATGAGATTGTTCATTCAATAGCGGTTAAACAATATTTAGGTCCGAGTCAATTTCTAACTAAAATTAGAAAAGAAACCAAAGATAATACAAATTTAGCGTCAATATTATCACAAATTGATAATAATTGGAATAGTTTTAAATCTGACGATTTAATAGAAAAGCATTTTTACAAATTAAGGGATAAACTGTTTAATAATGATGGTATTATATTATAATGATAAAATAGTTATTCCTCCTTCACTTTAAAATCATGTGTTAAAAATAGCACACAAAAAAGCACATCTCGGGATAAATAAAACCAAACATCGAATTAGACAAAATTTTTATTGGCCAAAATTAACTGATTACGTAGATAAGTATATTAAAGAATGCAAAGCGTGTGAAACATATCAAGAATCAAATAAACGAGAGCCTCTAATATCACATGAAATACCAGAACTACCATTTGAAAAAATAGGAATTGATCTAGCTGAACAAAGCTCACAAAATTATTTGGTAATTGTGGATTATCCAAATGGTTAGATATTATACCAATAAACACGAAAACGCGTCAAGAAATCATTACTAAATTAAAAATAGTATTTTCAAATTTTGGAATACCAAAATATATCGTTTCGAATAACTCTCCATTTAATTGTTTTGAATACAATAAATTTGCAAAAGAAAATAACATTCAACCGATCTATTCTAGCCCAAGGTATCCTAAATCAAACGGTCTTGTAGAAAAGGGGGTAGATATAGCAAAAAGAATAATAAAAAAATCGAATAGTTTTGATGAAGTAGTCGAAGCCTTACTTGATTATAGAACAGCTCCGGTCGCGAATACGAACTACTCGTCAAGTCAAATATTAATGTCCCGACAATTGAGAAATCGCTTAACAGTAAATGAGAAACTACTTGAGCCTCAAATCGTTCTTGCTCAAGTAAAAGAAACATTAAAAAACAATTCGAATAAAATTAAACAATATTATGTTCGTGGAACAACCGAAAGAATGTCTTTTGAAAAAATGATAAGATTGTATATTATGATGCAATAACTCGGAAATGGAAACCCGGTATAGTAGCTGATACGTGTCATGCACCTAGGTCATTTAAAATTGTAACATCAACTGGAAAGGTGATCAGACGAAACAGTTTCCACATTAAGAAATCTTTAAACAAAATGCAATTTGATTATAACACATATGATGATTATGTGGATTCGTTAGATCATCTACCTATACTGACAAGGAATCGTAATTGTACTGATAATGATGCTGCGGGTAATAATAATAATAATAATAATAATAATATATTAGACAATGTATCCAAATATGGTCGAGTGAGAAAACCTCCACCATATCTAAAAGACTTTGTAACAAGTTAAAAGGGGAAGATATGTGGTATGTTAGGAGAAGACAGTCCTCTACCAACCATAGAGTTGTACAGACGTGTCGTGAGAATAAAGATTTATTTAAACAAATAATAACACGAGTCGTTATTATAACACCTATCTCTTGGATAGACAATATACCGTCAAAATAAATAATTCGAAATCAAATTTGAAACCAATCAAGTCAGGAGTACCTCAGGGATCAGTGCTCGGGCCGACACTGTTCAGCATTTATATCAATGACATACCAAAATTCCCCAAAACAGAACTAGCTCTTTATGCAGATGATACAGCAGTGCATGCCCATTTATTTTCAGCGGAAGTGGCTAATCAACAAGTACAGATACATGCAAACATCATAAAAAAATACGTACAGACCTGGAAGATAGAAATCAACTCTGCAAAAACAGAAAATATAGTGTTTACAAAAAAAAAATTAAAAACGCAAAATTTTTTGCACCATTATTAATTAAAAACAACAAGATAAAAGATACAGAAACAGTCAAATACTTAGGTGTACACCTAGACAAAAAACTAACATTTCAACCACACATTAAAAATGCATTACAAAAAGCCTATAATGTATATCACAAACTGTACCCTGTATTAAGGCTCCCCTAACGCTATATTTTTCAATAAGAGTAAATTTATTTCTGCTTTTACAGTCACAATTTTCAATTTGAAGAAAAGGTCACCAGTTGAAAATGTTGAGCACATTTATACCGAGGGAAAATAACCAATTATTTTTCAAAATTTTCCATCAAATTTGAAAAAAGCGGAAAATTGTGAAATACCAATTTCCGGGATTACACTTCTAAATTAATTTTTTTTTTAATGCATTTTACATCATTTTAAAGAAGAGATAAATAGAAGGGGCAATTAATATCTAGTTTTTTGATTAGTCCTATCGTTTTCCCACAATTGCAATTTAAAGAAAATAAAAACAGCAACTATTGGAAGGAAATTTGCCGTAAAATAGCGCCACTCCGTGAGGGTGAGATGGAGGTAGAAGATAGAGGGACCAATCAGCGTTTGAAGAAATGTAGGGGAATACACTTCAGTAGTATTGCCAAGTTGTACATAATTTCTAAAATTGTTTACCGTGTAATTCATGATATTTATTTTAGAATATGAAAATCTTACAACAAATTAGCAATTAATGTTCTAATAATATAAAAAAATGGAAATGAAGCTTTTATTTGAATTGTTGAGCAGATATTTTCAATTTTCTTCTTATACAATTTCACAAATTTGTAGGTATCAGTGAGCTTGGCAACACTGAGTTCACTAAACTGTTTTCCCAAAATTGAACTGAATGAAGTTTATGTTACTCATTGTCAGTGCTGGAAATTAAAAACTTTTTTATTTTATTTTATCAAACATTAATTATTAATTATTAATTATCAATTATTAATTATAATAAGCCAATAATTTCATTGATAAAAAAAGGAAATGGAATTTGTTTGGAATTAAAAATTGTTTCTATATACATATCCATATAACCTCATTGATTAATTAATTACTACATTTATTCATCCATTCATTTAATTTTAAACAGTTTAGACAAAACCGATTAGCACTTTAAAAAATATTCTACAGGGGATGTATGTCCTTTATAGTTATTATTCAGAATAAGACGAAGAAACATATAAATGAAATAGAGATATAAGATTACAAATTTGTAACAGAATTCGACCCTCTGGTGCCTGAATCATTACTTTCCCTTTTATTGAGACATACAAAATTTTAAAATATTTCTTTGGTGAAGCTACTATTTTTGTTTTTTCAATATTTTTCCATTCCGTCTAACTTGCCTTATGCTTACAACAATTAATTATTTTGGGGGGCAAATATAAATTTGATACTACAACCTCCGCATAAACATTTTGCTAGATATACCAAAGAATACACATACCTATATAATCGTGCGATTAAATATTTCGAACATTTTCTAGGCGGCCAACAATTCACCATCTTCACAGACCACAAACCTTTGAAATTCGCATTCAAACAGAAAAGCGAAAAGTGTACGCCGCGACAAGCTCGTCACCTGAGCTACATCGGACAATTTTCCACAAATATTCAGCACATAAACGGTGCAGACAATATAGTCCCTGATTGCCTATCACGCAGCGCAATCGACGCCATGGACGACAACCCGCAACTGGACTACTGTGAAATTAGCCGAATGCAACGATCAGATCCAGATCTGCAGCAAATTCTAACCAACCCAACCGAGTCTGGATTACAATTAAAGTTAATATGTATTTCAGAATCCCCCGAACAGCTATATTGTGACGTTAGCACAGGCACCGTCCGACCATATATCCCGAGAGAACAACAACTCGTGTTCCAGAAATTCCATAGTACAGCACACCCAGGAATACGCGCGACACAAGCACTGATCAAACGACGTTTTGTATGGAAGGATATGAGAAAACAACTAACGCAATGGTGCAGAAGCTGTTTGCAGTGCCAACGAGCAAAAATTAACAAACATACGAAATCGCCATTGAAACTAGTAGACGTTCCAGATGAAAGATTCGCCCATATTCATTTAGACGTCGTGGGGCCCTTACCTCCATCAAATGGTTACAGATATATGTTGACAATAATTGACAGGTTCAACAGATGGCCCGAGGCAATTCCAATTCCCGAGACTACGACCGAGACAATAGCAGAAGCATTGGTTTCTCAGTGGATCTCCCGATTCGGAGTACCGGCCCGAATAACCACAGACAGAGGACGGCAGTTCGAGTCACACCTGTTTAGCCAGTTGACAAGATTACTAGGTATCAAACATATAAAAACGACAGGATACCATCCACAATCCAACGGCATGGTCGAACGTTTTCATAGAACATTAAAGACGGCCCTCACTGCTGCCACAAAAAGCTGGTCCGAATCGCTACCACTGGTTCTATTAACGCTAAGAAACGTATACAAAGACGATTTAAAATGCACCCCCGCAGAACTAGTGTATGGGAAGACAACAAAACTCCCTGGTGAATTTTTCCACGCAGCAACAACACCAATTGATGAAGCGACCTTCGCCAACGATCTACGAACCACCATGCTTTCATTGAAACCTGTCCCTACCAGTAGTCATGCAAACAACAAAGCATTCGTCCACAAAAGCCTAAACACATGTTCACACGTATTCATTCGCGTTGACAGTATGAAACCACCACTTGCTCCACCGTACGACGGACCCCACCCGGTAGAAAAACGGCACGACAAATACTTTGTGGTCAACGTAAATGGAAAAAAACGATAAGGTATCAATAGATCGGCTGAAACCAGCGTACCTCCCTAGCAATTGGCACATTACAACAGAGCATTTATATGTACTTCCACTGGAAAACGCACCAAGCATCAGCCGACAACACAACGTTCGCTTCAATGTATAAAAAAACACACACAAAAAACACGACGCTCACTAGGAGGGGAGTACTGTGGCGACCATTAGCCAAGTATAATCACGTTGGCAACAATAAACAAGTGGTAACCCTGCTGCACGCTAGGTGCATGAGCCGGAACAACAACAACCCCATGTGGAAGGAAACCCCTAACAACTCACTCTTTTTTCCAAGCAACCTCCGAAGAGTACAGGCGCACCGAAAACTATCCGCCGCCATGTGATTTGTATATCCACACTTGTTTTATATTTTGTATACCTGTGTACCGATTGATATTAATAAAGAATTAGCAACACGCTAAAACAGTAGAAACGCAGGCAGTTAATTGTAGTACAATTTCTAACCCGTAGGATCAGAAATTCATTAATATGTGAGATAAATTAAAGGATACACTCACGAATGTATTAAAAAATAGGAAAATTGTCGTTTAAATAGAAAAATTTGCTAAACAAAGTCAGCGCGCTTAAGATTTCGAGCGAATGTCAACATTGGCACGTGACAAACGCACATTTGACCGTGTCCATAGGCGTAGTTAATTTTCTCTATCTTAATTCTTATGAATTTTACTAATACTCCCTCATTTATTATAAAAACAGACAGAAAAGGTCGTAAATGCTAATTTTTATCAAGTTTTCTTATTTAAAGGACAATTTTTCAATTTTTTAATGGAAATTAATACAATTTTGAATGTATTTTTCGATCTATATGCTACGCCAATAAATTCCTGAGAGTGAGAGATAGAAGATAGATAGAGATAAACAATTTTCAATGTTGCCAAATAGTGCGACATGGTGACGTCATGGCTCCCTGTAGGGAGCCAAACGCCTCTCTTTACTGATAACAAATAAAAACAGGTATGCCAAAATAAAGGACCTGCATGAAGAGTGTGATCTACTCCCCATCAGAGAATATATTGAGGAAGTCAGCAATAAATTCTATAGTAAACAACAAGGTCAAAATAGTGTACTCCCAGCAATACAGGGAATCAATATAAACAATCTACCATTCAAAGTTAAACATAATTTGCCGTACATTAGTATAGAATTCTTCAACTAAACATGAACACACATAAATAGCAGATGTGTAACATAGTATATATTAGCAATAAAAGCATGTATTATAATCTGAACATAAGTAAGTAGGTTTTTCGATGTTTTTTCCCTACAGAAAGCACAAATTAGTTGTAAGTCAAAGTTAGAAATAGAGCAAAATAATAAAATTAGAGTTTAAGAAATAATGTATAGCTAAATTCACAAATAAAGTCTTAGAACTAGGAGCTGTGAGTGTACTGTAAATAAATAGGTTAAATCGAATGTAAATCGATGTATCACAAATGAAATTAATAAAATTGTGTTTGATTTGATTTGATTTGAAGTCGACATTCGAATCGGTTAGTCTTGGGTTCGAATCCCAAGTCAAAACAATTATTGTCGTAAACAATTATTGTCGGTAAGAAGCAAGTAGTGTGGAAAGGTACTTTGCCGCACTAGTGTGGAATGTTGGATTTTCCGCACTAGTGCGGTAAAGTGCCACTTTTAACACTAGTTTGGCTCATCGAAAGTAAGACATTCTGCACTGTCGTAGAAAAAATATTTTTTCTACAACCACCATGTAGGTCTTCTAGAACCATCTCCAAATATGAATATATACATACAACAAAATTTTTTGTAAAATTATGTCACCTCAGTTTTTTTTTAGTTGCCTTTAGCAATGGAAATAAACAATTATATTGTAATTCATAAAATTTTGATAAGTGTTCTTGTCAATTTACTTTAAATAACTGATCTGTCACTTTAAATAACTGATATGTCACTTTAAATTAGAGATGTAACGGAAGTACCTTAACGGATACAGATGCGGAAACAGATTTTCTTAAATATATTTTGACGGAAGCGGAACTGAAACGGAAGCAGAAACAGAAATGGAATTTTCATTTATTATTACTTGTTTAATGTTTACTTGTAAATACGTATAAGAATATTTCTAAACTGGTCATCAAATAATCCTTTTCAAACCAAGACTAATCATAAAAAGCCCCCGGCAGTCGTCACAGGAAAAATTCATTATTAAAATATTGATTACATAAAGGAAAAAACAATATTAGTGTCTCATAGTATCGATAATACTTAAATAAATATGTAACATGTTAAAAAAGCAATAAATTAAAACAAGTGTTTTTTTAAAAGATAAAAACCAGGACATTTCGCTAATTAACGTAAACAATAATAATAAACAATAAAGAATATTTTTCCATATATTGATATTTTTTTATGAATCATTCTTAGCGCTGATATTAAATCTTCGTTATAAATCCATTTGAAAAAGTGCGGAAACGGAAACAGAAACAGGGGTCTAAACTTCCGCGGTTACGGAACCAGAAACGGACATCCGTAACATTTTTACTTTAAATAACTGATCTGTCATTTGTAACTCCAGTGTCATAAAGTAAACTTTTAACTCGAGTATGCCGTGTTAAAAACGTCACTTTTAATAGTGGTTGTAGAAAAAAATGATTCCTGAACGATCAGAAACGTTGAAAATTCAAGATAGAATTAAAGTACGTTAAATTGCAGCAAAAATGTTTGCTATAATATGCGAACAAGATGGTATTCTCAAGCAAAGAAATATTTACAATTCTACAGTTGATATTGCTAAATTATTAGATACTTCTTATGCTGCTATCACTAAACTGAATAGCAATAAAAATTGAGAGAGGAGACAGTCGTTTCCAGTATTGGTGACAACTACAAAAACAGAAGCACTGAAGCACGTTGAAAAAATGCTACGTGAAAATGTAAATATTCAAGAAAGCAAGATCTTTGTGAACGGCCTACAAAAAGTGAGATCTGGTATTGTTGTCAATTGTGATAATTCTGAAGAAGCAAATAAATTGAAACATGAAGTAGAAAAACATGAAGGGCTTTCTGCGAAAAATTTACCAAAATTAAAACCTAGAATGATTATGTATGGCGTTGAAGGTAGAATTGAAGAAGAAGAACTCATAAACAACTTATAGGAACAGAACATCTATATACAAAAATATTATAACGGGAGTCAAGAAGATTTCTCTAAAGAAATCAAGCTATACCGTGTGGTTAAATTGAAATCTACGTCCAAGAATAAGAACTTTAGGAATGTAATGATAACGGTTAGTCACAAATTGAGAGATATAGTCATTAATACAAATGTTTATTTTGGTTGGAAGTCAATTAAGCTAAACGATTTTTTATAGATAAAATATTGTTATAAATATTTGCAAATGGGACATATTGCAAAAGATTGTAAAAATAAACAGGCTTGTAAAAGATGTGGGGAAGAAGATGATGAAAAATCTTGTAGTCCCAACAATAATGAAATTAAATGTATTATATGTGAACGGCATAGGAAGAAGTCTCAACATGCTAAGGGTCATGTAGCAATATAGTAGCAATTGTCTGTCATTTAAAAGAATAAAGCTATCATTAATTGAAAGAATTAGTCGTAGTTGTGATGGAGAATAATGATTCCTTAAGGGGACTCTGCACCTTTTTAGACAATTATAGACAATCGGAAAACAGGATTCCTGTTTTGTTTTCCAACGGATTTCAATGTTCTAAACGGTATTTAAAAGGGCATTTCAAGAGGGAGGGAAGTACATATATGATTTTTTGAAATTCGGTTGTAATTTGGAGTTACAGAAGGAAATATAGAAGCATGTTTTTTAGTATTTTTTACAGTTTTTTTTTTATATTTTCCCTCATAACTTGGCAAATATTGCTTATTTTCTAATGAATTTCACACACCATGTGGCCAATTAAAAGCGCTTTCCAAATCTGTCAGAAATTTTCCGATCGCATTGTTAGTTTTCCGGAAAATTGATGAAAGGTTTCGACATACTAATTTTGTTTTTTTACGGCAGTTTTAAACTTAGACGACTGAACCAGGGCTTGTTTAAAAGCTAATGAATAGCAGATTATTTTGAAAATAGTTTGAGATTGAAATTCAGAAAATTACTGGAAATTTATGATGCAGAAGTTGATGAATATTTTTATCTGTTTAAAATTAATTATTTTTGTATAAAGTGTATAGATTACTTCATTATCTTGCCAACGGTACCATTGTTGCTGCATAAAAGTGAAAATCTTTTGGAAAATTAGTGATAAACAAAACTATATTTATCGTGTGGAAAGTGGCTGACTTAGTTTCTCTTATACTCGCTAGAGAGTCTAAAAACACCTATGCGTCCTGTATGTCGGTATATTCTAGTTTCGGCTAATGGCAGATAGATGGCGATCAAATTTGTTAATTACAAGATACAATTAAATAATTGTTTTTTTCATTTATCTCTCCACAAATAATGCGACGAAAGTGTGGCATTAGCCACAAAAAAAGATTTGGCAATTTTGTCAAGAGACAAGATGATAGACCTAGATTAGTTGATAAACAAATTTGATCGCCATCTTTCTGCCATTAGCCAAAACTAGAATATACCGACATGAAGGACGCATAGGTGTTTTTAGACTCTCTAGCGAGTATAAGAGGAACTAAGTCAGCCGCTTTCCACACGATAAATATAGTTTTGTTTATCACTAATTTTCCAAAAGATTTTCACTTTTATGCAGCAACAATGGTACCGTTGGAAAGATAATGAAGTAATCTATAAATTGCAATACACTTTATACAAAAATAATTAATTTTAAACAGATAAAATTATTCATCAACTTCTGCATCATAAATTTCCAGTAATTTTCCGAATTTCAATCTCAAACTATTTTCAAAATAATCTGCTATTCATTAGCTTTTAAACAAGCCCTGGTTCAGTCGTCTAAGTTTAAAACTGCCCGTAAAAAAACAAAATTAGTATGTCGAAACCTTTCATCAATTTTCCGGAAAACTAACAATGCGATCGGAAAATTTATGACAGATTTGGAAAGCGCTTTTAATTGGCCACATGTTGTGTGAAATTCATTAGAAAATAAGCAATATTTGCCAAGTTATGAGGGAAAATATAAAAAAAAACCTGTAAAAAATGCTAAAAAACATGCTTCTATATTTCCTTCTGTAACTCCAAATTACATCCGAATTTCAAAAAATCATTTAAGTTACATAGCAACAATAAATTGCTGATTTATAATATTTTAGTGGGTCACTATATTTTTGTTATACTTTTCTTGTTTACTAAATTATTGAAAGCGAAGCTTTATTAGTAAATTGTTTATTACGATCAAATCATTTCTTAAGTATGTCAGTATATTTGTTTACTAAAATATTGTGACCATAGCATTTTTAGTGAATTGTTAAATACGGTCAGATCATTCCTTAGATTCATTCTAATATTGTCTTTGTAATTGTCAAAACCTCAAAAATATAGATTACTTGCAGTAGTTCATTTAAGTTATATGTACTTCCCTCCCTCTTGAAATGCCCTTTTAAATACCGTTTAGAACATTGAAATCCATTGGAAAACAAAACAGGAATCCTGTTTTCCGATTGTCTGTAATTGTCTAAAAAGGTGCAGAGTCCCCTTAAATGTATTTGAGGGTAAATTAAAATTATTACAAATTAATGTTGATCGATCGAGAGAAGCGACAGCTCTACTATCTAAATTTATAGTTGAAAATCATATAGATATAATTTTATTACAAGAACCATATACAATTAAAGATAAATTAGTTGGTTTTCCTAAACGTAATGCAGTTTTTCACAAAAAAGATTCTGGTGGTAGATCCAGAGCAGCTGTGTTACTTGCAAGTAACAGTGATACAGGTATGCTCTTACCAAATTTTTTAACAAAGAATCAGGTTTGTGTAGAAATTTGGGGAAATGGGATAGAAAGTTTCATAGCTGCATCCTTATGCACTGTGATTCAAAAGAAGCGCATAATGTAAATAACTTCTTTACTACTCAAAATTTCGAAAAACGCCGAGACAGGTAACTTTCTATTTTTTAATTATTTTTTGTGACTGGATCAAAGTGACTCTACCTGTTACCATCACGAACAAATAGCGTCACCATCAATTTTTTTTAAATTAGAACCCCTATTTTTGAATTTTTTTTCTAAAAGAGCATATTTTTCTGCGTTCAGACATGTAAAAATTATATTTTTAAACCATGTATCCATCTCAAATATGGGATAATATTTAACAAAATTAATAAAATTAAAACTCAAAATCAAATCCCATATATTAATTATAAAAATATTTGGATAATACGTATTTCGGGTTTTAAATACCCATCGTCAGATCCTATATACATACATATGTTAAAGTTATTAATTCGGTTTTTAACATTTTGTTTAAAATTTCTTACCAAAAATTAACAAAAATTAATTAATTTAATAAAATAAATAATGTAAAAATTTTTTTTTTTTAAGTAAAAGATAAATTGAGACAATAAAATGAAATTTCAAATTTCAAATTTCAAATTTTTAAAAAATTTGAAATTAAATTCTGTCATTTCATTTATTAATTCTGTATTACTTGATTTTTTAAAGGATGTAATATAAAACTGTTCAATGTAATCAAGATTTATATTCTTATTCTGAATATATAAAATTGAAAATTTATCAAAATTATGATTTGATGTAATAACATGTTTTGCAAAATTTGATTTGTTCATATTCAAACTAGAAATACGTTTTAAATGTTCTTTTTTACGAATATTGAAATTTCTAATGGTTTTACCAATGTGTCAAAATTATTAGTAATAAACTTAACAATTCAATTTTACCTCTAAATATTCAAAAACAAACCATTACTTTATTGAAACATACTTTATCACAAAATTTTTTCCAATTTAATAATAAAATTTACATTCAAAAATCAGGATTAGCAATGGGTTCACCATTATCACCCATTTTAGCAGAATTATTTATGGATTCATTTGAATTAAATTTGTCAAAACATAATTTATTTGTTAAACATATTCGTTTTTGGAAAAGATATGTAGACGATATATTTTGTATTTTTTCTGGATCAGTTGAAGAAATCAATGAATTTCTAATTTTTATTAATAATTTACATAAAAATATTAAATTTACTTTAGAAATTGGCAATGATAATATTTCCTTTCTTGATATTAATATCAAAATTAATAATTTTAAATTTGATTTTTCCATTTATAGAAAACCAACAACAACTTCTACTATTATTCCATTTGATTCTTTTCACCCGTTAAATTATAAATTAGCTGCATTTAATTCCTTTTTTCATAGACTTTTTTCAATACCAATGAATAATAATAATTTCAATTTTGAACTTAATACTATTCAATATATAGCTAAAATTAATAAATTTCCAAAATTAATAATAGATAAACTTTTTAATAAATTTAAACATAAATTTGTTTTACATTCAATTACACACATACATAGACATAGGGAATATGTAGCGGTCGTATTATTAGATATTAAAGGTGCATTTAATAACGCATGGTGGCCACTTATAATATCCCAACTTGTTGAGATGAATTGCCCTGGAAATTTGCCAAACCTAGTCAGGAATTACTTTAAAGATAGGAAAGCCATTTTTAAAGAAAATTGAATATATAAGGAGAGGAAGATTACGATGGGTTGCCCACAGGGCTCTAAATGTGGTCCAGGTTTGTGGAATATTCTTTACGATACAATTTTCAAATTATATTTGCCTGAGGGTGCTGAAATTATTGCTTATGCAAATGATACTACACTTTTAGTTAAATCTCTACAATATAAGGGTCTAAAAAAATAAAGTAAATCAATGTCTAGATATTTTACTGAGATGGGCAGAGGAAATAAGATTACAGTTTAATGCCCCAAAGACAGAGGCTTTATTTTTTGGTAAATCGATTTCACAGCAAAATGCCAGTTTTTAGGATGGGGGAAGATTTAATCCACTGAACAGATGAAATAAAATATTTGGGTGTAATCTTGGACAATAAGCTAAATTTCAAATCACATGTAGAAAGATTATGTGGTAGAGTAGGGGAAATAAGTGGTAAATTATGCGCAGCTGCAGGTTTAGATTGGGGAGTTACTGGGACATCACTTAGGGAGATATATAAAAGTGCGATTGAACCGGTATTATTGTATGCCGTAGACATCTGGATTAAAAAATATGGGATAAGGGAAAAACCCAACTAATGTCTGTTCAATGAAAAATATTAATAAAATCAGTTAAAGGGTATAAGACCATATCTAGGGATGCTGTTACGATTCTAAGTGCAACTAAACCAATAGATTTATCTGCACTTGAATTGGGAACAAGTAGAACAGTAAATAAGATGTCGCAGGGACAAATAACTAATTTATTGGGTATAGATATGACCGATACAAATATAGAAACTTATATAAATGAACAAATACTAACATGTTTTTTTCGTATTTTTGTACAATTTCTTGTATTTTCTCTTATAACTTGGCCAATTTTGATTATTTTGCAAAAATTCTTGTATTATTAGATAGCAAATAAAAAGTTCTTTCCAAATATTCAAAAAATTTTCCGATCCCACTGCTAGTTTTCCGGGAAATTAAGAAAACTTCTGTAGGCTACAACAAAGTTTTTCTACAGTTTTTATCTTACAGCATTGATCAACCCCTCTTTCGAAAGCTGATACAAAGGCGGGGTACAAGATAGAAAGCATTTTTTGATATCTTGAAAATGACCTGAGTTATCGCGGAAAAACCAACTGATTTTTCTGGCATTGTTTTCACATATTAAAATTAATTATTTTGCTTTGAAATACATACGGTTAGGTAGATAATTTTATCCCGTTTCCGATTGGCCTATTATTTTTGTAAAAAGTGTTGATTTCTCGAAGAAAATGGAATGAAAATCCAGTTTCCTTGTTTGTGTATTATCAAGCAAGATAACCCGCCATACTGGTAGACTGTGCGCGTTTGTCAAATCGAATTGTATGTCCCGCTTTGGATTGAGTATCGATGATTCCACAAACTTTCGATTAGGCAAACCCGCACTGTTTACGTGTGACGCGGGCAATCTTTGTAAAATAACGACGTTGGATTTCCACTCAATTTTCTTCGAAAAATCAACATTTTTTACAAAAAATAATAGGCCAATCGGAAACAGGACAAAATTATCTACATAACCGTAGGTATTTTAAAGCAAAATAATTAATTTTAATAAGTGAAAACAATGCTAGAAAAACCAGTCGGTTTTTCCGCGATAACTCAGGCAATTTTCAAAATATCAAAAAATGCTTTCTATCTTGTACCTCGCCTTTGTATCAGCTTTCGAATGAGGGGGTTGATCAATGCTGTAAGATAAAAGATGTAGAAAAAACTTTGTTGTAGCCTAGAGAAGTTTTCTTAATTTCCCGGAAAAGTAACAGTGGGATCGGAAAATTTCTTGAATATTTGGAAAAAACTTGTTTTTGTTATCCAATAGTATGAGAATTTTTGCAAAATAATCAAAATTGGCCAAGTTATAAGAGAAAATACAAGAAATTGTACAAAAATACGAAAAAAACATTTTGTTAGATTTTTGTCTGTAATTCAAATTTGTATCAATATTTTGAAAAACGGGAAGTACCATTGGCCCCTGTAAGAAATGCTCTTTTGAAAAATCTATTTGCGGTTGCTGTAGTCTTAAGGACGAGCGAAAAATCGCTTCACATTTTCACCGGTCAAAACGATACTAGCTCCCCTCCCCCTTAATTTTAAAAAGCACGTTGATAGGGTTTCCGGTAGGGTAAGAGAAGTAAGTAACAGAATATGTGCAGCTGCAGCGGCAGATTGGGGGCTTTATGGCATCGCAATCAGGAAAATTTACAGAGGGGCAATTGAACCAAGTATCCTATATACAGCAGAGGTGTTTATTGGTAAATGCAAAACAAAAGAGACAAACTAGCTTATCTCAATTCAAAGAAAAATGTTGCTGAAGTCACCGCGAGCTTACAGAACGGCTTCACGAAAAGCGGCATGTACATTGGCTGCAGTACGACCAATCGAACTTAGAGCTAAAATGTTAAAAAATAGGTCACAAGTTTAAAGATGGACTTTAGACCAGCGGGAAAGTCACACCGGAATAAGGGTTGCAAGAGAAGACATTGAGCACTCAGTCAAGACGCAAGTCCTCTTTCACCCGGTGGATGATATCACCATTAATTAAGATAAACAAAATAGAATCACAGCCCGCGCGTTCCATCTTAACAGGCGCGGCTTATGTAGTTTACGAGGGTCGGGAAGAAGTTAATTTCAAACAATTCAGACTTGCAGATCATTGTACAGTTGTTCAGGCAGAGGCTTTGGCATTGAAGATGGTGGCTGAATTCTCTTTCATTATTGGAAGCAGTAAAGCATATGGGGCTGCTTATAGAAACATCTCGAAAGCTTAAACAAAGCGGGGCTAGAGTGTGCCAGGTCAGGGCTCATATAGGAACTCTAATTAACGAGAGAGCGGACTACCTCGTCAAGGGAGCTGCTTTTGAGGAGCGACGCGTTGAATTTAATTCGATACCGTTGGGTGTTTTATATCGTGGTTTGATGGAACAGTACAAGCTTTCATGACAAAGACGATGTGATTTGGCCGAAACACGGATTGGATACGTAGATTCATACAGACCGCAGGTAGTAAGGAACATCTGAGTGTTGAGCTAGATTACAGAACGGTACAGTTAATAACAGGGCATGGGTGTTTTAGACACTATTTGAACGGTGTAGGAGCTACCAACACGTACACTTGCGAATACGGTGAATTGGATGTCGTGTCACACGTTTTGTTTAAATGTCCAAATTTAAATGAGTGGAGAAACAGGTCCAAAAGCCTGGCTTTCAGAGAGGGCTTGATCTGGCCGCGGAATGTGTCTGACATCGCAAGAATTCGAAAGTCCCCAAAATGGTGGGAATTTTTCAACAAAATAGCTCGCGACCTGTCCAGGTTAGATTCTGTGTTTACAAACTCAGGGAATGCAGGCTAAACTGCAATGTAGGGAAGCGCTTATTTTGCAGAGGATTAAGTATTTAATGTGTTTGATAATGTAAGGGAAACTAGCATGGTGTTATTGTGAACGTGATCAAAAGTTTAGTAAGTTTGTAGACGTAGACAGATAATTTTCAGAACGCTGTAATTAGAAACATATGCAAAGTGCCTTTTTGAAGCGTTGTCTATGATTGGAATACGTCAAAGCTGATAGCATATAAATGTATCGAAAGACGTATTGATGTGAAAACAAACTATGAGTGACATCTTATTTTTCAATATTATTTTTATTTTCATTATTATTATTATTATTTATTTTTATATTCAATGTGCACGTAATGGGTTGATGCACTTCGTAATAATGTTAAAAAGGTGAGCGTCACGCACAGATTGTGTTGTATCCTATGAAGTAACCTACGGGTGCAGCATGGGCAATGTAGTTTTTGTTAATTTTATTCAATAGATATACTACCTTAATTAATCTGACGATGCATCAAGCGACACGGATGAGCAAAGTCAAACGAGGGAGAGTTTCGAATTAAAAAACAAATCGGATAACGGCGAAATGAACCCACACATGGCAAATAACGACAAAAATTTCACATACAGTCCGATTTAGTAAAGTATGAACAATAAGCTATAAAGTCTAATAACTCTTCTATTTTTTAATCGAATGAAAAAATGTATATAAGAATTCGAAGGGGAACACCTAGGCTATCTATTGAAATTGGAAAAACCCTTCTACAATATTTGGAAATCCCCTGGCCCACCAGAAATAAATTTGTAAAGCAAGAAAAGACATAAAATTTGAAGGGCAGTACATTTTGGTCAATTCGATACACTAAACATCTGTTTCTGTGTTACCTTTTCCTTTCCCGTCTTGTGTTTTATTTATTTCTTATCAACTTGTGCATTTCTTCAAAAGTTAACCATCGACATCTGTACTGCCCTTCAAATTGTCTTTTCTTGCTTTACAAATTTATTGCTGGTGTGCCAAGGGATTCCCTGATCTGGATTTTTCAAACAGTTCAATCAACCCTTCGAATATTCACAATATTTTAAACCTTTTTTCGCGAAAAGAAATTATAGTCGGCCCGTAGGAATAGTGAAAATTGACTTATAAGTCAAATTATTTTACGATAGGTCTTGCACAAAGGGCAATATGGATTCAAGAAAGGACTATCTACAACCAATGCAATCAATAAGGTTATTGAATTCATAAGAACCAACAACAGAGAAAAGAAAAATTATATGGCAGCTGTTTTCTTAGATATTAGAGGTGCATTCAGCAGCGCATGGTGGCCCCTAATAAACAGCCAGTTAAAAAAGAAGAACTGCCCATTAAATCTAATAGAGCTGCTGATAGATTATTTTCACAACAGAAAGGCAGTATACTCCGAAGTGGTAACAGTACTGGAGAAAGAAGTTACGATGGAATTTCCACAAGGATTGAAACTTGACCCAGGCCTATGGAACGTATTTTATGACAAAATTTTCGAAATTAACCCACCCACAGGAGCAGAGATCGTAGCAGATGATACGGCTCTAAGAACACAGATGGAGTTGGTGCAGCATACGTCCTCCATAGAAACGGAATTGACAATGAGATCTACAGCATCAAAATTAAAACGGACAAAAACTGCTCCGTTTTCCAAACGAAAATGTCAGTAATCAAACAGGCGGTGGAATACATCAACCAGTTGGAAGACCGAGACAATTGGACGATATGCTCGGATAGCATGGCGACTCTAGAGGCACTTAAACACATGCAAAACACAACGCGTCTACAAGTCGACACAGCTCAAAAAATCAAAAGATGCAGGGCACGGCCTATATGACTAAAAGCTCACAAAGGACTCACAGGTACCGAAAGGGCAGATGAACTGGCGAAAGCAGCCACTAAGTGCTAACGAATATGATAACGTTGTCGATGATGATGATGATGATGATGATGATGATGATGATAACGAAGATAATGGAAAGGAAAAATAAATTGTATTTTTTTTCTTTATGTTTAATTATGTTTTCTAATAAACTACATTAAACGTTTGATTTTTTTTTATTATTAATTCATTTGTTGGCTTCCACTTTCAATCGGTTGTTGTTGTTGATTCAGTTCAATTGTCATTTTGTTAACCTCTTCTTCTTCTTCTTCTTCTTCTTCTTCTAACATGTTGAATTTGAATCTTTTTACGGCCTTCTCTAATATATCGAATTCTTCTGATGTTTCAACATTCACCTTCATGTACTTTACAAGTAAATTCCCGAATTTTTTTATTACAGTAATACTCTTGGGTGTATAATTTAACACCATCAGAATTCGATCTCCCTTAACAGTGATCGATTTTACACCATATCTTACATTTTATTTAATTAATGCAATAATTGTTTGAATAAAATTTGAAAATTTACTTACTGGAAAATTTGTTTCACAATTATATGTAGCATTTGCGTAGGTAAATTAATTTTATCGTTGGTATAAATCACTAAAGTTGATGATACTGTTGCCATTTTAAAATACGAACTGTATCTCACTGCTGTAATTAAGTAACTAACGTCGATTATAATTTGTTACTTATTCGTAACAAAAAAAGTGGGGAAGGAGGATGATTTTAGACTAGATGAAATAACATTCTTATTGATTTGATTTGACCTTGTTTTGGTCAAGTAGCGTCCCTTCAAGTGTATAGACTAGATGAGATAACATAAACATAGACGTTCTTGTTGATTTGATTTGACTTTCCTGCTAATAATTAGGTGATAGACAAAGAAAGAAGAAGTGTGGAAAGGGGATAACTTTTTACCAAAATTATCGATATTTTAAAGTAGATTTTCTAATATCCTAAAGAGACCTAGAAAGGGGACTGTCTAGACATTTTTATTGGATTTTATTTGACTTCCCTGTAATATTCTCAAGAAGTGCGGAGAGGAGATTGTCAGAATTCAGTAGAAATTATCGAAATTCAATTTATAACATTAAACACAGTTTACTGTTGATTTTATAATCAAGTGACTTTGTGGTATTATCGTTTGTGAAAAAATGCCTAAAGCACAAGTGTCGTGTAATATTTGTGGTAAATCGTTTGCAAGGAAAGATTCATTAGATCAACACACAAAACGAGTCCATTCGTCAGCAGCAGGTAAATCTTATCAAATCTTCCAGGTGGTCTTTTCAACTTATTGTTTTCAATTTTTTTTAGTATACAAGAAACCTGTAATTGAAACTGAAAGGTGTCATCTATGTTCAGCAGATATTCCTGTTGATAAATGGTTGTGTCATATACACACTTTAAGCCATCGATTGAAATCCGCCAAAACGTATATTTATGAACATTGTGACTTATCTAATTTGAATATAGAAAATTTTTTCAAATCATCAGAAGAGGATGTAAAATCTGAACTTAAACAACAATTACTACAACATAAATTATTTAAATTTAACTTGGAACTATTTGCTGATTACGTACAAATGAAAGAAAAATCAGAAAAATAAGACTCTGTTGAAACAACAACACTCTGTTAAAAGTTTCAACACAAAAATGATGTTGGTACAGTATGAAGATGAGATCCAATCAAGTTATCAATTAATGTTGGCAAAAATACAAACAAAAATGAATGAATTTCAAGAACGAGATAGTGGCTGGGCATTAACTGGAATAACTCATTTAGAAATCAATATAAATCAATATAAACCGTTCAGGCGAGCAAGTCAATATTTACAGTTACCTGAAAAAATCCAAAATAAACACGCCTGTATTAATGTTAAAAACGATGAATTTTGTTTTAAATGGTCGATTATTTCTGCTTTGTACCCTGTCGATAATCATACAGATAGACCGCGATAATATGATATTGAAGACATTAAATTGGATATTATTATTTTGAAAAATGGTATCACACTAGAATTTGGTAATTTTCCTTTGAAAGTGAAAGACATCAAAATATTTGATGACTTGAACCCACAACTCAGTGTTGATGTATTTGGATTCGAAAATAATCAAATAGTTGCTCCGTTGTATAGTCTAAATTGGAAAAAAACGAACATATCAATTCATTATTGTTGGAAAAGGATGAGCGAAGTCATTACGTTTGGATTAAGAATATATCGAGATTAATAAGAACTACCATTATCAAACATAAAAGTAAAATTTTTATTTGCAATTTTTGTTTGTTACATTTTCATTCAGAAGGTCAATTTGCAATTCATGAAAACGAGTGCAATCGAATGGTAACGGTCATGTCAGCACCTGAAAACTCTATTGTGGAATTTAAAAACTGTGAACGACAAATGGAAGTTCCATTTGTAATCTATGCCGATTTTGAATGTATTTTACAAGATACCGATACATGTTCACCGAATCCTTCCACTTCTTCAACAACAAATATTCAAGAACACATCCCATGTGCTTTTGCTTATTATATCAAATGTTCGTTGGATCAGAATTTGGATAAATTGCAAGTTTATAAAGGTGAAGACTGTGCAGATCAATTTGTCAAATCATTGGTACAAGATATACAACGAATTTATAATGTTTTTATCATGAATCCAAAAGAAATGGAAAATTTAAACGGTGAACAACTGGAAACACATTTTGAAACTAACATCTGTCATGTTTGCAATAAAATAATCGATAACGATGATAAAGTAATGGATCATTGTCATCTGACTGGAAAATACAGGGGGCCAGCACATCAGAAATGTAATCTTCGTTATCGTGTACCAAAATTTTTCCCAATATTCTTCTATTATTTCTCTGGATATGATTGTCATTTATTTGTAAAATCATTGGAAAAAGTTGAGGGTGATATTAATTTAATACCACTAAACAAAGAACTGTATGTTTCTTTATCAAAACGAATACCTGTTAGTGAAAAAGATACAGTTGATTTGCGATTTCTAGACTCATTCAGATTTATGTCATCTAGTCTAGATAGTCTAGCACAAAATTTATCACCTGAAGATTTTCAAACTGTTAAGATGGTTTTCACTGATAATGAACAATTCAAATTGTTGATAAGAAAAGATGTTCTATCGTATCAGTATTTTAATTGTTGGGAGCGTTTAGAAGAAACAAGATTACCATCAAAAGAACATTTCAACAGTCGATTTTTAATGAAATCTTGTAGTGATGAAAATTATGTTCATGCTCAACGAGTATGGCAACAATTTAATTGTGAAAATTTATGGGATTATTTGAAATTATATTTAATTATGTTTTGTTGTTGACGGACATATTTGAAAATTTTCGAAAAGTATATCGAAAAATATACAATTTGGATCCCTGTCACTATTATACTGCACCTGGTTTATCATGGGATGCTATGTTGAAATTTACTGGAGTTAAGATTGAATTATTAACTGACATCTATGTGCATTCATTTATCCGAAGAGGTATACGAGGTGGCATTACACAATGTTCACATCGACATTCTGTAGCAAATAATAAATATATGGAAAATTATGATTCGTCCAAACCGAGTTCACATCTAATGTATTTGGATGCGAATAATTTATATGGATGGGCGATGTCACAACAATTACCTTATGGTGGTTTCCAATGGCTCGAAAACGTTGAAACAATTGATATAATGGAAATTCCAGAAGAATCTGATACTGGTTATATTTTTGAAATTGACTTAGAATATCCGAATCATTTACACGATAAACATAACGACTTTCCGTTTTGTCCAGAGAATAAAATTACACAACGTTCAAAATTTTGTAAAACTAATTACAGATCTAACCGATAAAACTAGATATATAATCCACTATAGAAATTTACAACAATGCCTTAAACATGGATTGAAAATTTAAAAAATTCATCACGGTTTATCATTCAAACAATCGTATTGGTTAAAAAAATACATCAATCTAAATACTCATCATCGTACAATTGCTAAGAATACAATCGAGAAGAACTTTTTTAAATTGTTAAATAATGCTGTTTATGGTAAAACAATGGAAAATGTAGACAAAAGAAAAGATATTAAATTGGTTAGTCAGTGGGAAAATTATGGAAAACGTTTAGGTGCACGTGCACTAATCGCCAAGCCAAATTTTCACAGTGCAACATATTTTACATCGAATATGGTAGCGATTCAATTGAATCGTATAAAAACATGTTACGATAAGCCAATCTACATTGGTTTTACTGTATTGGAATTATCGAAATGGTTAATGTACGATTTTCACTATGAATATATGTTACCAAAATATTCGGATCGGTTATGTTTGAATTACATGGATACAGATTCATTGATTTACACCATGATTTTTATAATGACATCAAAAACGACATTGATGATCGTTGCGATACATCTGAATATGAAATAAACAATCCATTTAATTTACCATTAAAAAATAAAAAAGCTGTTGGTTTAATGAAAGATGAAAATAATGGAAAAATTATGAGAGAGTTTATTGGTTTAAGATCAAAAATGTATTCAATCGATGTAATAAATAGTAAATTAATTAAAAAAGCTAAAGGTGTTAAAAATACCGTCATCAATGGTTTAAGTTTAGATGATTATCGCGATTGTTTATATAAAAAGAAGATTCTCTATGGTATGATGTCAACGTTCAGATCCCTCCTACATAATATCTATACACAGAATTTAAATAAGATCACACTTAGTTACTTCGATGATAAACGACTCATTCAACCAGATGGAATTTCAACATTAGCCTGGGGACATTAAAAGAAAAAAAAAGAAGAAGACGGAAATAATTAAAAATAAATTATTTAAAAAACATTATTGAATAGTGTTAGAAAAATAAAACAGTCACACAGATAAGAAGACTACACAATTGTAAGTTAAATACTTTTTCATTTATTTAATTGTTTACGAGTTATTCGTTTTACAGATGTAGACCACCAACACATTGAAAACGAACAAACAAATTTTCGTCAATAATTACATTTCTAGTTACTTAAATGATGAAGAGTTTACAAGAAATGTGTAGGAAATCCATTATAAACAATTTTAATTTAGAAAATTGTAAGAAGATCGTAGGTTTATTGAAAATATTACCGACAACAATATTTTAATCAATACTATTCGATATGAATGCCGTTTTTTGGGATAAAATTTGGTTACCTATAAATGATGAAACATTTATTCCAGAAACAATTGATATTTTTGATGAGAATTGGGATCATTTATTTCTGATAACAAGATCTTCGAATTATATTGTAAGCAATCCATTTTTTATTTCATATTAACTTTGTGCGATCCAAAATGGAAAACTTATTTTGAAGGTAAGAAACGTGTATGTATTGAGTCGACTGAATTTTGTTATAAAGATAAACATTTTTATATTTGTGAATCGTGTTATTTAAAATTAAATCAATTAGACAGAAATCAAAGGGAACATTTCAAGAGATTTTCATGGCATGAATGTATTTTAATTAAGAGTTTTAAAGACTTTATTGAATGTTCTAATTATTGGTGTCACATTAAGGAATATTTATTTACAGTTCAAGATTTTAAGGAATGTAGTCGTATGATCCATAAAACATATTTAGTAAAAAAATATTCCTATATTTATTTTAAAGATTCTGAGGACACAGAATCAGATTCGAATTAAAATAAAATAATTGATAATGTTGCTTTACAGGATTATAGAAATATAATAATAGAATTATTATTAATAAATAAATTATATAAGATAATTTGGCTTTTTCTCACACTAATATAAACATTTGTAAACAAAAAAGAAATAGAGTCTAAATACTTCAAGTGTTTTTCAAGTGAATATCGATTTTAGACCTTTCTAGGAAGCGGTATCCCTCATATACAGGGTACGTGACGATTTTCTAGTTATAAAGTATAGTCGGCCCGTAGGAATAGAGAAAATAGACTTATAAATCAAATTTTATGATAGGATTCAACAAAGAAATTTGTCTATTGTAAATACTAACAAAAGTAATAGAATGATTTACAACTCATTGCCAGATGTGAAGGAATATCTTCTTTTTCTAACGCAGGCAGCTGGGGTGGATGGAAAGCTCGGCATATTTTCAATCAATATTTTAAACATTGTCAAAAAAATTAAACAAGAAAAACCAATTTATACGTGTATAGTTAAATGACAGTTTTAATTAACTAGAAAAATTAATACTTATCTTACTCAGAAAATTAATATTAAGTTAAATTGTTATTCAGAAGTCGATATCGTTTTCATCATCACTATCACTTCTACTGTCATCATTAATGTTAATAACAATTTCTAATTTTTAAAAATAATGGAGGGTATCATCAATAATATGAATTCTTAAAACGATTGTAAATGACAATACCTAAGTAAATATGTAAATAAACATTTATTTTTAGGATAATTGTTAGTCGTCTATGTAGAATCTATAATCTTGTAAAAGAAGAAAACAACAACAGATGGCGACAGAGTCTAGAAAAGGAGAGAAGTTAGTTACACGTTGGTTAAGAACAAGAGAACATTGTCTTTGTTTTGTATTGGAAATTCATTTTAAGATCGCAGCGCCACGGTGGCAAAAATCATAATCCTTTTATAGTACATTGTCAAATTTATTTATCATTGTTGTTTATGAGTGTTTGAGTGTTTTTCGTGTTTTTAAAACGTTTTCGGTGTTGTTTTCATTAAATTAAACTTTATAAACTTATTTTTCTACTGTAAGTCGTGTGTTCATTGAAAGTTATAGCTAATTTCATTCAAAATTTAACAACTTTAAAGATACATTGTGTTTATTTTTAGTGGTTTGGTTATTTATTTTGGATTGTTTAAAAAATAATAAGTACATTATTAATTTCATTGTGAAATAAACAGTATTGCTTATAAAGTAAGTGATTCAAATCAATATCGAACATAAATCTGTACCATTGTTTTATTTTTTATAGGTTATACGTTTTTTTTTTATTGTTGCATTGTGTATCCATCACCATACTATTATGGAAAGTTTAAATGTAGTTAAGTTTATATATTTTTTAACATATTCTTCATAAAATAACTGTTGTAGGTTATGGAATCTGCTATTCAGTTCTCCTTAATTGATTATTTACAATATGTAAATGGAAGTGAGAATAGTCGTACAGTTATTGAAGGCGAACAAATATTGAACGCAGGACATATAATTTTGTGTGGAATCGTTGAAGAAACAATCGAAGAAATTGATATTTATGCACTATGTCTTCAAACAAGTGCACTTCATGATCCACCACACATCATCGAGGGACAGTTCATTGTAAAGGAATTCCGTGCAAGAATCAAAAGCATGACATGTACTTGCAAAGGAGGAGCCAATGGACGGTGTAAACATGTCTCAGCTGTTCTAATTCATTGTACAAGGTGTAGCTCCAACCAGTTTTTTTGAAAGCATTATCGAGCTACTGCAATTTTGATCAATTTGATCTTGTTCTGACTGTAGTTTTTGTGTGTTTTGCTGTTTGTTTTTTTTTTAGGGCAAATTTGAACAGCTTGGAAAGAATATCTAAGACAGATATGAAGTGTTCTTGGTCGGGCCAGAAAGTATCAAAAGATAAATATAAAGCTGTTTCTTTGGATGAAATGCCGTGTTTTTTGTCTAAACATTCTAAATTTGACGGCGTGGTAGATGAAAATTTAGGAAAAAAAAATTGAAAATATTTTTATTAAGGCTTTACCAAAATCTGCTCTTGCTATTCATAGGTAAAAGTAAACTTTCACTTTAATTCAAAGATTTATAATGGTCTTGTTATTTTAGGGTAGGTAGACACAATCCAGTTCAAATTCGAGTGGATCCGTTATCAAGTACAATAATAAATTGTGCTAGTCAATCACCGATTTTGATGGAATTGCACAGTCAAGCAATGACTATAAATCGCTGTTGCTTGGACATAATTGAAGATTTCAATCTAACTGATCCCGAATTAATTATGACCCAGACTCGTGACGATATAACAGCTTGGCACCGGGAAAGACAATTTCGAGTTACAGGTTCTAGAATTTATGAAATTTTTACGTATAAAGGACAAGATTGGTCTCAAAAATCGGTAAAATATTTTTGGCCAAAAGGTTTCACCAATAAATTTGTCCAATACGGTCAAAAACAAGAACCTGTAGCTCGTAATGTTTTTATTGAACATACTGGGTACAATGTTGTTAAATCGGGTTTCATAGTCGCTCCATATAATTCGTGGTTGGGCTTCTCATCAGATGGTGTGATTTTAGATGCAGACGGTCATCCAGAAGCTTTGTTAGAAATAAAATGTCCTTTTTCTGGTAACATGCAAATATATTCACACATAATATAAAATAACTAACAATATTGTGTTTTAGGCAAAGACAAGACAGTAATTGATATCATCGGCAGCTTAGACTACCTGCATTATGAGGAAGGGATCTACCGTTTAAAAAGACATCATCAATACTATGCTCAAGTACAGTTGGGCTTAGCAATTTTAAATGTTTCTCAAGGATATTTTGCAATATATGCATCTTTTGACAGGAGCATGGTAATTTTAGAAGTCAACTTCGATTATCAATTTACCAAAGAAATTTTATTTCAAGTGAAATCTAATTTTTTTTGTCAAATGGTACACCACATTTGTTCAAATAGGAGAAAAATACATAATTAAGAAAAAATCTTATTTTTCTTTGAATTTGTCATCACCAAGAATTGAAGCTGATAAATTAGTTACACTACAAGCGATTGTAAATATATCTTCAATATAACTTACAAGGTACCATGGCAATTTTCCACCTAAAATTTGAAATGTTTTAATGCGTTGATTGGTACGTTCAATATGAACACGTGCTGCTGCTATTTGAGTATTCATACTTGCTTCTTGTGCACTTAGTTGTTTCTTATGTTTTAAAAAAGGTGGCTGAAACAGCTTAACACGTTGACGGACAATTGCGGCTATAGCCGTCAAAGCGAAGTTCACAATGTGGCATGACTGCTATAGCCGTCCAAAACGAAACGGTCGTTTTTAGACACTACGGCTATAGCAGCACAAATGTGCACTTACTGGCGTATACGTAGAAGCATAGTGTCGTGTTTTGAAAACATCTTTTTAGGTTGAAGTTCATATTTCACCTGTTATACGAGTTGCAGATTCAGTATGCACGTGGTTGTGAAGGGAGTAGTGCGATCGTGTTTTCTATTGAATTTATAGTTCTTATTGATACGTTTAACGATATTTATTATTATTTATATAACTATACTGGTATGTATTTGTTTATTATTCATTTTATACTTTAAACAGAAATAAAAAAACAAAATTTAGCATTTTAGGTTAGGTTAACGATACTATAGGTTATACTGTTTACTTTTTTTTTTTTGGTTTTACATTTGAAATATAAATAAATAATGATAATGTAAATGATAAATATAAATTATATATATAATATACAATAAATAATAATACAAAATAAAATGTTTTATTCAATATTTACAGAAAATGGACAGTTGGGAAAAAAGATCAGGCTAGGCTGCTGAAGATTGTTGAGGAAATGAATAGTGGATCAAGCAACAGTGAGTCTGAATCTGATGCTGACAGTGCTGAAAATAACAATTCGGATAGTGAAGATGATGAACCAGAAAATGATGAGACATGGCATACCAATACAACATCTATAAGAAACTTTTCTTTTGATGCAGATGCCGCTGGGATTCTTTTGGATATAGAAGAAAATGTTTCTCCAATTCAGGTTTTTGAAAAAATATGGGATGACCAAGTAATGGAAATGATTATAAAATCTACGAATGATTACGGCATAAAACTTTGCAATCAAGCACGGCCACATACAAGGCATAGTAGAAAGGCAAATTTCAAAAATACTGATATGATCGAAATGAGAAAGTTTTTAGGTTTGTGTTTGCTTCAGTCCCAGCTAAAATTCTCCAGCATTAGAAAACTCTTTTCCATTGATGCATTACATTACCACCCAGCATTTCCGTCACAAATGTCTGGAAGGAGGTTTGAGCAAATATTGAGGTGTTTTTGTGTTGAGGAAGAAAATTCAAACTACCCTTTGAGGAAAATAAAAATATTTCTTGATTTGCTCATACAAAAGTTTGCGAATGCATATGCACCAAATGAAGCATTATCATTAGATGAATCGTTGTTATTATTTCGAGGAAGGCTTTATTTTCGCACGTACATGAAAGGCAAAAAGGCAAAATACGGAATTAAATTCTATGAACTTTGTTCAGCCCAAGGTTACGTTTTGAATATAGAAGTATACAAAGGCCATCGAGAAAACGATGAAAACATGACAACTATTGAAAGTCTTGTGATGCGATTGATGCAGTCATACTTAAACAAAGGCCATCATTTGTTCATGGATAATTATTACAACAGTCTACCATTGTCTAACAAATTACTTAGCAAAAAGACACATGTGACAGGAACTCTTCGTGTAAATAGGAAGGGTCTGCCACAAGAAATAACACGTCGTAAGCTTAGAAAAGGAGAACATGTATGGCGACGCCAAAATCAGACTTATGTGTCCAAATGGAAAGATAAACGGGATGTGCTATGTCTAACAACAGCTTACCACCCAAGCATGATAAACACAGCTAACCGGCGACAACAGGAAAAGAGAAAACCAATTGAAATAGTGAATTATAATCAGAATATGTCAGGTGTAGACAGAGCAGATCAGATGATGTCCTATTATTCCTGTCCACGGAAGACAATTAGATGGTATAAAAAGGTAATCTTTCATCTACTGGATGTAGCAGTATGGAATTCTTTCTACATCTTTAAAGAAAAGACAGGTTCTCAAATGAAGTATATAGAGTACAGGGAAGCAATCATACGATCTCTAACTGGTATAGATAATAAACGGGATGGAAGAACTTTGGTTCAATTTAAACGTGCACAAATCCAAACCAATGAAATCAACAACAATGGAACACAGCATTTTCCTGAGAAAATATCACCTCCTGAAAATTATCAGCGAAAAACATATTTTCAGCGTTGTAAACAATGTTATAAACAGGGAATAAGGAAGGAAACATCATATTGCTGCAAGAATTGCATGTCAAAACCTGCACTGTGTCCTGCACCATGCTTTGAAACATGGCATACCGAAAATAATGTATAATAACTATAAAATTATAATAAATTTTTTTGTCATTTATTTATTTTTGTTTGATTAAGAACTAACATTTCGTGTAAAACTCCCAAAAATACTTTGTTGCATACAAAAATTGCTTGTTTGAACCATTAAACCTGTCATTTACGTTTTTAAATTTTTGCTGTTATAGCCGCAACCTAATTAAAGGTACTAAATTAATCAAAATTAAGTTTATTTAAGCAGAAAGAGTAAAACTATACTTCTAACATTCTAAAAATCACAAAAACATATAGTGTCAATTTTCGAACTTCGCTTGTTCCTACTGTCCGTCAACGTGTTAATGTGATGTTTGTTGCATGTATCTTTAATTAAGAATCCTTTATCAACCATTATCGCTACATTTTTGTCCAATTTATTTATTAAATTGCTTTTCTCAAAAATAAGCTTATCAGATGCTCGACCTCTATAAGGTTTACTAATAAATGTTATTATTCCTGCTGGTGAAACACCTGTCATAAATTTGATAGTGTATCCGTTTTTGTAGTGCGAGTAAAAGCGAATTCGACAGCATATGCATTTTGGTGTTTGAAAAAAAATTTCTGTGCAGTCTAAAACAATCTGTGTTGAATGAAAATGTTCAAAACATTTAGGCATGTTACGGTCTACTTCTGTTTTGTCTGGAAAAATTATAGCTGCTTTTAAGCAGGTGGCTAATATCTTTATCATGTCGCAGTTTTGCATAAGTTTCCAGTTACATTAAATAACAAGGATAAGATAGTGTAACTTAAATTCCATTTTAATTTAATGAAAGTTAAAATTGTACGTTCTTTAATTGTTAACTTATGTAGACGAGTGTCTTTGTATATTAAATTAATAGCCTCTAATATAGCTGCCAGCATCTCGTGGCTCTACAGTCCTGTAAAACTTATGAGGGCTCCATCACTATTTATAAAATCACAGATGGTTTCTTTTTTAGAAGTATTTACTTGAATACCGTTTTCGCACATAGACTTTGATCCTTCATATTCCGGATCAGTATTCAGTAGGTCAAGCAAGGCTTGAGCAGCTGTTATTTCACTTTCTGATAGAGTTTTTGTTGGATCAGTGGTAGATCCTGTATTGCAAATAGCATATCGTTCATCTAATGGTTTTTTAACAATTTCTCTATTTTTTTGGAATCTTGGCTTTTTTATCTGTTTTGTTATAGAAGAAACTGGTAATTTAAGCGAAGGGACAGCAGTTTTTTTTTAATCGCCTTCTTTGATTTGTACCTGTATTCATTTATATAAGTATTAAACGTGTAAATTGATTAACCAGTATTACCTTTAAAAAAATCATGTTCCTTAAAATGTAAAGAACAAACTTTCATATAAGGACTTACATTTTTTCCCTATTCTTAATTTTTGAATCCATAATTTTTTTCGACTTACCAACTCCCAATTACCGAATGTTATTTTAATTTGATGAGTAACAGGTGGAAATAAATGAAAACTAATGTTGTTGTTTTTTTTTCTCCAAGAATTACAATTCGGTACACAACAATAATGATTACTTAATTGTTTTTCAGACATTATGTCCGCAGGAATTAAACAAGTAGGTATTTAACGAAATTTAAAATGCTGACACCGTTGAAATGCTGAATTGAATTTAGCAATAAAATAGAAATCTGTAGTAAAATTTAATTTTATTTCACTTTGAAAATCCTTACACTTTTCCAGATAAGTAATTTTAAGAAAAATGTAGACTTATTATTATAATTTGTTATAAAATAATGGAATATTAAAGATATGAGCAAAATTGTATAAACATACAATTTCTCATATTGATCAAATAAACATTTGATCAATATGAAAAATATTCTTATGGAATATCACAAGAAACATGATTTTTAAGTAAATCTAACACTTAACATTCTATTAAAATAGTACTTTCAAACTTCAGTTACTTATTATTGATGTTAGATTCTATCTTTTCAAATTTCACTTGTTTATCTGTTTTCTTGCTGTAGATTAATTTTTGTAATGATTTTTAGGTAAACTTGATCCTAATAACTTGTTGATACTAAAATTGAAATATAATCGAATACAGTGTAATTTTTCATCAGTTTCTTTATATCTTTAGATTTTATTCGTCTTCTGTAATCATAAAAAAACTTGTGTACCTAAAAATTATAAAAGCACACAATATGATCCTCAAATATAACCAAAATAGAAAAAAACAGGCGCACGCTCCTAAAAACATCTTCTGTTTTCAATTTTTGGTATTATTTCACAATATCTCTATACATCCTTGTCTTAAAATCAACAATTCAAAAAAGTTTCATGTTAATCATAGATATCAATTTTAATTTAGTGTCGGTTATTTGATATGTTCTCTTGTTCACTAAACGAAATATAATTGTTATTTTACTATTTCTAATTATAAAAACTAAACGAAATACCGCACTATATTTTATTTTCTGGAAAATAAATGATTTAACCTATGCTTTCCAATGTAAACAATACTATCAATGTACTTTATATGAGTTCTCGAAACAATCACCAGAGCGCGTATCGCTTAGCTGCGATCTCCAATTATTAAGTTTATTGTTACAATTAATAAATTGAGTTTAGTTTGTCGTTAAAAACAAGAAAACCTTAACAATTATTGTGTTCTTCCATACCCTCACAAGAACATTACATTTGGCGACGAGTAAAAAAAAAGAAGAGAAGGAGAACAAAGAAGATTCGACAAAAATGGAATTTTCCATGACGCCAACAATCACGCCATTCAATATTAACGAAGATGTTAATAGTTTAGGAATTCGATGGAAAAGATGGTTAAATCGTTTCGAAAACTATCTATTAGCAATGAATATTGAGCATGAAGATCGGAAAAAAGCCCTTCTTTTACACCTGGCAGGTGAGCAAGTACATGAACTTTTCTTAACACTACCCGAAGTAGTACCTGATCCAGCAAGACAGAATGAATCGTCATATAATATAGCAAAATGTACATTAAACAGATAAACAAAGAATTTGAAATTTTCAATTTTCGTCAAGCTAAACAAAACGAATTCGAAACAATTGATCAATTCTATGCGAGATTGTTAAAACTTGCTAAGACTTGTGATTTCTAAGATATAAATAATGAAATAAAACTACAAATAATAATGAACACTCGATACACAGATTTACAACAATATGGCCTTGTAGAACAACCCAATCTAGACGACATATTAGCACGTGGAAGAACAATTGAATCAACAAACAATCAAATGAAAATCATCAATAATTCCAAACAACTAAATGAACAACAACAGCAACAACAAGAACAACCCTGCAACAGAGTCAAACAGAAACACAATCACCAAACATAAACATCCAAGAACAACACCAAACGAACGCAACAACATGAAACACAAACAAAACAGTTGAAAATTTGTGGTATTCAATGGCACACAAATGGTCGAGAATCATGTCCAGCTTTTACATGCAAATGTCACAAGTGTGGTAAGAAAGGGCATTTTGCTAAGGTATGCATGTCGAAAACTAAACAATCAAACGAACAAAACAACAAACCCAGAGTCAACTACAACAAAAGTGAAGAAAATAACAGTTCAAGTGAAACAGAAACATCATTTAATGTAACAACGTCAAACAACACAAGTTCAAAGAAAATCCCAACAACACAAATTATGGTAAATGGTGCAACTATAAACTTTGTCATGACACCGGTTCCTCAATCAACATCATTAGTAGCAAAACATTCAAAACATTGTCGAAGACCAGACTAGAAGAAACGTCCACTCGCATATTACCATATAACAGTCCAACACATTTAGAGATTGAAGGAAAATTTAAAGCTTGGTTAACACACAACAATCACAAAGTTGAAGCCAAAATATATGTAACACATAGAGATGCTGAATCACTATTGAGTTATGATACATCTTTAAAATTAAAGCTAATAAATGTCTGTTTTAGTAATCAACAAATCTATAACATAGAGAACATAAAACAAGAACTTCCACAAATTTGTAATGGAATTGGCTGCTTAAAAGACTACAAGATAAAACTGCATATTGACAAAACAGTTCAACCAGTTGCTAACAAACACAGAAGAATTTCGATAAATTTAAGAAAGCAAGTTGAAAACGAACTAAACAGATTAGAAAAACAAGATATAATTGAGAAAGCCAAGGGACCAACACCGTAGGTGTCACCAATAGTGATAGTACCAAAACATAACGATCCACAGTCCGCCAGACTTTGTGTAGACATGAGAGAACCAAACAAGGCAATCAAACGAGAGAGACATCCAACGCCTACCATAGATGAATTGTTTGCAACGTTGAATGGAGCAACTGTATTTTCAAAAATTGATTTAAAAGATGGGTATCATCAATTAGTGCTTGATGAAGAATCTCGATATATAACTGTCTTTTCAACACATTCTGGTTTATATAGATACAAGAGATTAAGCTTTGGAATAAATTCAGCTGCTGAAATATTTCAAAATGTAATCAGTCAAGTTATATCAAATATTGATGGAGCGATAAATGTAAGCGATGACATTCTAATATTTGAAAAAATCGACAACAACACGATGAAGCTTTAAAAATGACCTTAAACAGATTAGCTGAAAACAACCTAACAATAAACATCAAGAAATGTGTTTTTCACAATAACAAAATAAAACTCTTTGGTTATATATTCTCCGATAAAGGTATACTACCAGATCCCGATAAAATCAAAGCTATAAAGAGTTTACCTGCACCCAAGAATGTTCATGAAGTAAGAAGCTTTCTGGGAATGTTAAATTATATTGGAAAATTTTTACCAAACTTAGCAGAAAATACAAAGATACTAAGACAGTTGACATTAAAGAATTCAGAATTCAGAATTAAAGTGGACACAAAAACATAACAAGATTTTTGATTGGATTAAAAACCAACTATCGAAACATCATAAACTAGCTTATTTTGATTACACAAAACCATTGCATTTATATGAAGATGCCGGTCCATCTGGACTTGGGGCAATGCTATCTCAAGAATATGACAACAAAGTTGAAATAATTTCTTAGGCCAGTAAAACTTTAAAATCAACAGAATGCAAATATAGTCAAATTGAGAAAGAAGCATTAGCGGCAACTTGGGTTATAAAACATTTTGATATATATCTACAAGGAATACATTTCACCTTACACACTGACCACAAACCACTGGTTTCTATATTCAACAATCCAAGGGTATCACCTAATGCTCGTATCGAACGTCTATGTTTAAAATTACAACCGTATCAATTTAAAACGATCCATCAAAGCGGAATTTCAAATCCGTTAGACTATTTGTCAAGGCATCCTAACGTTGATAACGAAAATTCAAAGAACAATCTAAAAATTGAAGAATATGTAAGATTTATGATAGAAAGTAGAAAACCCTCATTAGTGTTATTAAAAGACATACAGAATAAAATATTAGAAGATCCATGTCTGCAGCTATTAACAAAAGCTATTAGCGACGATCAAAACATATTCTGGAAAGAATCAAAACTAGCTACATTTACGCAAATTAAAAATCAGCTGTCGATACAAAATGGAATTATTTTGAAAAATGACAGAATCATCATACCTGAACAATTATAACAAACGATGATAGAATTAGCACATAAAGGACACCAAGGAATAGATAAAACCAAACAACTTTTAAGAACAAAAGTATGGTTTCCAAAAATGAATGAAAAAGTGGAGCTATTCGTCAAAGCATGTATATATTGTCAAGCTGAAGTTCCTATAAAACAAAGAAACCCAATTTATACAACAACATCGTCGTATCCTTTTGAGTTCGTTGACGTAGATTTTGCAGGTCCTTTTCCAAATGGAAAATATTTGTTTGTATTAATTGATGAATATTCGAAATTTCCTTTTGTACATGTTGTTAATTCCACCAATTACAGTTGCATTAAACCGATTTTGAATTCAATTTTCACAACGTTTGGAATACCGAAAAACCTAAAATCCGATAATGGACTACCATACACAAGTAGAGATTTTAAAGAATATTTAAACAAACTAAACCTTAAACATCATCTAGAAACACCATATTGGTCACAAGCAAATGGTTTAGTCGAAAGATTTATTAGGACGTTGAAGAAATCGTTAAGATGTCTACATTTAGAAGGAAATTGCAACATGGAAGAACAAATTCAAGAATTTTTCCTAAGCTATCGCAGTACGCCACTCAACATCAAAAGAATCACCATACGAAGCATTGTTCAATCGAAAAATGAATAATATGCTTCCATCGTTATCAAACATAAAACAAAACAAGTACGACCCCAAAATTGAACTAGAGAGAAGGGAGAGAAACAATAAATATGCTGACAAGAAAAGAAAGACGAGACAACATAATTTCAAAATAGGACAATTAGTACTATGTAGACAGAAAAAACAAAATTCGCAATCAACCTATTACAATCCAGTACCATACAAAATTACTAGAATAACGGGAGCACAAATTCAAGCACAAAACGACACCAAAGTCATTATTCGAAACTCATCATTCTTTAAACCATTCGTCCCACAAGTGCAGAAAACAACAATCCCATGTCCTGTTAATGATAACGATTTTCAGATAAATGATGGTCATCCAGAAACCAATTCGAGTAACTAACCAAACAATGATGTAATTATTCCCGATTGTGACAACACACCAAATGGAGAAGAATATATATCAAATAGTGAAATTGAGCGTTCGAAAAGAGAAAAACGTTTCCCTCAACACTTCAAAGATTTCATCCTTTATTAATTTAAAGTAAGGGAGGAATATGTAGTATCTATAATCTTGTAAAAGAAGAAAACAACAACAGATGGCGACAGAGTCGAGAAAAGGAGAGCAGTTAGTTACACGTTGGTTAAGAACAAGAGAACATTGTCTTTGTTTTGTATTATTAAGTTTATTGTTACAATTAATAAATTGAGTTCAGTTTGTAGTTAAAAACAAGAAAACGTTAACAATTATTGTGTTCTTCCATACCCTCACAAGAACATTACAATCTGTTCATTATTTTTTTAGTTCATTAAAACTATCATTTAACTATACACGTTTAAATTGGTTTTTCTTGTTTAATTTTCCTGACAATCTTTAAAATATTCATTTAAAAATATGTAGAGCTTTCTAAACACCGATCCACTCCAACTAACTGCGTTAGAAAAAGAAGATATTCCTTCGCATCTGGCAATGACTGTTTAAGTAAACACTCAAGAAGTATCCATCCAACCGAACACAGCAAAAAAAAAAACTAATAAAAAATGAGTTCAAAAGAAATTATGTGTAAGTACATATTCATTTACAACATACATTTAATTTATAATTAATTAAATATCATCAAACAGTTTTACTAGGTGAAGAAATCACCAGCGACATATTCGATTCCATATCGCGAGATCACTATGAGCAGTGCCGGAGAGAAGAAGAACGTAAGTATTAATTTATAACTTATACATATTTACATTAATTTCAAATTATTGTAAACAACAACCAGAACGACAACAAAAAGAACGTTTAAGAGAATGGATGAAAAGCCGTCGACAACAACAACAACAAGAGGAACAACAATAGCAGCAACAAATAATTTCATAAGAAATTATAAGTAAGTCCATATTCATTTACAACATACATTTAATTTATAATTAAATTTTAATTAAAACAGTTTTCGAATGCAAAGAGATTTCGCAAGAGAAATTTAATGAGCAACAAAGGACATTTGAGCAGTGCCGGAGAGACGAAGAACGTAAGTATTAATTTATAACTTATATATATTTACATTAATTTCAAATTATTGTAAACAACAACCAGTACGACAACGAGAACAAATTGTCCAAGAAGAATTTGAACAACTGCAACAACAACAACATCAATTACGTATTGATCAGTGGGTGTTTCAACAACAACAATTAAAACTACAACAGCAACAGCAAGAATTACAACAACAACAGCAACAACACTCAAGGGCTGTTATAACAAATAAGCATTAGAGTCAGAAGACAATAACTGTTTTTTGCTTCGTAGAAAAAATAATATATTTTTTTTTAATTTTTAATAAAACATTTTATTGGAAAAAACCTTCATTTTTATAATTCGTGGAAAGGAAATGGAAAATCATTTAAATGATCGTATAGTTGACAAGCGGTGCAATACACTTTAAATGGATGATTATGTTGCGTATTTTCACCATTCATTCCATGTTGTTTACAGATGATTAAGTTTATTAAATCGTCATCGTTTTGATAAAATACTGGTAACTTCAACCATATATTGGTTAGATGAAGGAGATCCATTTTCAATTGATTAACTTTAACTAAATTTCTAATACACGATACTGCATTTTCTGTATCAAGGGCATTCTGTAGAATTACTGCATTTTGCGACATAGTATCTAATCACTATCACTATTACTACTACACAAATTTTTTATTTTATTTATTAAAATTTTCAAAGAGTTTAATCTATCTTGAGTATAATAACAATCACAAGTGTCTGGTCCATTAGTAATGTTATTTTTTGACCAAGGACAATCTACAAAATGTATACCATGTTCATTTATAATCTCTTGCATCTGTTCGTACGGCACAAGTCTTTTTAATAAATTTTTTATTAAGAATTTATCATTTCTATCTAGTTTATTATCTAAAAGTAACAATTTAACTTCTATAATGTAATATTGCAATTCATACATTTCTCACATGCACTCACAAAAAGAATGAATTTAATTTTGAAAAATCACCTATTTTATATTTAACCCCCCCCCCCCCGCCAACCATATATTATAATTATAAACGAATTAATTTAATCTATAGATTACTTTTAAGTAATATCATTAATATCAATCCAACTATTATGAGTATTATCAAATTCCAGCCACTTTACATATAATTTATTTCCTTTACTTTAGAGCACTTTTTCAATTAAATAAATACTAGGGTAATGTGTTTTTTGTAATTCTTCTTCATAGAAACATCCACTGACTGACTGACCGACCATGTAAATCTTCTAACAAATATGTTACAGGATTGGTGTTATTAATTTTTATAATTTTAAATAATTCTGTTGTCCAATTAGGTGTGTAACCCTTATCAAATAAATGCTTCATTTTACCAATACGTACAAGATTATTAATATTGAATTTTCCACCACTAAATTTTTTCAAATGATTATAAGATGTTTGAAGAATTTCCTCTTCATTATCTTTATTTACATTGACAGGTTTCGTTTTAATTGTTCGATGAATTGTATCATTATAAATGATAATATAAAGGTACAACTTGAATCTTCTATTTGTCAATTCATTTAAAATTATTTACAATACATGTTTCGGCTGAAAAGCCATCATCAGTTGCATATGCTACAACATTTTATATATAATAATCAAATAATCAAAGATAGTAAAACTTACAATATTATCATTATAATTTTTTGTGATGTCATCGAGAATTTTTATCCAATAATATGAAGCATTTATTGTAAACAATTTATACAATTTATTTTTTAAAGTTCTGATTATACGTTCAGCAATTGAAGCTTTTTTCACACTATATGTATTATAATGATTTATATTGAACTTTTGCATCAAAGATTGAAATTCTTTGTTGAAGAATTCTTTTCCTTGATCGGTCTGAAGATTCTTTGGATAGTGTTTCTGTTTACTTGTCAATATGGCTTGCATTGCTGATGTTACATCTTTAACACTTTTCGATTTTAACGGTTGTGTCCAAAGAAATTTGGAAAAACAATCAATTACTACTAAAATAAATTTATGTCCATTATTATATTTAGCATATTGACCAAATTCAGCTAAATCAGCTTGCCACAAATCATCAAGTCCTTTAATAATTGTATGACGACGTGAAAAATGTTTACGAGCCGACTTGAACAATTCATTCACAACTTGTTCTTTAGACATTGTTTATGTTGTTGTTGTTGTTGAAGTTGGTGTAATATGCTTTGAGGTTGTGTATGATTTTTCAAGTTTCCTAATTATTTTAGTTAATAATTGAAGTTTTGATGAGTTAGTCGATAATAGTTCTTTCAATTGTTGATATTTTTGAAATTTAGCTTGTATTTAACTTTTAACTGTCTACATTTGTTAAATATAGTTTATTTAGATCGTCAAGTTTGATTTGATTTTCCTCTATTGTTTGATTTAGTTTCTCAATATTCTGCATCAATGTAGAATTAATTTGTTTTTTAATTTCTTGTTTATTTTTATCAACATAACCTTTAGTGCAGCAATCATTCATATCTATACCATCATGTAAATTACAAATTCGGTACATATATTTTTGAACATCTGAAAAGTCATATCGCTTCCAACATTTTCATTGTAAATCATTTTTAGGTTATGTTCATCTTGCTTAAAAACCACAATCACATTTGCATTGTCATGTATCAATTGTTTTGGAATTCGTGTGTAAGTTTGACACAAATAAAAACAATCGATATTCTTATGTCGACCCATACTAAAATATTCTCTAATTTTATTTTGTTCACTTCCGACATCATCAAATATAAAAACTGAATTATTTCTAGCATCACAGGTAGGAATTATTTCATCATTATTTTTAAATGTGAAATATCCTAGTCCTTTCACTTTACCAAGTATATTTTTTAAATATTCATATTTTTTGTAAGGGTGTTTTTGTCCATTCCTTGGTGGTTGTAATATTATTGTATTTTAAAATACCTTGGAAAGAACTAGTATTTTTACTTATTTGGAAAACCAATTCATTATATTCATATTTTGGTTGAAAAAGAGATTTTGAAAAAATATAGACATTTTTGTAACGCAACCTATTCGTTTCTAACAGAAGACTAATAATCACATTAGTTTTACCTGATCCACTTGGTCCACAAATGATCGTTCTCATTATATTCGGTAATAATGGACTATGTCGACAATTATTATTATTTGACAGTAAATAATTATCATGATTCTTAACTTTTAAGGACAGTTTCTGCTTAACAACGTTAACGCTCATAATGAATTACTAAAAAGAGTGTTCGAGTGAAATTCCATTCATAGTGGAAAAATTTAGTCTTTAGTTTTCAGTTAGATGTTGACATTCAAAGGTGACGGTCTTGTTAATTATTTAATTAACACATTACCAATCGAACTACATATTCCGGGCTATCAATATTGTGGTCTTGGTACAAAACTAGAAAAACGATTACAAAGAGGTGATCCAGGAATTAATGGATTAGATCGTGCATGTAAAGAACACGATATAGTATATTCACAAAGTACTCATCTAAAAGATCGACATAAAGGTGACAAAGTTCTAGAGAATAAAGCGTAGGAAAGAGTTCAATCACGTGACGCTTCGTTTGGAGAAAAAGCAGCTGCCTATTTGCTAACAAATCCAATGAAAGTTAAACGAAAACTTGGAATGGGTCATACATGTAAAAAGAATAAAGGGCAGAAGAAGAAACAAGTTGCATTCAAAAAGAGTATCATTGATCCATTGAAAGACCTCGTTAGTGGTTCCGTCAGATTTGAAAAAATTATTAAAGCAGCTCGTGTTGCCGTCAAAAATGTTGGTGGTCGTAAACGGGTTCGTTTACCAAGAGTAATTCCTATACCGAAAAAATTAGGAAGTTAGCTACCTTTAGTATTTGCTGGCTTATCAGCTTTGGGAGCTTTAGCAGGTGGTACAGCAGGTGTAGTGAAAGCTGTCAATGATGCTAAAGCTGCAAGAAAACAATTGGAGGAGACACAACGATACAATCAATCAATGGAAGCTATTGCTTTGGGTAAAAGTGAAAATAGATTGTATTTGAAAAAACATAAAAAAGGATTGGGATTGTTCTTAACAAAAAACTTCCATTGAAACTACCTTCTCATCCCTTAACTTAATCATCAATTACGAATATACGCTAAGCAACTTGAAATTCCATATTTTCGAGGTGTTTTCATGAGAGACGATTTACCTTTAAAAATTAGAAAATATGAAACAGGTATCATAAATTTAGATTCTCGAGAAGGTAGTGGTACACATTGGGTAGCGTATATAAAGAGAAATAACAAAATGTTGTAGTTTGATAATTATGGAAATCTTAAACCACCTAAGGAATTAATTATTGGAAATGTAAAGATATTTTATTTAATTATGACAATCTGCAAAAATCTAATACATATAATTGTGAATATTTATGTTTAAAATTTTTATATAATAAAGGTGCTTGAACATTAAGTCAGTCATGTCTTTAACATTCACGCTGAAAGGTCGTAACAGTGTTTTATCTGCAGACTTTTATCCACCAATCAATTTGAAACTAAACTGTAGTTATTCACTGGCTCTGATTGGTTTTCATACATATAATACAACACCAAATATTAACGAAGGACAGAATAAATTTTACTATAAAGATAAATGTCTCTAAGTTGGTGCCGCGCTACTTTTAAATGACACATCTGTCAAAATTCAAATTTCCCACCAATTTTTCACATGTCAAATAGATGGCGCGCTACATTTAAAAGACGCATCTGTCAAATTTTCCACCTTATTTTTCATATGTCATACACGGGGCGGGGCTACATCTGTCAAATTTTCAAATTTCTCACCAATTTTTCATATGTCATATAGGGGGCGGGGCTACGTCTCTCAAATTTTCAAATTTCCCACCAATTTTTCATATGTCATATAGGGGGCGAAGCTACATCTGTCAAATTTTCAAATTTCCCACCAATTTTTCACATGTCATATAGGGGGCGGAGCTACAGCTATCAAATTTTCAAATTTCCCGAATGTCAAATAGGGGGCTACATTAAAGGATAGTTTGGGGTAGTCATACATCATTTGAAAGGTTCTTCAAATGCCTTCAAAATCCACATAAATACGACTTCAAAAAATAATATACATAGCCAAAATGCACCCCTAAAATGACAACACTTAAGAATTATTTATGGAGCAACAATTAAAAATAATGAAAAATCCTCGAACAGGTAACTCTTATTCTGTAATTTTCTACTACTACAAAAAATTTCGTATTGCTATGTTTTACCATGGGGTGTAAAATTGCAAAAAACCGTAAAAAATGGCACATAAGTGCCTGTCATTTCTTTTAGTTTTTGAATCATCAAAAAATATTGAATCGTTCTAAAGATATTGCCAAAAAACTGATTTTGCAGGGGTAACTTCAAACCCCATTTTTTTCCCTTAAACTTACGTATGGGCACGAATGATAAAACACGCATCCCTTAGAATAGAATAAAGTACTGATATAAAATCATCAAAATCGGGAGTTTCGACTTCGTAAGGTTTACTTGTAACACCAAGTGTGGCCACCCCTAATATATATAATATATGTTTCGTAAAAAATATTTCTTAAGGTTGATTCGCCCATTCAAAAGGAAAATGCCATTTATTTAAATGAGTTTCCAGTGGCTAAGAACCTGAAAAAAATTGCTTTCAAATAGTTTTCTATTTTTATTTACTTAATTTTTAGTTGCATAATGGAGAGAAAAGTGGAAAAGAATTCTAGACAATTTTAAACGTGCAAAAAAGCTCAGAAAAACCAAAAACAAACACTCTGCTTTTAAAATTAAACCAGCCAAGTATGAAAAACTTCTGTCGTTCTTAACACCATAAATTTATGCTGAAACTACAACAGAATCAAATGTACCACCAATTCCCACTTAACAGAAGATGATACTTCTTCAAATAGTATTTTGGAAGAAACTCCAAAGAATAGTTTTGGTTCATACAAAAGAAATAGGAAGTCCTCTTTACAATCCTGTAACAGTTCCTCAACACATATATTGTTCTAAAACTATACTGAAAAAAAAAAAACTCTCAAAAGACCCGGACAAAGTTGTTGGTTTTTTTTACAAATTTGGGGAAAAACAGTGAAAATCTTTCCTGAAGACGTTCAGATAAAGGTTAAACAAGAGGTCTTCAGAATTATAAGTGAAGCTGAAGAAGAAGTGATCGATTGAAAAGCTATTCTAATAAATCTCAAGCTCATTCAAACAATTATTTACAATCAGACCGTTATAATTATGAACTCGGTCATCAATAATTTCAGTCATCACCAAGAGTGACATTAAGTCATAATAATAATAATTATAATAATAATAATAATAATTCACAATATGTCCTACTAACTGGAGAAAATACAGACCCATTTTCATTTAGAGGTCATGGTAATTCTGAAATTGGTCACTTAGAAATCAGTAACCATCTCACAAGGAAACATTCCCAGGTGTCTCCGTCCGATTTTATTGAAATTTGGATATGTTCTTCTCCATTGAATTCTAAGAGAAGCATGTTTTTTTATCGGCGGAAAAAACATATCTAGGGGGTGAAATCGCCACTCAAAGTTTAGGCTCAAACGGGGTACTTTTTAAGTTTCGCATACTTCCGGTTAAAATATTTAAACAGGACTAACGGCATTATTCTCAGGATGAAAAATAATGTGGAATCCCATAATTTGAATATCAAAATGTTAATTAAGGTAGAAGTTATAAGGGTTGAAAATAAAAAAATTGCTACAAATCAAAAACTATTCATCGGATTTTGACGAAACTTATGTCATTCGAAAAAAGACAAAAAAATTGAAGAAACCTGTTTTTGGATTTTTTCGAAAAATTACGTTTAGGGGGTAACCGCCCCTCGACCATATTTGAATGGATCAGAAAAAAAAACTTTACTATTCTTATAATTTTTTTGTTTTAATTCATAAATAGTGCTTTTCCATCAATTTTCAACTGTTGGGGCACATAACAATAGTATTTCCTTCATATGTTGCATACCTATTCAATTTTCATGTTGGACATTTTTGTTTATATGAATATAGATACTAAAATAATTATTATTTTGCCATATATTTTTTCTACATCTATTCTAAAACTTATTTATTTCCTCTATCGACATTCAATTATTCATATTTTAAATGTTAATAAGCTTTAATTAAATTACCTTGTAATTAGCAAATAACTTATACGATACGAAAGAAATACATTGATATTAGTCAAATTTTATAATATATTAGGAGACGATATTATTCTGTTATTGAGAAAAATGTGGCACAAAATGCCCTTGGAATTATAATAAATAAATAAATAGTACAACAGACATGAGGGTTGAAATTAGCTAAATTTTTATTAAACAAATACTAGCCATTGTACTTTTACGAAATCAAGTATTGTTGGAAAATATAACTTTCACGACTTTTATGGAAAAACTCTACAACGTGTCCCATAATTGGCGCCCATCCTGATAGGTGTAAATAGAGGATGAAATTCTAAGCCGAAAAGTCTTATACCATTTTTTAACCTGACACACAGGTAATGAGTAATTAGTTAAAACAAGTAACGAATCAGATGCCCGCTATAGCAATAAGAAGATAAGCGGGAGGAGTCTACACTTGATATGACAACAGCAGTTACAGATTTTAACAATAAGGGTGCTCGCAAAACACCGAATAATGTTGGATTGTTTTTAATGAGAATCTGTGGAGTTATTGAATTAAAAAAAAATACGAAAGTCTTCACTTTTAGGTACATTAATTAGTAATTTTAAAAGAAAGTAAATTTAATCAAGTTCACCAAGTCAGGAATAATATCAAAAGATTTTGAGATGATGCAAAATTAAATTCTTTCTCTATTAGCAATCAACAATTTTGTTGTAAATTGTAACAAATAGTAACAATAGTTAGTGATCAATTCGAAATGTTCTTTGTTTTGCATTTAGTAAACTGTTTAACAATTAAATCCCTAAGCAAACAACAATAAATAATGAATAAATGTAATAAAATTGGCAAAATCGATCACTTCGGATAATATTACATAGATTTCGGCGTTTCTGTGTAATATCATCAAATAGGAAGTTGATAAGGCGGGGAATTGTTTCTTAGTAATGCCATAAAATCGTTTGTCTTTTTTTTAATTTTTCAATAGTTTTTAAAATGTACCTAGGCAAATTATTGACAGGTATCAGTCTTTGGCGAGTTGTTTCGTTCGACATTGGTAATTTTTACAATGGCTAATTACAGCGCGGCTGATTATGTCGACATATTGATTATTTATGGTGGATGTGTACTTTTTATTGAAATTACTAATTAATACACCTAAAAGTGAAGACTTTCGTAATTTTTTTTTAAATTCACTAAGCCCACAGATTTTCATTAAAAACAATCCAACATTATTCGGTGTTGTGCGAGCACCCTTATTGTTGAAATCTGTAACTGGTGTCATATCAAGGCTAGACTCCTCCCGCTTCTCTTATCGCTATAGCGGGCATCTGATTCGTTACTTATTTTAATTAATTACTCATTACCTCTGTGTCAGGTTAAAAAATGGTATAAAACTTTTCGCCTTAGAAGTTCATCCTCTATTTACACCTATCAGGATGGGCGCCAATTATGGGACACGTTGTATAGGGGGTGAATTGACATTAAAAATATAAATAATTGAACTTTGATAGTGATAACTTGGCTTAGGATTTTTTATACCGTACGGTAGCTCTGACGTTATCGCTCCGAACTCCAATATATGTGTGCGATCTGCAGTCGGAACCCGATCCCTCTGTAGGATTATACGTTTATTCGTTGGGCTTGTAGTACTCTAATCATTCAACGTAGTTAATAAAGTAAGAAAGCGACGTCACGTACAATAAACAAGGGGTCCATTGTGGTCGATATTTACTCGTTTTAGACTATCGTTCCATAAGCGCAGCAAGTAGGTTTAAATACGATATATAGCCCGATCCAAGAATCTATGGAGAGTAGCTGTAACTTTTTTATTTATTGATAGAATTGTATAATTTTAACAAGAACTTGAAGGGGAACACTCAGGCTACCTGTTGGAGTTGGAAGCACCCTCCTACGATAATTAGAAATTAGGAAAATTGATGTCAACTTTCGAGAATTACGTAATATTCGATGAAAATCTCTTGTCCTTAAAAATTCAAAATCAACTAAATACGAAAAGAATATCTACCGTTTGAAAAATCAATTAACCTTTGCTAGAAAAAATCCAAAAATTTGTGAATTATTTGAAGAGGTGATTGAATTGCTCTGAAAATCTAGGCCAGGGAATCCCTTGCTCTACCGGCAATAAATTTTAAACGACAATATTTGAAGGATCACACTATTTGGGCAGTTCGACACACTGAACATCTGTTTTTGTGTTATTCTTCTTCTGCCTGTGTCGTCTCTATTTCTTTTATTTTTTCGAATCATAGAACAGTTTTTAGGAAATTTGCATAAATTCACCTTATAATTCATGAACACGTATGAATTCCAGACATTTTATTTAACATAACTGATTAAGTACACATTTTAGTAATTAACAATAAAACATTAAATAATTAATTTAGCAAATGACCATAAAATTAAATAAGCCTGATTATGATAGAACTTAAAAGAAGAATTCTCATCATACATGTCCATAGTCTACGAAGTAAAAACGCACAATTTTGTTTCCATAGAGTGTATCTTTCTTCCACCCCTTTGTTGTGTAAATAAATTCTAACAGATTATCGTTGTACGTTGTATTTATATTTATTTCTCTAAATTTAATGAATTCAGTTGTAATTTGACACCTGTAATTCTAGTTCGGAATTTATTTTGCAAATTTCCTACATACTGTTTTATGATTCGAAAAAATAAAATAAAAAGAGACGACACAGGCAGAAGAAGAATAACACAAAAACAGATGTTCAGTGTGTCAAACTGCCCAAATGGTTTGATCCTTTAAATATTGTCGTTTTAAATTTATTGCTGGTAGGACAAGAGATTCCCTGGCCTAGATTTTTAGAACAGTTCAATCACCCCTTCAAATAATTCACAAATTTTTGGATTTTTTCTAGCAAAGGTTAATTAATTTCTCAAAAGGTAGATATTATTTTTGTATTTAGTTGATTTTGAAGTTTTATAGGCAAGAGATTTTCATCGAATATTACGTAATTTTCGAAAGTTGACATCAATTTTCATAATTTCCAATTATCGTAGGAGGGTGCTTCCACATCCAACAGGTAACCTAAGTGTTCCCCTTTAAGTTACTGTTGAAATCATTCAATTCTATCAAGAAATAAAAAAGTTACAGCTACTCTCCATAGATTCTTGGATCGGGCTGTATATGTGAATGGACAAATTCAAATTAATGTTTTTTTAAATTTGTTAAGACATTAAAATAATAATACAGATTATAAAAAATTTATGAAATTATCGAAATATCAGGTCCATTTAAAAAAATATTGAATATTTGAAACTAAAGTTATAATTGTTGATATGTAATTTGTAAAAGATTAAAAGCAAAGACCAAGATTATTTCTATACATGTGTATGTGTTTATATGTACAAAAATATCTAATGAGACCACGGGGAGACGGACATACCCTCACCAGGGTAGGTAAAAATTAATGGGATACATTTTAGAACATAAGCAACTACAAAATGGTTAGTCGAGTTATTCCATTCAAATGAAACAATAAACAAAAACAATCTCATGCATTAGAAATGTCAGTATTGATGATTCAATATTTGTCTAAATTAGAAGAATAAAATTTCAATCTCAGGTCAGATACAAATGATTAAAAAAAATTTGAAAGGGGCCGAATCTAAGAACCGGCCTAATAACTTCCCCGACACATTCCAGATAGTTAATCATGAATTAGAAAAATATATTAAAGACAAGTATCAGAAGTCGACAATTAATGCAAGAGTCCAAGTTTAAAAAAAAAAACTAACTTACTATTAAAATCAAAATCGGGAATTAAGAGCCGTGGCTATCTCACCACCACTGAAAAATTCAATGAGGAACCTGCACCTCGTCAACCAAAACTCTGTTGACTGATCGGTGATTCCACACACTCTTTTCAGTTCAACTTTCTTATAAACTCGATACACGATTCAATTGCGAAATTTTGACAGAATCACAGAATTGTCTTTCAAAATTTCGCAATTGAATTTTCTATGGCAACCGATCCCTTATAGAAGGCGGCAAATTTGAATTGGTTGACTAAACTATTTTGCCAATTTTGTGCCCTTATTTAAAAAAAGAAAAGAACATCGCACATGAGGGGTATTGTTTCGGACATAAAAGCACATGCCCTTTCGATTGGTGATATCAAATTAATATGTTATCTTAATATTTTTTCAATCAACCCCCTCCCCCTTCCACCTCCGTTGTCCGATTGGCACCAAAAACTAATCAACTTGAACGGCCACCAAATAGTTTGTGCTGACCAAATTTGAACTCAATCGGTGAAACCGTTTTTGAGTAATCGTTGGAGAACCGACACACACACACACACACACGCACACACACACGCACGCACACACACACACACGCACGCACGGACGCACGCACGCACGGACGCACACACACACGCACGCACACGCACACGCGCATACGCACACACACACGCGCGCACACACACGCACACACACACACACACGCACACACACACACACGCACGCACACACACACACACACGCACGCACGCACACACACACACAAACACACACACACGCACACACACACACACACACACACACACACACACGCACACACACACGCACACACACACATCATGCTAAAAACTTCAAAAACGTGTTCAGGGGACCTCAAAACGTAAAGATCTGATGAAATCTCGAATTCGAAATTTTGGTCCGAAACTAATAACTTCCCTACCCTCTGGTCGGGGAAGTTAAAAATGACTCGTATTAATTTTTTGTGTTACTTTTTTCTTCAAAGTGTCTATCTAAACAATTAATATTTTATTGTTGAAATGGTTTGTTTCCATTATACAAGGTAAATTTTATCCCTGATTATGGTAAAACTCCAACCTGTATGAACTCAATTAATATTTAACTTTAATTCAATTAATGTGCAATATTTGATATTGTTTATTTAAGTTTACAATTTTCTTCTTTTGAATTTAATATTTAAATATTACAAAACATCGAGTATGACTAAACTGAAGTAACTATATTCCATATAGTTATCATTGCGATTACAGTAAGATTCGAAAGTCACGAACGTCCATGGCGTGAACTAAAGGTAGTTACAAATTGAGGAAGTAGAATGGACACTAAGCATTAATAAGAATCGAATTATTGGGCATCAACGTCAATATTTTTGCTAAAAAGGGCATTTTAAAGGTTTATTTTGAAAATGCCGGCTAATTTTTGCTATACTGAATAGTAGCGTCCTCGGCTAAAAGTGGATGTTTTTGTAATTTTTTTTCTAATTTCTTTTTTTGTAATTTCTTTCTACACGCCATCTGCCATTCACAGACTAAATTGGCGAAATAAAAAGAAGAAATAAATAGGCAACTTAAAGAAAATATATGAGTATATAAGAAACCATGTATTATCTTATATTACATTATATATAAACACATCAGAATCTTAAGTTCTTACAAGGAAACATTCCCAGGTGTCCCCCACCGATTTTAATGAAATTTGGATGTTATTCTTCATCAAATTCTAAGAGATGCATGTTTTTTTTTTTATCGGCGGAAAAACATATCTAGGGGGTGAAATCGCCACTCAAAGTTTAGGCTCAAACGGGGTACTTTTTAAGTTTCGCATACTTCCGGTTAAAATATTGAAACAGGACAAACGGCATTATTCTCAGGGTGAAAAATAATGTATAAGTCTATTGTTTGCATATAGAAATGTTAATTATTGTAGAAGTTATAAGGGTTGAAAGTAAGAAAATTGCCATAAGTCAAAAACTATTCATCGGATTTTGACGAAACCAACGTCATTCGAAAGAAGACAAAAAAGTAGGAGAAACCTGTTTTTGTATTTTTTCGAAATATTACTTTTAGGGGGTAACCACCCGTCAAGCATATCTATACGTATCAGAAAAAAAAATCACTATTCTTATTATTTTTATGTTTTAATTCATAAATACTGCTTTTTATCAATTTTCAGTAGTTGGGGCACAAAATAATATTATTTTCTTCTTTGTTGCCTACCCTTTTAATTTTCATGCTGAACGTTATTTTTTATACGAGTATAGATACTACAATAATTATTATTGTATTATAACTTTCGAATGTATTTTTTCTAGAATTATTCTAAAACTAATTTGTTATCACTATCAAAGTTTAATTATTTATATTTTTAATGTCAATTCACCCCCTATAGTGTTTTTCCATAAAAGTCGTCAAAGTTATATTTTTCAACAATAATTGATTTCGTGAAAGTACAATGGCTAGTATTTGTTTTATAAAAATTTAGCAAATTTCAACCCTTATGTCTGTTGTACTATTTCTTTGTTTATTACAATTCCAAGGACATTTTGCGCCACATTTTTCTCAATAACAAAATAATATCATCTCCTAAGATATTATAAAATTTGACTAATATCAGTGTATTTCTTTTGCATCGTATTGCAAGGTAATTTAATTAAACCTTATTAACATTTAAAATATGAATAATTGAATGTCGATAGAGGAAATTAATAGGATTTAGAACAGATCTTGAAAAGATATATCGCAAAATAATAATTATTTTAGTATCTATATTCATATAAACAAAAGTGCCCAACATAAAAATTGAATAGGTATGCAATATATGAAGAAAATACTATTGTTATTGCCTCAACTGTTGAAAATTGATAGGAAAGCACTATTTATGAATTAAAACATAAAGATTGTAAGAATAGTAAAGTTTTTTTTCTGATCCATTCAAATATGGTTGAGGGGTGGTTACCCCCTAAACGTAATTTTTCGAAAAAATCCAAAAACAAGTTTCTTCTACTTTTTTGTCTTCTTTCGAATGACGTTGGTTTCGTCAAAATCCGATAAATAGTTTTTGACTTATAGCAATTTTCTTATTTTCAACCCTTATAACTTCCACCCTAATTAACATTTCCATATGCAAACAATGGGCATCTACATTATTTTTCACCCTGAGAATAATGCCGTTTGTCCCGTTTTAATATTTTAACCGAAAGTATGCGAAACTTAAAAAGTACCCCGCTTGAGCCTAAACTTTGAGTGACGATTTCACCCCCTAGATATGTTTTTCCTCCAATAAAAAAAAACATGCATCTCTTAGAATTCGATGGAGAATAACATATCCAAATTTCATTAAAATCGGAGGGGGACACCTGGGAATGTTTCCTTGTTAGTCAACTTGATAAATAAAAGCAATAAACAAGGGGATTTTTTATAAAATCAGTTCAATATGTGTTTTGATTATTCGAAAATATCCAAAAATATACGTAAGAATTGCACACCTCACGTTAATCAAGATTAATTTGCAACTAGTTTCTTATTATTTTATAAATTCATGAAGTTGGCCATTTTCAGGAATTTTTTGCTAACATTTTTGGCTGGAAAATTTGGGACTTTTTCGGAAAAATGGATACAATTATGCAACATACCGAATATACCTATGTATAGTCTCTATTATCTGACCTAAGGTGACCACTATTAAAATTTAGTAAACAAATATTTTTCTGATATGAACTTTGCGTTTATCTCGCGTTAGCATTAAAAGTATTGTAAATAAATAAATAAATTTCGGAACCCCCATCGATTGATAACACCATAAATCTATATCAGAAGAATTACGGCCCTTCATCGTTTTTCGAAATTTTGATAAATACAAAAGTTATTTGCATTTTGTGGAATTTTTGATTCATACTGTATGTTGGTATATCCGTTTAAAAAGGTGCAAAAACAAAGATCCGTAAAATTTCTAATTATAAATTACTTATTATATCTAACAATTTTGATTCTTTTTTCTCTGTTTGTGAGAATTCATATGCTATTTATCAATTTCAGTTAAAGGTTAGCATAAAATAAACAAAATTACGGAAAACTGTCTCCAGTATTCTATAAACAATCGTTCAGTCTATTTCTTCTGTCCTTTATTTTAATTTTTATATCTTAACAATATTCATCTCTGTTTATAACCCAGAGATAGAGGCTCAGGTGGTTAAGGTGTTCTGCTTTTGCTTTCTTCTTCTTAAAATTTGGAATTTGTATTCACAGATGATAATTTTTCTTTTAATTTACAATTTATCGTCAGTTATAAATAGAGATAGGATTTGGCACCGTAGAGCGTGCCGGCCAAAATCTGTACTGTACTGTAAATTTCAATGGAATGGGTTCCCCCTCCTGAATACTCTTATAGTAACTCGTTTGGGTTAATAAACATATGATTTATACGTAAAGAAATTTAAAATATTTTAATTTAATTTAATATTTTAATTATTATTTCAGACTATAATTTGTAAATAATAATGATTTTTCATCTCCTATAGCTTACAACATACAAGAAGTTATTTAATCAGAATTATAGAACAACTACGGTAATGGTAGGTTCAACGCGTTGAAATACTTATGGCGAAACTGTAGATCCTAACACTAGTTATAAATTATTCAAGAACAATGACTTATTTTTTTAACTTTGAGAAGAAAATATCCTGTCCATCAAATATCAACCTTATTATTATTATTATTGTTATCTGGATATTTTATCAAAGATTTTTAACATAAATATTTATAATTTTTACAGTAGCCAAAGCTGCCCGTTTGAATTTCTTATTTACAAGTAAAATAGGCGTGGCTTGATGGTTTATAAGTGGAGTTAGATAAAAAACAGCCTTGTTTAGAGCCATCTATTGAATGATAGATTTCACTTATTTACGATAATATTAGCTGCTTTTTAAAAAAATTAATCTGTAGTATACTGGTACTAAGAAAAAGTGATTGTAGCGCCTACTAGCGTCTTCTGAAACGAAATAATCGGGAGTAGAGTTCCCCCTTATGCAAGACCGATGAAGAAATTTATTTTTCAATTCATATTGTCTTTTAAAACTAATTTTCTTATTAATAAGCAGAGGGATCGTGTTCCCACTTTTAGATGCCGAGCGACAATCATCTACATACAGCATAGATGTACGTGACTTTCGATTCTTACTGTAATTTCATTTACTAAAACGAACATTGTTGTATTCGTGGAAGTACTTCCATGAATACAACCCACTCGCTCCGCTTATGAAAATGCAGTAAGAGAGGGGCAAAAATCAGCTACAGTGAACCGCTTGTTTATTGTTTGTGACGTCGCCCGTTCATTTCATCAACTATGTTGGCGACGTTGATGATGATGATGGCGATACGTTAATTTTTGAAATATATTTGAAGTGAATTTAATTAATTAATTTTGTTTCTTAAATATTATTATTGCTATTATTATTAAATATTATTATTATTACTATTATTATTAAATGTTTTTATTAAATTTATTAAAATTATTATTATTAACCTTACATTACCTTTATATTTACCTATAATTTTCACTATCTGTGTCCTGTTAATAGATAGTAACACGTTTCCTTACTACAGGTGTCAATATTATTTATTCAAAATTGGCATTGGCACAATTCCTTACCTGCAATTGTCAGTACTATCCACCTACAATTGGAATCAGCACAAGTAGTCAATTGTGCGATTCCCCGTATATGAAGAATAATATGTGGAGGACTATCGTCATGTATATTTACGTATATCCGTTATTAACGTACAACAGATAGTGTAGGTATATAAAACGCACTCAGGTACGACAAATAATAAACTTTAATTAATAACAACCCCTTATATTTATGCACACATCTATACATACATATATTTTACTTACATACTATCATTCTATATTGAAACCATGATTCCTGACTCTTTCGATCTGGGAAACTCGCACTGTTTACGTCAAACGCGGGCCATCTTGGCAAGATAACGACGTTAGATTTCCACTCAATTTTCTTCGGAAAATCAACATATTTGACAAAAATATTGGGCCAATCTGAACGAGAACAAAATTATCCACCTAACCATATGTATTTCAAAGCAAAATAATTAATTTAATAAGTGAAAACAATGCCTGAAAAACCAGTTGGTTTTTCCACGGCAATTCAGGCAATTTTGTAAATCTCAAAAAAAGGCCTTCGTCTTGCTCCCCGCCTTTGTATCAGCTTTCGAATGAGGGGTTGATCAATGCTGTAAAATGAAAACTGTAGGAGAAAACCTGTTGTAGCGTACAGAAGTTTTCTAACGGTGGAATCGGAAAATTTCTTGAATATTTGAAAAGAACTTTTCATTTGCTATCTAACAGTACAAGAATTTTTGCAAAATAATCAAAATTGGTCCTGTTATAAGAGAAAATAAGAGAAATTGTACGAAAATACGAAAAAAACATGTTAGATTTTCGTCCGTAAATCAAATTTGTATCAACATTTTGAAAAACGGGAAAAACCATTGCGCTCTATAAGAAATGCTCTTTTCGAAGATCTACGTCCGGCCGTTGTAGTCCCAAGGACGAGCGAGAAATCGCGAGTTAGAAATTCATATTTTCGGCAGTCAAAATTAGAAGAACTACTCCCGGGCTTAAGTAAAACAAATGTGTTTATTTTTAATATTTAAATTCAATACACATATTTTGTACTTTTATTTATATGTTTTTAATGATTATAATTTCTGTAATTTTTTTTAATACCTTTTTTGCATACCTTCCAAATACATATTTAATTACGGCTCGCGAAAAATTTCTTTCGCTTGGCCACCTCTGATCTATGCTTTAGTTAAGGCCAGAACATTCTATACCTCCAATTTAGAGATATATCCTGGGAGTCGGTCAGCTGGAACTTACAAATTGTACAACAGTGCAACAAGCGTAGGCAAGGCAATGATAAATCCAATTCTCAAGAACGGCCGAAACGTCCCCATGGATAATTACTTTATAATTTGTCAGTACCTTTAGCCAACGACTTAGCAGTAAACTATAGAATAAATATCGTTGACTCACTTCGTAAAAATAAGAGGGAGATCCGGCGGGAAATTGTTGACCTACGGTCAAAAGCAGTGTGTTCGCATTTTCGAAAGAGGCTGTGTTAGTTTCGTATATTTCTAAGGCTCAGTTCTTCTTGCCTTAGTTAGTCTCGTCTTAGCATGATCTTGCCTTAAATCAACCTAAGTGTAGATTTTCCGTTTTTCTTGAACATTTGGGTGGGAGGTCTACACTTATTCTCGGGTCTAAATTAAGTCGACAAAATGGGGCCCTTATTCTAGACTAAATTCAAGTCAAGCGAAATATAATTGAAATTGTAACAATTTTTTTCAAAAAATGGTTATGATTGTAAACAACCCCACAATCTCGTCTTAAATTTGATCTATTTATAAGAAGTATATGCGGTAAATATGGGCAACATCGCACAGGGTACATAACTTAAGCTTCTCCACATTTTTTGAAGAAGAACGAAATTTCCAACCTTAAACTATTCTTGGCTTAATGCGTCTTTAGATTTAGGATAACTTAAGTATGGGAAGAAGAACCGGGCCTAAGAAAGGCTGAATGGCGGGGGTCAAAACCAAACCCGAAATGAATACATTGTACAACCTGACGTAAAGAGGTGCAGATGTCGTAGATGAGATGAAATCTCCATACTCTGTGGCCCCAGTTAGTCGTCACTGGCCCCTAACTGTTTAATTTTCCAAATTAAACAATGGTGATATCAGTAGCTACATTGTAGATGAATGCAGTAACAACAAGCTGGATTATATAAAAGAACGGAGATTATTTTTGAAGAATCTGGCCCTTTTACTAGTGAAGCCATATCATGTACAGCGTGCGAAAATCAAAAATCATACACTATTACTTCACATGACAAGAGCAAGAGTGGCTAGAATTCCGAATTAAGAAACAAAGTTCTGTTACTTATGTCCTCGCAGGAAAAACAGAAAAACTAAAAAAACTGCACTACTTGCCATAGGCTCATTTGTTCAAAACATACCACGCACACTTGTCTCAACTGTTTAATTCAGAATTTTAAAAAATTTCTTAATTAATCTTTATTTCCCTGTAATATTTAGTGTCCATTTGAACAAAAATAAAAATTATTAATAAAATATTGTTGTTTGAAATATGGAGGGTGCGGCAGGGAAACTTGTTAATTTGAATTGGACGCCAATGAGCGACGCGTGGGCAGAAAGGGCTGGGGAGGGTCTCCTTAGAAAGAGAGCGTCCTGAAGTTTTGCTACCCCACAAGTCAGTTGTCGTTATGCGTTGGACAAAGGAATAGCGTGCGTTCGCCGTCGAGGCCTACTTTTCGAACGGTCATTCAGTGGTCACCACCCAATGTGTCTTCCGAACTGGGTTCAATATTCATCCCGCGGGTCCCGTTCCTGGCTGGCAATCGATTGTTTCATGGGTGGACACATTCAGGGAAAGCGGAAGTGTGACAAAAAAGTCCAGGAAGTCAACGGACTTCTAGAACTCTAGAAAAAGTCGAAATGGTGAGGGAGTCATTTTTGCGCTCGTCCCGGCGTTCGACGCGTAAACACGCTGCTGCACTGGGGATTTCTGATCGCACAGTGAGATGAATTCTTCACAACAAACTGCAGTTTCATCCGTCAAACTGCATGTGAAGTGCTTAGTAACTTACCAGACGACGCTCTCGTGTTTTTTTAGTAATAAGGCCCATTTTCACCTTTCCGGCTGTGTCAACAAACTAAACATGCGGAATTGGAGTGATGCCAATCCTCGCGAACTTCATGAGATGCCACTTCATTGTGAACGTGTTACTGTGTGGTGTGCATTGTCGAGAGTTGCAATAATTGGGCCACATTTTTTCAAGGAAGATGAACGCGCTGTTACTGTGAATGCAGTTCGCTACAGAGAAATGATTGAGACATTTTTTTCTTACACAACTTGAAGAAATGGAACTTGGGGACATCTGGTTCCAGCAGGACCGAGCCACGGCGCACACAGCGAGAACTTCGATGGAGCTTTTGAGAGAACACTTCCACGAGCGCCTTATCTCCTTGAGGGGTGACAACCGTGGCCGGCGCGCTCCCTCGATTTGGCGCCCTGCGATTTATTTTTATGGGGATATCTCAAATCTATCGTTTACAACGACAAACCTCCGACGCTGCAACACCTAAAGAACAACATTCGCCAAGCCTTCGCCAACATTCACGTCGATATGCTCGAAAAAGTGGAGTGCAACTTCAAATCTGAGTGTATCACTAACGAGGACCGCCATTTGCCGGATGTCATCTTTAAAACTACTTAAAACACAAATTCATAATGTGTATTATACGATACAAAAAGAATTAAATCGAAATATGAAGTACTATTTCTTTTATTGACTTCCCAAATCAGCAAGTTGCACTGCCGCACTCTGTAAAATGCAACAAGTTTTATATCAAAATAAACAATGTGAGAGAAAGTCTCCCGCGCGACAAAAAGCCTAGCAACCACCGCCGGCTTACCCCACCTCATTAACAATTTAACACGGAAACTCCTGCCAAGAACAAATTCAATTATGAAATGCAATATTAACAGTATGCATGTATCTCTGTGAGATATGGATTTGAATGTCTGGTGAGTTTTATCAATTAATAATGCATATTTGGTGAAATTATAATTCGTAATATATTGTCGTGACGTCAAATTAAAAATATCTGATCTACATAGATAAGAAATGAAGCTTCCTTGAACTTAATGATTTTCCTTATTCCCAATTTTTTACAAAGTTGACTACATTTTTTTCCTGCCTGCAGTAACAATGAATCTTCCGTTGATCAATCTTCTTCTTCATTTATATCTACAACGGTTCCGACACCAAAACAGGACGCTTCGAAATCTGAAATTTCAGTACTTGAAGCGAATTAAATGCCACCATGAAAAAACGAGATGCAGGACTTGGAAAAGACGGAATTGAAAAAAATAAATAAAAAAATTAAGACACGATACTGATGTGAAGAAAAAATAGTTAAAAAACAAAATAGTCCGTGCAGAGAACATGCAAAAATTCAGCGCCAAACAAAAAGCTGAAGTTTTGAGCCTGAAATCCGGTCATCTCAATGTCCTTGTCTATAAGGACTCAGCCATGGCGCCCTTCACTTGAAGAAAATCAGTCAGGCCTTCTTCAAGTAATTTGCGATATAGCAACACATGGAAGCTCAGCCGCTGATCACATAGAGAGAAAGCGCTATGTTAACTGTGCCTGTGAGACTGTGTCGAGTCCAAATGGACATCGAGATCACGTTGATCAAAATTTCTGCAAAGCTACTATCAACGATCTGGAGGAACCTGCATCAATACTTGGACCTGATCATGTCGTTTATAACTCTCAAGATGATAAGGTAAAAGTACCAATTGGAAAAACAGCTGTGAAAAGACAGACCCCTGTTTTAATTCATCTGAGTTATAAAGTGCGCCTTGATGACCACGATTTTGCTGTTGGAGAACGCCATCAGTTAACTCCTTCGGTATATGCTTTGTATCATACTCAAAAAGAACTGCATGGGTAGAAAAGAAGCTGCTACATATTCTGGTCCAACATACCTTGTAATTCGCAGTGGAAAACATAGCAATTCGACAGCAACAACTCACGCCAACGACCTTATCAAATTGTTAACATTAGATGGTTCTAAAAATGTAGCCTTAGGGAAGGATGGTAAAGTCAAGACTGTGATGACTTTATCGGTGAATCGATGACCAGATGAAAATACACGCTACAAAAAGGTGATATGTCATTGTATATCGCACTTTAAACAGTACGATTTAGGTGGGCTATTCGTGTTTACGAATGCACCCGGTCTATTGGCTTACAATCGAGTTGAGCGAAAGATGGCACCCTCAAGCTGTGAGCTTGTCACGGTAGTCCTTCCCTATGAACATTACGGGTCCCATCTTGATTTTCAAGGGAAAACCATCGATAAAAAGATAGAATTAAAAATTTTTTAGCACGTAGGTATATTTTATTAGAGCGATGCATAGTCTTCTCTGTTGTTAAAATATACAAACTTGAATTTTAAATTGTATATTTCATTCTACATTATTTTCAGCAGAAACAATGGCTAAGATTTGGTTCCAGGTAGTTATAGACGGTCACAACGTGATAGCAGAATATATATCTCCTGTAGAAGTCCTTCTGGAAACCGTACAAGTTTCTGACACTTGGTATGAAAATCACGTTCGTGAAGGTCAATATCTTCTTCAAATAATGAATAAAAAATATTAAAAAGGGGTCACATAGTATGGGTACGTTCCCTTACATATTATAATGTAACAACATTAAAGAAGAATGGACGTGGTTGGTAGAAAACTGTGTTTAGGTGCTCCTGTAAAACATCACTATATGTACATATGGATTTTTCAAAGTGAGGTATCGATATGTAACTCATACATAGTGAGTTAGTGCACAATAATTTCGAGGATATAACAAGCGTCGTTGTTCAAACCTTGAACTTGGTCCAATATGTCAACAAAGTTCTTCCTATAGTTCTTTGAATACAAAGCAAAATATCAATTGTCAACATCACATCTTAGCGCAGTCTATCAAGAACCGCTCAATTTCGTGGACGCAACTGTACCATTGCCGCAGCAAAGAATGGAAATTCTCTATATCTGTTTCTAATTCAAGATAGACCGCATAATATTGAACATTTTTCTGAATTTGTTACTTCCTTAAATGGAAACAGTTAATAAAAAGGGCACAGCCAACAAACGAAAATGAATTATATGAAACCGTCCATAATGTCCGGAACATTGTAATTATTTTCAACATATGGACATACCTACACGATTGTCTTCGAAGAAATGAAAAACGAATTAATGGTGTAATATAATTATGTTTCGTGGTATTGTGGTAAATGTAATAATTTAGCTTAGGACATTTTATACCGTACGGTAGCTCTGACGTCATCGCTCTGAAGTCCAACACAATTGTGCGATCTGCAGTTGGAACCCGATCTCTCGGTAGAAGTATACGTCTATTCGTTGCGCTTGTAATACTGCAATCAGTCAACGTAGTTAATAAAGTAAGAAAGCGACGTCATGTACAATAAACAAGTGGTCCATTGTGGTCGATATTTACTCGTTTTACACTATCGTTCCACAAGTGTAGCAAGTAGGTTTAAATACAATATGTATGTGAATTGACAAAATAAAATCAATGTTTTTTTAAAATTTTTAAAACATCAAAATTATAATACAGACTATAATTTTTTTTTAATTGTCGAAATATTAGCTAGATTTAAAAAAAAATATTTGAATATTTGAAAATAAAATTATAATTGTTAATATTTAATTTGTAAAAGATTAAAACCAAAGACCATGGTTATTTCTTCACATATCTATGTGTTTATATGTGCAAAAATATCTAGTGAGACCACGGACAGGCGGAAATACTCTACACCAGGGTAGGTAAAAATTAATGGGGTACATTTTAGAACATAAGCAACTGCAAAATGGTTAGTCGAGTTGTTCGATCCAAATGAAACAATAAACAAAAACAGTCTCGGGCATTAAAAATGTTGGTATTGATGATTAAATATTTCTCTAAATTAGAAGAAGAAAATCTCAATCTCTGGTCAGATACAAATGATTAAAAAAAATGACTCGTATTAATTTTTTTTTTGTTAGTTTTATTGTCGAAATGTCGATCTAAGCAATTAATATTTTACAACAAATAGGGTTCCTCAGTATCCCAATATTAATTAATAATTTGATTTAAGTAAATGCCACTTAAAGGTAATGTTATACAGTCCGATTCAGTAAAGTACAGACAGTAAGCTACATAACTCTTCTATTTTTTAATCAAATGAAAAAATTTATACAAGAATTCGAAGGGGAACACCTAGGCTATCTATTGGAATTGGAAAACCCTTCTACAATATTTGGAAATCCCTTGGCCCACCAGCAATAAATTTGTAAAGCAAGAAAAGACATAAAATTTGAAGGGCAGTACATTTTGGTCAATTCGATACACTAAACATCTGTTTCTGTGTTACCTTTTCCTTTCCCGTCTTGTGTTTTATTTATTTCTTTTCAGCTTGTGCATTTCTTCAAAAGTTAATAATCGACATCTGTACTGCCCTTCAAATTGTCTTTTCTTGCTTTACAAATTTATTGCTGGTGTGCCAAGGGATTCCCTGATCTGGATTTTTCAAACAGTTCAATCAACCCTTCGAATATTCACAATATTTTAAACCTTTTTTCGCGAAGGGAAATTAATTTTTCAAAGTGGTGATATTATTTTCGTATCTAGTTAATTTCGAGTTTTCAAATTTAGGAATTTTCCATGCAGTACTGCATAATTCTCAAAAGTTAACGTCGATTTTTCCGATTTCCAAATATCGTATTAGGGTTTTTCCAATTCCAATAGATAGCCTAGGTGTATCCCTTCGAATTCTTGTATAAATTTTTTCATTCGATTAAAAAATAGAAGAGTTATTAGACTTTATAGCTTACTGTCCATACTTTACTGAATCGAACTGTATTCTGAAAACCAGTAATAATTATAATAATATTAAAATAATAACCCTAGTAATAGTTATAATAGTTGTAGAATTAATTAATTAATCAATTAATTAATCGATTAATTAATTAACCAATAACCAATAATTAATTAAATAATTCTATTATTATTATTGCTAGTATTATTTTAAGGGTGAGGTTTAGTGAAATAGAGCTGATTCAAAACTGAACAACTTTTTTTATTTTCCAGTGGATTTCAATGTTCTAAACGGTATTTGAAAGAGCATTTCAAGAAGGAGGGAAGTACGTATCTGATTTTTTGAAATTCGGATGTAATCCAAAGTTACAGAAGGAAATATAGAAGCATGTTTTTTAGCATTTATTACAGTTTTTTTTATATATTTCCCTCATAACTTGGCAAATATTGCTTATTGTTCGACAATTAAATTATGATGTAAATGTAGAGACTATAGGAAATCGGATAGTCAATCTCTCATACCTTTTATCCGAACTGCAAAAAATTCGGCATTCGGGATACGATTGCAGTTTCTATGATTTGCAATTTATAAAAGAAAAGTGTGCGGTTTGCACACGATATTGTGCTTTCATTGCAAGGTTTGCCACTTACAAGAGGAAATAAGTTGCCAAGCAAAAGATGACCCTAATTTGAACAGTGCGGCTGTTGTATCCTTAGACCATTTAAACTTATAGACACGCCTTGTGGTAGTCAGCACTCACAGAGAATTGAAGCCAACATTCAACAGTGTTAGTGACGTCACAAATGGGCAAAACATAACGGTTTATGTGTTGTATTTAATAAATTCAGTGTTTAATCTTGGATAAAAGAAAATTCTTTAGATATTTAAATACTGCAATCAATTGCTTTTAAAGTTTGTAGATTAAATAATATATTCCATTTTAAAAAAATATTGAACTTTGTTATTTACGTTAACAATTATGGTGCATTTGTGCTGTGCTTATAATTGTTCAGAAAGATATAAACGTGGGTCCGAATTATCATTTCGCATGTATGTATTTTATCCTGTATTTTGTTCAATTAAACCTTAAGTCAAAGGGGGCTTAGAAAATGTCGTTGTTAACCTGTAATGAACTGTCAGCTAGCTATGTTTATGATGTGTTCACAACGAAACTTTCATAGTTCACTTTGATTTGAAACTAAATTGAACACCCATATAGCTTATAACCTATTTAACGAAATCAATAATGAACAGGTTCCCCAAAGATGAATTATTGAAAAAAAAGTGGATTCTTGCTCTGCGACGTGAAAATTTTAATCCATCGAGACATACAAGGATATGTTCGAAGCATTTTACGACAGACTCTTTTATTACAAGTCCTTGGAGTTCCAAAAAAAGTCTTAAAAGTGATTCTGTGCCTAGTATTTTTGATTTTCCACCTCATTTAGTAAAAAAGACTACACCTAGAAAACCTCCTGCACCAAGACAATATAAACAAAATGACAATCAGAAAAATGAGGTTATTAAAAACAGCGAGATTGTAACAACATCGATTCAAGAGATCCCGCTAGAGCCCCCTGCAAAAAAGAAAAAATTTTATTATATTGGTGATTTCACTGATCCCAGTTGTTCAAGTAAAAATAATGTGTACAGAGAAAAAGTCAAAAAAGTACTGATACAAAAACAGAAGCAGATCAAAGGTTTACAACAACGTAACAGACGACTTGTTAGAAAAGTAAATGACTTAAAGAGTTTATTACAACACTTAAAACAAAAACATATTATTGATGAGGATTCTGCGTTAAGACTGTCAGTAAGTAAACTATAGTAATATGCATGATTTTTATTGTTTTACGTAAATTATCGTTAGAAGGTGGTTGTTTTATTGGCGTTTGATTATTTAATTTGCAATTTATTTTAGGATAAAATGCATGCTTCTGCTAAATTAATCTTTAAACAACTGCTTAATTCCAAACACTGCAAATCATATCCATCTGAATTGAAGAGTTTTGCTCTTACTTTAAATTTCTATTCACCAAAAGCATATTCATATGTTCGAAGCACATTTTCTCATATGCTTCCGCATCCAAGAACGCTACAAAAATGGTATCAGTCTGTAACATGTAGTTTCTTCCATTTATGGTCCGTCAATTAATGTTAAAATTGAAAGATAGTGGTACTGATATCGATGAAGAGTTTGTGAAAAGGACGGCTACAGAATTTTATAAAACAAGCCGTGAATATCAGGAGCAGTGGACTTGCTTTCTTACCAAAGAAATGGAGACATTTTATTGGGCAGATTTAAAAAAGGTCCCCCACATGGGAAGACATTCAAAAATCTCTGGATGTATTAATTGAAAAGCAATATATTGACTGTAATAAAGATACTGAAGTTTTTGACGAATTTTCATTAATTTCTAATTACATTACATCGCAACAAATAACGGAATGGAATAATTTAAATGTTTCCACGGAAACCCGTTGGGTGGAAGTATTCAACAATCTTCAGCATGAAAACTTTTCTACTGTAATTGAATATATTTTATGTTTGCCTGCTACAAATGCTCCAGTAGAAAGAGTATTTTCTATTATGAACAAATTGTGGACATCTGAGAAAACCCAGTTACAAATTTCAGTCCTAAAGGCGATGTTGATAATTAAGGTGAATATAAAAAAACATGCCAAGAGTTTTATTCTTACTTGAAATCGTCACCAGCAATATTAAAACAAATTTGTTCTTCTGATAAATATAAATATAACTAAACATTTTGGGTACCTATATTTTGTGATTCGTACTTTTAAGCCAACTAACTTTTACTGAATAAATAACTTTAAAAAAGTGCTTTTTTCATTGACTACCTATGATTTGACCTAAATAAACCAATGTCCCGTTTTGAGTCAAAAAATAAATGGTCACGTTAGGTATACCCAAATTTCTCAAATTTGTAGAGCGTTAGATCTTAAGTCCCTTTCTAAATTCATATATTGCTCCAAAGGAAAAGAGGTTTTCCAGAATACAAAAAAATTGCTTATGAAGAAATGATAAAAGCCGGAAAAGAAGAATACCAACTTGCTGTGGAAGCCGGAGAGGTTGGGAATGGCGGAATTGCGAATATTGCTGTTATTGTTGATGGTGCGTGGAGCAAACGATCTTAGAAAACAAATTACAACGACTCCTCTGGTATAGCCACCATTATTGGCAAAACAACTAAAAAAAGTTTTATTTTCTGGGGTAAGAAATAAATACTGCGCAGCATGTGAGACAAATAAGAAAAACAATACAGAAAATCCCCATGATTGTTGCAAAAATTTCAACGGGCATGGAAAGTGATATAATTGTTGAAGGATTCAGCAAGTCAATTGAGATGCATAATTTGCGGTATACAAAATTAATTCGAGACGGAGATAGTAGCGTATATAGAAGGCTATGTAAAGAAAAGCCGTATGCATTGAGTTTTCCCATTGAAAAAATCGAGTGTCGCAATCATCTTTTGAGAAGACATTGCAATAAAATCAGAGTGTGCCAACTCTGTGAGGAAAAATCAAGATCTAAAAAAATTTGTTATAAAGAATATAATGAAATTCCGAAATGCCGTCGTATACGCATATAAATATCGAAAAAATGAAGATAAACCATTAGCAAATAAAATAACGGATTTGAAAAACGATATTTTAAATGGACCACGACATATTTTTGGTAATCATATGCAGTGTCAACAATATTTTTGCAAACAGGTTGGGAAAAACGAACATCAACATTGGGATAATTTCACCAAATCGTCAATTTATGAATCATTTGAATCGGCTGTAAATAGAGTGTCACAACACTCATCTAGTTTGCTATATGATGTGGATAATAATGCAGTAGAATCATTCAACGCCATAGTAAACAAAATGGTCGGCGGAAAAAGAATTAGTTTTACAAAAAGAGGCGAATACGAAGCCCGATGTTATGCTGCTATTATTAATTACAACAGCAAAGCTTCTTTTGTTACAAAAGTAACAGCCAATTTGAACAAAGGTAAGGTGGGACAAGCAACTGAGTCATTTTTCGAGAAAAGTAAATCAAGGTGGAGATGCGGATTATGGTGATGAAAATTTAGTTGACACACCTCATATACCAGATATGACCGACGAAGATTTGAAAATTGCAAAAGAGAATTTCGTTCAGGTAATTTCAAATTGTGATGTAGATGGTATTCAAAGAGATACCATAAACCAACGCGATAATATCAAATGGAAACAAGAACGACGAATTCGGCTCACTACCAGTAACTTTGGAAAGGTTTGTAAAATGCGTATGACAGACACGAAGAATACTGTGAAACAAATCATGAAGTCAGATTATGAAAGCAATCTGCACTCAAAAGCAATAGAATATGGCATCAGTCGCGAAAAAGAAGCAAACAGGGTATTTCAACAAAAAAGTGGGTTCGAAGAACAAGAATGCGGATTGTTTGTTGATCGATAGAAAAGATATTTTGCTGCATCACCTGATGGTTTAGTTGGAGAAGATGGGGTGATTGAAATAAAGTGTGCATATAGTGCACGGAACATGACAGTACAAGAAGGTATTTTGTTGAAGAAAATTCAACATTCAATAATCGATTCAAACGATAATATTTGCCTCAAACCTGATCATCCATATATGTACCAAGTTCAGGGGCAGTTGCATATCGTCAACAAAGAAAAATGTTAATTCGTCATATTTACTGATGTAGATCTGGAATGGCAAGTGATTCATCGCGACGACGAATTTTGGAAAATGAAAATGGAAGATACTTTACAGAGATTTTACATGAATTGTTTGTTGCCAAAAATTGTCGACTCTAGAGAAAAAAGACGACAAGAAATTCGTTCCATCTTGCGGAAGGACATATAATTAATTATATAATAAAATTAAATTATTTAATAAAAGAGAGACGATTGAAAATAATAAAATAAAGAAAATAGAATAAAATGATAAAAAAATAAAAATACATATACAAATAAAATGAGCCACAATAGTGTGCATAAACTTCGAAATAAAATATCATGTACAGCCTATTTTTCTTCGTTGAATAGTCCTCTACAAATACTTTCGCAAGATGTTACGGACTGGCAACAATCAATTCATGTATAATCAATCTAATATAGGTATCATCCATTTTCGCATCATTTTCGTATCATCCGTTCTCACAATTAATCATTTACTAGTAAGTTCTACATTTGTAAATATGACGAAATAACGTTTTTTTACCGGCTTGTGCACTGTCTTTGGATTACAATACTCACATCAATGGATGATCAGCGTAGAGAAAATTTATTGCTTGCGTTGGTTATTGAATCTGATCTTTTTTTTTCCTGTACATCTCGTATTATCATGTTGTGTGCTATATATGTACATTGTTTCCTATCTTCCCTACTAAGCCATCATGTAATGCACATAATTATCGTTTGCTTTCGTCGACAAACAATTCGTATTTCAGAATGCTTCAACCAACACTTCACTACCCTCTTTACCGTTTTTTTTCAAAAATTCTGTTCCATATTCTGTTGGTTTTAAGAAAAGCTTATTGAAGTTATAATAAGGACTCATTTTTTGTTTCACAGTACTTTTTGTGTTTATAAATCATACCGTTTTTACAAATCTTTTCAAAATGACATTGTATTTAGTCGTTATTGTTGACATTTAGGTGTTTTCTAGTCGTTGTTGACTTTATGGAATTTTTTTTAACATCTGCATCGTTTTTTGGAATTTCTGATTGATCTTTTGCAATTTGCTCTTTCTGGATTCATATCTGGTATATAGTTTGTCCATCGTCATAATCAGTCTCTTCATCGCCTTTGACATTATTCGATTCGCTGTGGTACATTTCTCGAAAAATGATGACGTTATGCTACCACCTCCTGTGTTACTTTGCTTTGCATTGTAATTCGTCATATACGTATAACATCCCTTTTTTACATGATGCTGACATTGTGAAATTGATTCGTTTTTCATTTACCGTTTTGACTATTGTTGAATTGGAAATCTCTGCTGTATTATTATTTAGATTATACAGTGTGCTAGAATTTTACAGTTGATATTTATGATTCGTATTCAAAAGAATTGGTGAAATTTTTCCAATGAAAAATATTGCCAACAACGTATATGGATTTCCTACGATTGTCGTGCAATATTTCTTATATCGTTTTTTAAATTTAGATACAGAACTACAAAAAATAAGTGTTGCGACAGTATTGTTCTGGATTTTCAAAGGTTCTTTTAGAGAAATGTTCTTCGCCTATGTAGTACTCTCTCTTGGTTTTTTATTGCATAAGATGCTCTGTGTACTCGATTAAATTCAGTGTAAAATTTGATGTATATCCCTTCATTTACGCATTTCCTCCGCAATTAATTTTCTATATCATAAATTATACAATAGGATTGATTTCCTGAATGTTTTTAGAATATATCATTCTCTATAGTTGTCGCACTGTCGATATTTTTGGAATATTTGTGGAGTTTTTCTGCCTATGCTGAGTAATATGATTCTCTTATTTTCACGAATAAAAACTTTCTAAGACAATAACATTAGCGCTATAATTTATTTTAAAAGGTCTCCACAACCATAGGCAAAAACTCTTGAAATTATATACTTTACCGATCATTCAGGATCTTAGTAATACGGTACTCCTCCCAAGCAACATTTTTAGTTTTATGACAGTGTACAGGACGCTCACAAAACTATTAAATCGAGTCACTGAAAAAACACTTTTGCTTCAGCATGGTTTTAGGATCCTCTGCAAGTTACTTTTAAAACCCAAAAGGAGAATCCTATGAGGGTTCTAAGTCTAATTTTTAAAGTCTCTTTTAAAACTCACTTGTTTTATCTGAGAATACTTATAGATTGTTATAAAACCTCTTTTTAAAACTGTCTTAAAACCAAATAGACTTACTTCAGAACAAAACTCACTTGGAGTAGAAAGACTTTCTTAAAGCTAAATAGGCTTTCTTCAGAACAAAACTGCCGTGAGATAGTAAATAAAATAACCTTCTTATTTTAAAACTATTTTAATATTGTTTTAATATTATCTGTTTAATCTGGACTTCTGTTGTTCATGTATTTACGGATTTCATCAATTCTCCAGTCCATGTGAATAATTTATTTTTCAACAGAGGAAATTAGTAGAGACTTTTTCTCAAAAAACTTCAAAACAAACTCGTGTTTACTGATGAATGTCCCAACAGTAGGTCATAAAAATTAATGCGCCTTCAAAATTTCAGTAATTTCAAATAAAGTTTCCAATAATAAAAAAATAATATTTAAAAAAATATCTTTATATCTATGAAAAAATACTATTTATAGGTTAATCTGGGACCAAAAAGCTCGTCAAAGGGTATTTAATGCAATGTTAAGACTGGGTGTTCAAAAAATAAAGTGTTAATAATTGTTAGGTTAGAAATATATAAACATGGCTATCGTTTATGCTTTGTATTATAGTTAATAAATATGGCGGTATTATTTTAAAAACCATTTGGTAGAATAAAAGGATGTTACAAATGCATTTGTATTTAATATGCTCTTATTCAAGAGTATATATACTTTTTCTATGCCAAATAATCTTTATTCTATCTTAAATAAATGTAAATGGTTATATGAGTTCCTAATTTATACTTATGTAGAACTATATTTCTATTTAAACTTGCCCCAGACACTCAAGACTAAACGAAGTCTCCCATAAAACTGAATTGCTTTATTAGAGCATCCAGACATCAAATCGGTTATACCTAACCTATCTTAACTGTAGGGTGTGTTGTATTTTTTTGTTTTATACGGTTTTTCAAAATGCCATTTAAAATTGTTCAAACAATCGAAAATTCGGAAGTTTGTGTATTGTACCCGCTTCATGCGAAAGCGACAACATTTTATATCTACAGATTGTTGTATCAACTGAGACGTTTTATCGAAATTTCTCATACGTCTACAATGAAAATTACCACTTTTTTTAATGCGCTACCATTTGTCCAAAAATGTTGTCATATTGAATGAACACAATAACCTTCATCAAGCAGATGCAAGACACTGTGATACACTAGAGTTTTATGATAGTTTTATTTCTGATATGTTCGTCTTATCAGAGTCTTGAACTAAACCGAATTATCTGAGAACCAATTAGTTTTAATATTTTGAATTTTAGATAGCTTTAAAACCTTATCAAAAATGCTGCCATAAAACAAAGGCAATCCATAAGTTCTTTATAAAATTTCATTGACTTGAGAACCATTTTAGGAGAATTTGATTTTGTAAAGGTTAGCATTACAGACCAAATAAATCTCTGTTAAGAGTAAATTAAATCTAAGCCTAAAATGTTTTAAGATTAAGCATTTAAGTCAGACTTAAAACTTTAAATTAAAACTAAAATGTCTTAAAGTACATTTTGAATATGTCCAGGTTCCAATAAAACCCTTGCTTATATTTATGTTTCGATAAAACTAAGATAAAACACAATTAAAACTATTTTGTATTTAAAATGTTACTTGGGCCTTTTGTATCTACATTCTACAGATTATAGTTCATGTTGGATTTTCTTCTTTTTGTAAATTTTATATTTCCCCCTAGCCATTTGATTGTTTTCTGAGAAGCTTCTAAGGCCTTTTGCAAAACAAATTGTAAAACGAGGGATAGATCTATCTCAGTTACAGTTATTTATACAAGCTAGATACATATGCGTCACATATGGGTATTGTGATAACTGAAAATCTTGCAAACATTTTTTCAAGTTTTTTATGTAACCCTCTACAGTTTTTACATATCTGGAAACAGAAAAATTTGCTCCATCTAATAATAAAATCAAAAATAGGGGCTCTAATTGAAAAAAATTGAAAGGGACCGAATCTAAGAACAGGCCTAATAACTTCCCCGGCACGAGTCCGAGTTTTTAAAAAAACGTGTACCGTAGCACGAGTTCTGTATACAATTTTTTCTATTTGATATACTTTATTTAAAAAAAACTAACTTACTATAAAAATCAAAATCGGGAATCGAGAACCGTCGCTATTTTACAACCACCGAAAAATTCAATGAGGAACCAGCACCTCGTCAACCTAAACTCTGTTCACTGATCGGTGGTTCCACTCACACCCTTTTCAATTCAACTTTCTCATAAATTCGATTCACGATTCAATTGCGAAATTTTGACAGAACGACAGAACTGTCATTTGAAGTGTGGAGTAAAAAGTACCCAAGTAACATTTTTAGTTTTATGACAGTATACAGGACGCCCACAAAACTATTAAATCGAGTCACTGAAAAAATACTTTTGCTTTAGCATGGTTTTAGGAACCTCTGCAAGTTACTTTTAAAACCCAAAAGGAGAATCCTATGAGGGTTCTAAGTCTAATTTTTAAAGTCTATTTTAAAACTCACTTGTTTTATCTGAGAATACTTATAGATTGTTATAAAACCTCTTTTTAAAACTTTCTTAAAACCAAATAGACTTACTTCACAACAAAACTCACTTGGAGTAGAAAGACTTTCTTAAAACTAAATAGACTTCTTCAGAACAAAACTGCCGTGAGATAATAAATAAAATAACCTTCTTATTTTAAAACTATTTTAATATTGTTTTAATATTATCTGCTTAATTTGGACTTCTGTTGTTCATGTATTTACGGATTTTATCAATTCTCCAGTCCATGTGAATAATTTATTTTCCAACAGAAGTAGAGACTTTTTCTCAAAAAACTTCAAAACAAACTCGTGTTTCCTGATGAATGTCCCAACGGTAGGTCATAAAAATTAATGCGCCTTCAAAATTTCAGTAATTTCAAATAAAGTTTTCAATAATAAAAAAATAATATTTAAAAAAATATCTTTATATCTATGAAAAAATTTGAAAGGGGCCGAATCTATGAACCGGCCTAATAACTTCCCGACACGAGTCCGAGTTTTTAAAAAAAACGAGTACCGTAGCACGAGTTTTGTATACTATTTTTTCTATTGGAGATACTTTATTAAAAAAAAAAAACTAACTTACTATAAAAATCAAAATCGGGAATCGAGAACCGTGGCTATCTCACAATCACCGAAAAATTCAATGAGGAACCAGCATCTCGTCAACAAAAACTCTGTTCACTAATCGGTGATTCCACACACAGCCTTTTCAGTTCGACTTTCTTACAATTCGATTCATAATTCAATTGCGAAATTTTGACAGAACGACAGAACTGTCATTTGAGCGCGGAATAAAAAGTAGTACGGTAGTCCCAACAAAAACATGGAAAAATTCAAATCATATAGATTGAATTGTCGAAGGAATATACATTTCTTTTTTAGGAGAAATCAAAATTTATATTATTTTAAAACATTTATTTATTAAAAAAGCGCTAACCGAAACACAAAACCCGCTCAAAAAACCGCTTGAAAACAAATTTTCTGAGGTTATGTTTCAAAAATGACAGAAGAATGTAAACAAACGCATAGGATTTTATGCCTCCAGTGATACCAATTGTAGATATCATTCTGTCTTTATAAACTACCGTTATAAATTTTGCTACGCTTTAAAAATTATGTTGGATAACCTTCTAAACTGTCATTTCAAAATTTCGCAATTGAATCGTGAACAACAACTCTTTTCTATGGCAACCGATCCCTGATAGAAGGCGGCAAATTTGAATTGGTTGACTAGACTATTTTGCCAATTTTGTGCCCTTATTTAAAAAAAGAAAAGAACATCGCACATGATGGGTATCGTTTTAGACATAAAAGCACATGCCCTTTCGATTGGTGATATCAAATTAAAATGTTATCTTGAATTTTTTTCAATCAACCCCCTCCCCCTTCCACCCCCGTGGTCCGATTGGCACCAAAAACTAATCAACTCGAACGGCCACTAAATAGTTTGTGTTGACCAAATTTGAACTCAATCGGTGAAACCGTTTTTGAGTAATCGTTGGAGAACCGACAGACGCACATACATACATACATACATACATACATACATACATACATACATACATACATACATACATACATACATACATACATACATACATACATACATACATACATACATACATACATACATACATACATACATACATACATACATACATACATACATACATACATACATACATACATACATACATACATACATACATACATACATACATACATACATACATACATACATACATACATACATACATACATACATACATACATACATACATACATACATACATACATACATACATACATACATACATACATACATACATACATACATACATACATACATACATACATACACACATACACACACACACACACACGGACATCATGCTAAAAACTTCAAAAACGTGTTCAGGGAACCTCAAAACGTAAAGATCTGGTGAAATCTCGAATTCGAAATTTTGGTCCGAAACTAATAACTTCCCTACCCTCTAGTCGGGGAAGTTAAAAATAGTATACAAAACTCGTGCTACGGTACTCGTTTTTTTAAAAACTCGGACTCGTGTCGGGGAAGTTATTAGGTCGGTTCATAGATTCGGCCCCTTTCAAATTTTTTTTGTTTTATACGGTTTTTCAAAATGCCATTTAAAATTGTTCAAACAATCGAAAATTCGGAAGTTTGTGTATTGTACACGCTTCATGCGAAAGCGACAACATTTTATATCTACAGATTGTTGTATCAACTGAGACGTTTTATCGAAATTTCTCATACGTCTACGATGAAAATTACCACTTTTTTTAATGCGCTACCATTTGTCCAAAAATGTTGTCATATTGAATGAACACAATAACCTTCATCAAGCAGATGCAAGACACTGTGATACACTAGAGTTTTATGATAGTTTTATTTCTGATATGTTCGTCTTATCAGAGTCTTGAACTAAACCGAATTATCTGAGAACCAATTAGTTTTAATATTTTGAATTTTAGATAGCTTTAAAACCTTATCAAAAATGCTGCCATAAAACAAAGGCAATCCATAAGTTCTTTATAAAATTTCATTGACTTGAGAACCATTTAAGGAGAATTTGGTTTTGTAAAGGTTAGCATTACAGACCAAATAAATCTCTGTTAAGAGTAAATTAAATCTAAGCCTAAAATGTTTTAAGATTAAGCATTAAAGTCTGACTTAAAACTTTAAATTAAAACTAAAATGTCTTAAAGTACATTTTGAATATGTCCAGGTTCCAATAAAACCCTTGCTTATATTTATGCTTCGATAAAACTAAGATAAAACACAATTAAAACTATTTTGTATTTAAAATGTTACTTGGGTAGTACGGTAGTCCCAACAAACACATGGAAAAATTCAAATCATATGAATTGAATTGTCGAGGGAATATACATTTCTTTTTTGTGGAAAAATCAAAATTAATGTTATTTTAAAACATTTATATATTAAAAAAGCACAAGCCAAAACACAAAACCCGCTCAAAAAAACCGCTTGAAAACAAATATTCTGAGGTTATGTTTCAAAAATGACAGAAGAATGTAAACAAATACATAGAATTTTATGCTTTCAGTGATATCAACAGTAGATATCAGTCTGTCTTTATAAACTACCGTTATAAATTTTGCTACGCTTCAAAAATTATGTTGGATATTTGAACTCAATCGGTTAAACCGTTTTTGAGTAATCGTTGGAGAAACGATAGACGCGCGCGCACGCACGCACACACGGACATCATGCTAAAAACTTCAAAAACGTGTTCAGGGGACCTCAAAACGTAAAGATCTGGTGAAATCTTGAATTCGAAATTTTGGTCCGAAACTAATAACTTCCCTACCCTCTGGTTGGGGAAGTTAAAAAATGATGATGACGTCATTTTTTCGCGATGATAAGTGATAGTCGTTTTGATCTCATTATAATGAAAAAATTAAAAATTATCTGTCACAACATTTTTCGAAATTTTGATAAAATTATGAATATTATGCGAAACTTTTGATTCACACTGCATAATAAATAAAATGCGAGTTCACACGAATGACAAAACCATTTCGGATAAAACCATTCTACACATCACATCATGTAATGCACATAATTATCGTTTGCTTTCGTCGACAAACAATTCGTATTTCAGAATGCTTCAACCAACACTTCACTACCCTCTTTACCGTTTTTTTTCAAAAATTCTGTTCCATATTCTGTTGGTTTTAAGAAAAGCTTATTGAAGTTATAATAAGGACTCATTTTTTGTTTCACAGTACTTTTTGTGTTTATAAATCATACCGTTTTTACAAATCTTTTCAAAATGACATTGTATTTAGTCGTTATTGTTGACATTTAGGTGTTTTCTAGTCGTTGTTGACTTTATGGAATTTTTTTTAACATCTGCATCGTTTTTTGGAATTTCTGATTGATCTTTTGCAATTTGCTCTTTCTGGATTCATATCTGGTATATAGTTTGTCCATCGTCATAATCAGTCTCTTCATCGCCTTTGACATTATTCGATTCGCTGTGGTACATTTCTCGAAAAATGATGACGTTATGCTACCACCTCCTGTGTTACTTTGCTTTGCATTGTAATTCGTCATATACGTATAACATCCCTTTTTTACATGATGCTGACATTGTGAAATTGATTCGTTTTTCATTTACCGTTTTGACTATTGTTGAATTGGAAATCTCTGCTGTATTATTATTTAGATTATACAGTGTGCTAGAATTTTACAGTTGATATTTATGATTCGTATTCAAAAGAATTGGTGAAATTTTTCCAATGAAAAATATTGCCAACAACGTATATGGATTTCCTACGATTGTCGTGCAATATTTCTTATATCGTTTTTTAAATTTAGATACAGAACTACAAAAAATAAGTGTTGCGACAGTATTGTTCTGGATTTTCAAAGGTTCTTTTAGAGAAATGTTCTTCGCCTATGTAGTACTCTCTCTTGGTTTTTTATTGCATAAGATGCTCTGTGTACTCGATTAAATTCAGTGTAAAATTTGATGTATATCCCTTCATTTACGCATTTCCTCCGCAATTAATTTTCTATATCATAAATTATACAATAGGATTGATTTCCTGAATGTTTTTAGAATATATCATTCTCTATAGTTGTCGCACTGTCGATATTTTTGGAATATTTGTGGAGTTTTTCTGCCTATGCTGAGTAATATGATTCTCTTATTTTCACGAATAAAAACTTTCTAAGACAATAACATTAGCGCTATAATTTATTTTAAAAGGTCTCCACAACCATAGGCAAAAACTCTTGAAATTATATACTTTACCGATCATTCAGGATCTTAGTAATACGGTACTCCTCCCAAGCAACATTTTTAGTTTTATGACAGTGTACAGGACGCTCACAAAACTATTAAATCGAGTCACTGAAAAAACACTTTTGCTTCAGCATGGTTTTAGGATCCTCTGCAAGTTACTTTTAAAACCCAAAAGGAGAATCCTATGAGGGTTCTAAGTCTAATTTTTAAAGTCTCTTTTAAAACTCACTTGTTTTATCTGAGAATACTTATAGATTGTTATAAAACCTCTTTTTAAAACTGTCTTAAAACCAAATAGACTTACTTCAGAACAAAACTCACTTGGAGTAGAAAGACTTTCTTAAAGCTAAATAGGCTTTCTTCAGAACAAAACTGCCGTGAGATAGTAAATAAAATAACCTTCTTATTTTAAAACTATTTTAATATTGTTTTAATATTATCTGTTTAATCTGGACTTCTGTTGTTCATGTATTTACGGATTTCATCAATTCTCCAGTCCATGTGAATAATTTATTTTTCAACAGAGGAAATTAGTAGAGACTTTTTCTCAAAAAACTTCAAAACAAACTCGTGTTTACTGATGAATGTCCCAACAGTAGGTCATAAAAATTAATGCGCCTTCAAAATTTCAGTAATTTCAAATAAAGTTTCCAATAATAAAAAAATAATATTTAAAAAAATATCTTTATATCTATGAAAAAATACTATTTATAGGTTAATCTGGGACCAAAAAGCTCGTCAAAGGGTATTTAATGCAATGTTAAGACTGGGTGTTCAAAAAATAAAGTGTTAATAATTGTTAGGTTAGAAATATATAAACATGGCTATCGTTTATGCTTTGTATTATAGTTAATAAATATGGCGGTATTATTTTAAAAACCATTTGGTAGAATAAAAGGATGTTACAAATGCATTTGTATTTAATATGCTCTTATTCAAGAGTATATATACTTTTTCTATGCCAAATAATCTTTATTCTATCTTAAATAAATGTAAATGGTTATATGAGTTCCTAATTTATACTTATGTAGAACTATATTTCTATTTAAACTTGCCCCAGACACTCAAGACTAAACGAAGTCTCCCATAAAACTGAATTGCTTTATTAGAGCATCCAGACATCAAATCGGTTATACCTAACCTATCTTAACTGTAGGGTGTGTTGTATTTTTTTGTTTTATACGGTTTTTCAAAATGCCATTTAAAATTGTTCAAACAATCGAAAATTCGGAAGTTTGTGTATTGTACCCGCTTCATGCGAAAGCGACAACATTTTATATCTACAGATTGTTGTATCAACTGAGACGTTTTATCGAAATTTCTCATACGTCTACAATGAAAATTACCACTTTTTTTAATGCGCTACCATTTGTCCAAAAATGTTGTCATATTGAATGAACACAATAACCTTCATCAAGCAGATGCAAGACACTGTGATACACTAGAGTTTTATGATAGTTTTATTTCTGATATGTTCGTCTTATCAGAGTCTTGAACTAAACCGAATTATCTGAGAACCAATTAGTTTTAATATTTTGAATTTTAGATAGCTTTAAAACCTTATCAAAAATGCTGCCATAAAACAAAGGCAATCCATAAGTTCTTTATAAAATTTCATTGACTTGAGAACCATTTTAGGAGAATTTGATTTTGTAAAGGTTAGCATTACAGACCAAATAAATCTCTGTTAAGAGTAAATTAAATCTAAGCCTAAAATGTTTTAAGATTAAGCATTTAAGTCAGACTTAAAACTTTAAATTAAAACTAAAATGTCTTAAAGTACATTTTGAATATGTCCAGGTTCCAATAAAACCCTTGCTTATATTTATGTTTCGATAAAACTAAGATAAAACACAATTAAAACTATTTTGTATTTAAAATGTTACTTGGGCCTTTTGTATCTACATTCTACAGATTATAGTTCATGTTGGATTTTCTTCTTTTTGTAAATTTTATATTTCCCCCTAGCCATTTGATTGTTTTCTGAGAAGCTTCTAAGGCCTTTTGCAAAACAAATTGTAAAACGAGGGATAGATCTATCTCAGTTACAGTTATTTATACAAGCTAGATACATATGCGTCACATATGGGTATTGTGATAACTGAAAATCTTGCAAACATTTTTTCAAGTTTTTTATGTAACCCTCTACAGTTTTTACATATCTGGAAACAGAAAAATTTGCTCCATCTAATAATAAAATCAAAAATAGGGGCTCTAATTGAAAAAAATTGAAAGGGACCGAATCTAAGAACAGGCCTAATAACTTCCCCGGCACGAGTCCGAGTTTTTAAAAAAACGTGTACCGTAGCACGAGTTCTGTATACAATTTTTTCTATTTGATATACTTTATTTAAAAAAAACTAACTTACTATAAAAATCAAAATCGGGAATCGAGAACCGTCGCTATTTTACAACCACCGAAAAATTCAATGAGGAACCAGCACCTCGTCAACCTAAACTCTGTTCACTGATCGGTGGTTCCACTCACACCCTTTTCAATTCAACTTTCTCATAAATTCGATTCACGATTCAATTGCGAAATTTTGACAGAACGACAGAACTGTCATTTGAAGTGTGGAGTAAAAAGTACCCAAGTAACATTTTTAGTTTTATGACAGTATACAGGACGCCCACAAAACTATTAAATCGAGTCACTGAAAAAATACTTTTGCTTTAGCATGGTTTTAGGAACCTCTGCAAGTTACTTTTAAAACCCAAAAGGAGAATCCTATGAGGGTTCTAAGTCTAATTTTTAAAGTCTATTTTAAAACTCACTTGTTTTATCTGAGAATACTTATAGATTGTTATAAAACCTCTTTTTAAAACTTTCTTAAAACCAAATAGACTTACTTCACAACAAAACTCACTTGGAGTAGAAAGACTTTCTTAAAACTAAATAGACTTCTTCAGAACAAAACTGCCGTGAGATAATAAATAAAATAACCTTCTTATTTTAAAACTATTTTAATATTGTTTTAATATTATCTGCTTAATTTGGACTTCTGTTGTTCATGTATTTACGGATTTTATCAATTCTCCAGTCCATGTGAATAATTTATTTTCCAACAGAAGTAGAGACTTTTTCTCAAAAAACTTCAAAACAAACTCGTGTTTCCTGATGAATGTCCCAACGGTAGGTCATAAAAATTAATGCGCCTTCAAAATTTCAGTAATTTCAAATAAAGTTTTCAATAATAAAAAAATAATATTTAAAAAAATATCTTTATATCTATGAAAAAATTTGAAAGGGGCCGAATCTATGAACCGGCCTAATAACTTCCCCGACACGAGTCCGAGTTTTTAAAAAAAACGAGTACCGTAGCACGAGTTTTGTATACTATTTTTTCTATTGGAGATACTTTATTAAAAAAAAAAAACTAACTTACTATAAAAATCAAAATCGGGAATCGAGAACCGTGGCTATCTCACAATCACCGAAAAATTCAATGAGGAACCAGCATCTCGTCAACAAAAACTCTGTTCACTAATCGGTGATTCCACACACAGCCTTTTCAGTTCGACTTTCTTACAATTCGATTCATAATTCAATTGCGAAATTTTGACAGAACGACAGAACTGTCATTTGAGCGCGGAATAAAAAGTAGTACGGTAGTCCCAACAAAAACATGGAAAAATTCAAATCATATAGATTGAATTGTCGAAGGAATATACATTTCTTTTTTAGGAGAAATCAAAATTTATATTATTTTAAAACATTTATTTATTAAAAAAGCGCTAACCGAAACACAAAACCCGCTCAAAAAACCGCTTGAAAACAAATTTTCTGAGGTTATGTTTCAAAAATGACAGAAGAATGTAAACAAACGCATAGGATTTTATGCCTCCAGTGATACCAATTGTAGATATCATTCTGTCTTTATAAACTACCGTTATAAATTTTGCTACGCTTTAAAAATTATGTTGGATAACCTTCTAAACTGTCATTTCAAAATTTCGCAATTGAATCGTGAACAACAACTCTTTTCTATGGCAACCGATCCCTGATAGAAGGCGGCAAATTTGAATTGGTTGACTAGACTATTTTGCCAATTTTGTGCCCTTATTTAAAAAAAGAAAAGAACATCGCACATGATGGGTATCGTTTTAGACATAAAAGCACATGCCCTTTCGATTGGTGATATCAAATTAAAATGTTATCTTGAATTTTTTTCAATCAACCCCCTCCCCCTTCCACCCCCGTGGTCCGATTGGCACCAAAAACTAATCAACTCGAACGGCCACTAAATAGTTTGTGTTGACCAAATTTGAACTCAATCGGTGAAACCGTTTTTGAGTAATCGTTGGAGAACCGACAGACGCACATACATACATACATACATACATACATACATACATACATACATACATACATACATACATACATACATACATACATACATACATACATACATACATACATACATACATACATACATACATACATACATACATACATACATACATACATACATACATACATACATACATACATACATACATACATACATACATACATACATACATACATACATACATACATACATACATACATACATACATACATACATACATACATACATACATACATACATACATACATACATACATACATACATACATACATACATACATACATACATACATACATACATACATACATACATACATACATACATACATACATACATACATACATACATACATACATACATACATACATACATACATACATACATACATACATACATACATACATACATACATACATACATACATACATACATACATACATACATACATACATACATACATACATACATACATACATACATACATACATACATACATACATACATACATACATACATACATACATACATACATACATACATACATACATACATACATACATACATACATACATACATACACACATACACACACACACACACACGGACATCATGCTAAAAACTTCAAAAACGTGTTCAGGGAACCTCAAAACGTAAAGATCTGGTGAAATCTCGAATTCGAAATTTTGGTCCGAAACTAATAACTTCCCTACCCTCTAGTCGGGGAAGTTAAAAATAGTATACAAAACTCGTGCTACGGTACTCGTTTTTTTAAAAACTCGGACTCGTGTCGGGGAAGTTATTAGGTCGGTTCATAGATTCGGCCCCTTTCAAATTTTTTTTGTTTTATACGGTTTTTCAAAATGCCATTTAAAATTGTTCAAACAATCGAAAATTCGGAAGTTTGTGTATTGTACACGCTTCATGCGAAAGCGACAACATTTTATATCTACAGATTGTTGTATCAACTGAGACGTTTTATCGAAATTTCTCATACGTCTACGATGAAAATTACCACTTTTTTTAATGCGCTACCATTTGTCCAAAAATGTTGTCATATTGAATGAACACAATAACCTTCATCAAGCAGATGCAAGACACTGTGATACACTAGAGTTTTATGATAGTTTTATTTCTGATATGTTCGTCTTATCAGAGTCTTGAACTAAACCGAATTATCTGAGAACCAATTAGTTTTAATATTTTGAATTTTAGATAGCTTTAAAACCTTATCAAAAATGCTGCCATAAAACAAAGGCAATCCATAAGTTCTTTATAAAATTTCATTGACTTGAGAACCATTTAAGGAGAATTTGGTTTTGTAAAGGTTAGCATTACAGACCAAATAAATCTCTGTTAAGAGTAAATTAAATCTAAGCCTAAAATGTTTTAAGATTAAGCATTAAAGTCTGACTTAAAACTTTAAATTAAAACTAAAATGTCTTAAAGTACATTTTGAATATGTCCAGGTTCCAATAAAACCCTTGCTTATATTTATGCTTCGATAAAACTAAGATAAAACACAATTAAAACTATTTTGTATTTAAAATGTTACTTGGGTAGTACGGTAGTCCCAACAAACACATGGAAAAATTCAAATCATATGAATTGAATTGTCGAGGGAATATACATTTCTTTTTTGTGGAAAAATCAAAATTAATGTTATTTTAAAACATTTATATATTAAAAAAGCACAAGCCAAAACACAAAACCCGCTCAAAAAAAACCGCTTGAAAACAAATATTCTGAGGTTATGTTTCAAAAATGACAGAAGAATGTAAACAAATACATAGAATTTTATGCTTTCAGTGATATCAACAGTAGATATCAGTCTGTCTTTATAAACTACCGTTATAAATTTTGCTACGCTTCAAAAATTATGTTGGATATTTGAACTCAATCGGTTAAACCGTTTTTGAGTAATCGTTGGAGAAACGATAGACGCGCGCGCACGCACGCACACACGGACATCATGCTAAAAACTTCAAAAACGTGTTCAGGGGACCTCAAAACGTAAAGATCTGGTGAAATCTTGAATTCGAAATTTTGGTCCGAAACTAATAACTTCCCTACCCTCTGGTTGGGGAAGTTAAAAAATGATGATGACGTCATTTTTTCGCGATGATAAGTGATAGTCGTTTTGATCTCATTATAATGAAAAAATTAAAAATTATCTGTCACAACATTTTTCGAAATTTTGATAAAATTATGAATATTATGCGAAACTTTTGATTCACACTGCATAATAAATAAAATGCGAGTTCACACGAATGACAAAACCATTTCGGATAAAACCATTCTACACTGAATAATTATAACTTCTATATGTACGTATATGTGGGCCAAAACTGTTCTAATAAGTGTGATTGTCATTGACTTCTTGGGTAAACTTTGCCTTCTGTTCATAGAGTAACAAATCATGTAAGCTTCTTTTGTAAATTACAAATCATAAAAATGGCAAACACAAATCTACGAATTGTACCGTTTTTCCTTATTAGAAAGATATAGAATCATTAACTATTAGGTTTCCTCTGAGCATTAAATTCAAAAGGATGATCGTCGTTATTACTTGTTCATTTTTCAACTACTCAAAGAGTTCATTCTTGATTCACTAAGTAAGTGTCTAAAATTTTCATGTCACTCATTCAAAGTTATTGCACATGTATGTCACTCATCTGTTGATAACCGTATTGTGAGAGGTACAAACTGAATTACATTCAGTACAGAAGTAAGAAAACCTCTTTCCGATAAAGATAAAGAACCTCCTTCTGACAGACATATCTCTGACTGCGCTCAAACGAATAGTTTCGTGGCAATAGACACACTATCAGTGTACAATACTAAAAATAAGACGAAACAGCTGAATGATATACTATCAACGAACAAGACTAAGAAATGAATCTTCAGCTGAATGAAATTCGAGTGTGAAATAAAAAAAAAACGCACAAAATTCTTCATGGGAATCTAACTGAAAGTTCCATGGTAATCGACATACAGGCAAAATAAATGAACTAGACCCATAGGCAATATATCTAGCTATCGCATCGTCATAGTACAGAGAGAGATAGCGTCAAAGTGGGTGGTGCTAAGACTTTTAACACATAATAAAAGAAATGGGGTTTCGATATTTTATATCTTTGTCTGACGCATGTTGATTTAATTGTAAAATAAGTAGACTCATGGTCATTTGCTAATGTTGAACAAAGATAGAGCGAAATACAACTGAGAAAAAAATTCTTTAAATTGTTGTGATACAAACAATTTTCAGTGAATAGATTTAGCGGTGTAGTATGTTCGATCAAGGGTTGAAATTCTCCCTGTGTGTAGAACTTCTTTTCAATTTCATACCTGAACTTTCAAACTATTATTTCTTTCATTGCAGTTATTATTATTTTTATTTCATTAAAACAATTGTCCTCTCAGCTATAGGGTGGCAAAAGACAATGAAAATCAACAAATAATTATTAAAAATAGAATATAATAAATACATTTTCATAATAAATAAAAACATGAAAAAAAATCAAACTTAATATCACGTTTAAAAAAAAAACAACAGGTCAATCCATTAGTAACAACGATTATAAAAATAATAATTACAAAGACAAAATTTTAATGAAATAAAAATAATAACTGCAATGAAAGAAATAATAGTTTGAAAGTTTAGGTAGGAAATTAAAAAGAAGTTCTACACACAGGGAGAATTTCAACCCTTGATCGAACATACCACAGCGCTAAATCTATTCACTGAAAATTGTCTGTATCACAACAATTTAAAGAATTTTTTTATCTGTTGTATATCGCTCTATCTTTGTTCAACATTAGCAAATGGCCATGAGTCTACTTATTTTACAATTAAATCAACATGCATCAGACAAAGATATAAAATATCGACACCCCCATTTCTTTCCTTATGTGTCAAATCATAGCACCACCCACTTTGACGCTATCTCTCTCTGTACTATGACAGTCTTATTAGACGATGAGATAGCTAGATATATTGGCTATGGGTCTAGTTCATTTATTTTGCCTGTATGTGTGCGATCTGCAGTTGGAACCCGATCTCTCTGTAGGATTATATGTTTATTCGTTGTGCTTGTAGTACTCCAATCATTCAACGTAGATAATAAAGTAAGAAAGCGACGTCACGTACAATAAACAAGGGGTCCATTGTGGTCGATATTTGCTCATTTTAGACCATTGTTCCATTTGCGCAGCAAGTTGGTTTAAATACGATATGTATGTGAATGGACAAATTCAAATCAATGTTTTGTTAAATTTTTTAAAACATCAAAATAATAATACAGATTATAAAAAATATATAAAATTATCGAAATATCAGGTACATTAAAAAAAAAAAATTGAATATTTGAAAATAAAATTATAATTGTTAATATTTAATTTGTAAAAGATTAAAAGCAAAGACCAAGGTTATTTCTATACATATGTAGGTGTTTATATGTGCAAAAATATCTAATGAGACCACGGAGAGGCGGACACCCTCACCAGGGTAGGTAAAAATTAATGGGATACATTTTAGAACATAAGCAACTACAAAATGGTTAGTCGAGTTATTCCATTCAAATGAAACAATAAACAAAAACAATCTCATGCATTAGAAATGTCAGTATTGATGATTCAATATTTCTCTAAATTAGAAGAATAAAATTTCAATCTCAGGTCAGATACAAATGATTAAAAAAAATGACTCGTATTAATTTTTTGTGTTACTTTTTTCGTCAAAGTGTCTATCTAAACAATTAATATTTTATTGTTGAAATGGTTTGTTTCCATTATACAAGGTAAATTTTATCCCTGATTATGATAAAACTCCAACCTGTATGAACTCAAATAATATTTAACTTTAATTCAATTAATGTGCAATATTTGATATTTTTATTTGAGTTTACAATTTTCTTCGTTTGAATTTAATTTTTAAATATTGCAAAACATCGAGTATGACCAAACTGAAGTAACTATATTCCATATAGTTATCATTGCGATTACAGTAAGATTCGAAAGTCACGGACGTCCATGGCGTGAACTAAAGGTAGTTACAGAATCAGAAGCTTAGATATCACCGTACCACTCTCGTTTTCGTTTTACATCGCAAACGTTAACCCTGATTTTCTCTGGCCAGCTACAACCCGGGCAAACAATGTTGAAAAAAAAATTAGATATTAAAACAATAATATAGATTATGAAAAAAATTATAAAATTATCGAAATATTAGACAATTTATAAAAAAAAAAATAGAGTTGGAACCAAAAAATTTTGATAAAGAAATTAACATCATAAAACAATTAGCAACGTACAATGGTTACAGTACAAAAACAATCGATAAATTAATCAATAATAACATTATAAAACGTGATCCACTGTACCATAATGATAATCATAATCCAAATCTTACATATCGTAAATTCACATATAATTGTTATGCAAATGGCCTAAAAAGAATACTCAACAAATATAAAATTGAACCAGCTTTCAGAACAAATAATAATTTATATTCGATATTAAATAATAATAAAATCAATATTTTCAATGAAAGTGATGTATACAAAATCAATTGTAAAGACTGTGATATGATATACATTGGCGAAACTGGTCGAAAATTATCAATTCGGATTAAAGAACATCAAAAACATAATAACTCATCAATGTATCAACATATAACTGAAGAAAAACATGAAATCGATCTAAATAATGTCAAATTGTTGCACAAATGTGCAAAAGGTTTCAAAATGAAATTATTAGAAGCATTCGAAATTTATAAACATCGTAATCATAATATTTTAAACGACCAAATTGAAATTAACTTTGAACCACTCTTCAAGTGCATTAACAATACTTAAAATAACATAAATTTCAAAAATCCCGCCATGTGTGCGTATCACAGTTTAAAATCTAAAAACATCAATGTACGCCATTGCAGGAAAAGTTCTAGTTCATTCTAATTTTAACTTTTATTCATTTAACATGTTTCTTTAAAAAATTTTAAAAATTCTAATTAACCAACGCCCTTGGTGTAGTCACATCACCGGAATACATATGGATCTCGATGGTGTGACTATACATAAGTTTAATTATTGTATTTTTTAAAAATTAAAAAATTTGAAAAAATCATAGTTACAACGTGAAATAATATAAGTTGTAAGTCTTATTCGATTATAATAATTTAATTAACCGATCGTGACATAGTTACTTTTGTAACTCTATTTATATTCGATTGTAATGATTTGATTAACCGATTGTGACATAGTTACTTTTGTAACTCTATTTTATATTCGATAACCCAATTGTGACAATAAGAACTATATGGTTGAAATCTGTAATCTACAACTTATCATTTGTGCATTTTTGAGTAAGTCAAAACTAAAAATTGTATAATCATTATATTGTAATTAATAAATTTTGTAGCTGAGTGGCTGAAGATGGCGAATCGCCGAAACTAGTACCACGCTATGTAAAACATTCTAAATATATACATTGGTTTGAACTTATCTTCTTAATCTATTGATTTGTATTATACCAATGATGGATAATTGTTTGAATTTATAAAAAATTGAGTATTTGAAAATAAAATTATAATTGTTAATATTTAACTTGTAAAAAATTAAAAGCAAAGACCATGTCCTTTTGGTTATTTCTGTTGGAGTTACAATTCCTACATGTAACCTGAAGCTACGGTTTCCTAGGATGCGGTGACCGTCATATAGCGACCGTCAAAATACAGTGGTGACGTCACCGATTACTGTGCCTATGCTTTCTAATGCAAGTGGTTTCCAATGGAGCGGTAGAGCCCGCCGTCACGTAATGTAGCGGTACCGTCACATTTCTAACGGTGGACGTTACGGTGAAGGGACTATTTTTCAACGGTTTTTTACCGCGAGCGGCCACCGTTTTCAGAACAAAATCTGCAGTATTTATTCACTTAAAATATAATTCTAAAACAATGGAGATATAAGTTCATCTACGAAGCAAAAATTCCATAAAAATATGATAATTACTATTAAATATCAATAAACATTATCTATATATATATATATAAAAATGAATGTTTGTTTGTTTGTTTGTTTGTTTGTATGTTTGTATGTCCCTTATGCATTCCTAAACCACTCATCCGATTGCGATGAAACTTTGGTAAGTTGCTCTATGGACTCACGGCAAGGTTTTAGAATTAACATAACCATTTTAAAACCTATATATAAATTACAATTCATGAAAATATACATAGGTGTTTAAAGGGGTTATTTGCTAAAAATGATATTTACTTATTTATACGTATATTACCATGACAACGGCACCACATTATATTTGATTGATATTTTAGCAAGAATGAATAGTTTCCGAGCGCTCCGCTACTACCCTCGCGGTGGCGTTGTCAACAAATCCTTAGTAATGCCACGCCTACCTGCGAACTCTGTACCTACTGCGCAACACCCTGCGATTATCCGTCCTCAAGCCCCTATATAAGAAGCTGCCTTGGGGCTAAAGATTCAGAATTCCGAATGGAAATGATCCTACAACGTTGGTTTTCAACACAATTGTTCCTGATTATTGGTATTGGTATCCACCATCCTGTTTTTCCTGATTAATATTGGTATTGGTATCCACCATTCTGTTTTTCCTGATTAATATTGGTATTGGTATATCCGCCATCCTGTTTTTCCTGATTAGTATTGGTATTGGTATATCCGCCATCCTGTTTGTTCCTGATTAATATTGGTATTGGTATATCCACCATCCTGTTTGTTCCTGATTAATATTGGTATTGGTATATCCACCATCCTGTTTGTTCCTGATTAATATTGGTATTGGTATATCCACCATCCTGTTTGTTCCTGATTAATATTGGTATTGGTATCCACCATACTAATTGTTACTGGTTATTGATTATTGGTCCTGATCATTGTCATAATATTATATTATTCTTTATTGATCAAAATATTGATATCAAATAATTCAATAATCATATTCAAATCAATTATGCCACCAAAACGAACAGCTATTGGCCGATCTACACCGCAAGTAAAAAAGAAAAAGGCATCACGAGACTCAGAAACAAATGAGCAACGAGAAATAAGACTGCAGACTCTTAGAGAACATAATTCTCAAGCCCGATTAAATGAAACAGATGAGCAACGAGAAATAAGGTTGAAAAACGTTAGAATACGCACTACTCAAGCCCGTTCATCTGAAACAGATGAGCAACGAGAAATAAGATTGGAAAACTTTAGAATACGCGCTACTCAAGCCCGTTCATCTGAAACAGATGAGCAACGAGAAATAAGATTGGAAAACATTAGAATACGCACCACTCAAGCCCGTTCATCCGAAACAGATGAGCAACGAGAAATAAGATTGGAAAACGTTAGAATACGCACTACTCAAGCCCGTTCATCTGAAACAGAAGAGCAACGAGAAATTAGATTGGAAAAAATTCGAATAAGTACTGCTCGATCCAGACGAACACGGCATGCTGATTTAAAGTTTGGTGCATTTCATTACGATGCTAATTACGATTACAGTCTCCATCCAAGTGTGGTCACTGGAAAAATGGATAAATTATGCGTGCATTGCAAAGCTCTAAAATTTAAGAACGAAACACCAGGAATGTGCTGCGCAGGTGGAAAAGTGAAACTGCCAGAATTAAATTCACCACCCGAACCATTATCAATGTTAGTATCAGGTGACACAAGTCAATCGAAACATTTCCTGGCAAATATACGCAAGTACAATTCATGTTTCCAAATGACATCGTTCGGTGCAACCAATATCATACGCGAGAATTATATGCCAACATTTAAAGTGCAAGGGCAAATTTATCATCGTGCAGGGTCACTACTACCACTTCCAAATGTTGATCATAAGTTTCTTCAAATTTATTTCATGGGAAACACTGACGAACAAATCTCCCAACGTTGTCAACTGAATTCAGGCACTAGACGAGAAATTGTTGCTGCATTACAAACTTTTTTCGATCAGCACAACGAATTAATACGATTGTTTAGAACGGCCCTTGACCGAATGCCAGCTGATAATTACAAAGTTGTGATTCGAGCAGATAAAACACCAGTCGGTCAACACGAAAGGCAGTACAATGCACCAACAATTGACGAAGTGGCGATCGTTATAGTTGGCGAAGAATTTAACTCACGTGATATAACTCTTCACCGTAGAAATGGTGAAATTCAGCGAGTCTCAGAAACTCATCGCTCATACGACGGATTACAATATCCGATTTTATTTTGGCAAGGTGAAGATGGATATCATTTCAACATCAAATTGAGAAAACCACAAACAGATGAGGAAACGAATAAAAAAGTTAGTGCCATGAATTACTATTCATATCGATTAATGATTCGTGAAAACTCTGAAAATCATATCTTGAAATGTCGACAATTGTTCCAACAATACATTGTCGATATGTATGCAAAAATCGAAACTGAACGACTTCTTTACATTCGATTAAATCAAACCAAGTTGCGTTCTGAAGAATATATTCATTTACGCGATGCAGTAATTAATGATGGCAATGTGAATCCCAATGAATTGGGGAAAATGGTGATACTACCGGCTACATTTACAGGAAGTCCACGGCATATGCATGAGTACGCACAAGATGCAATGACATATGTTCGTGTATATGGCCGCCCAGCTTTGTTCATTACATTTACGTGTAATCCTGTATGGGATGAAATAAAAGAACTTTTATTACCTGGACAATCATCATCCGATCGTCATGATATTTGTGCACGGGTGTTCAAACAAAAATTGAAATCTTTAATGGATTTCATTGTCAAGCATCATATTTTTGGAGAGACACGCTGTTGGATGTATTCCATTGAATGGCAGAAAAGAGGATTGCCACATGCACACCTTTTGATTTGGTTAATTGAGAAAGTCACACCAAATCAAATTGATCAAATCATCTCAGCAGAGATACCAGATGCAGTTATTGATCCAAGCTTATTTGAAGTCGTTACCAAAAATATGATTCATGGCCCATGTGGCTTATTGAACAACAATTCACCGTATATGTCTGATGGGAAATGCACAAAACGATACCCAAGAAATTTACTTGCCGAAACTATCACAGGCAATGATGGATATCCACTATATCGTCGAAGATCCACTGAAGATGGTGGAAATTGCATTACCTTAAAAATAAGAAATATTGATGTTGATATCGATAATCGTTGGGTTGTACCGTATTCACCGTTACTTTCGAGAACATTCAAAGCACACATCAATGTCGAGTATTGCAATTCGGTCAAATCGATCAAGTATATTTGCAAATATGTAAATAAAGGAAGCGATATGGCAGTTTTTACCGTAGGAAATGCAGTTGAATCTATAGATGAAATTGAACAATATCAATTGGGACGATACATTAGCAGCAGTGAAGCAATATGGCGCATTTTGTCATTTCCGATCCATGAACGCTACCCAACAATTTTTCATTTGGCAGTACACCTTGAAAATGGACAGCGCGTATACTTTACAACTGAAAATGCACGTGCAAGAGCATTGTTACCACCATCGACAACCTTAACTGCATTTTTCTCCTTGTGCGCGGATCATATGTTTGCAAAGACGCTACTTTACTCTGAAGTGCCAAAATACTACACGTGGAATGCATCAGCAAAGAAATTTCAACGTCGCAAACAAGGTAAAGCAGTTATTGGATATCCCAATTTATATTCTACTGACGCGTTAGGCCGTCTGTATACTGTTCACCTAAACAATTCAGAATGATTTTACTTGCGATTACTGTTAATCAACGTACGTGGACCAACATCCTTCCAAGAACTGAAAACAGTAAATGGTCAAATATATGCCACTTATCGTAAAGCTTGCAAAGAATTAAACCTTCTTGAAAACGATGCACATTGGGACATTTCAATCGCTGATGCATCGCATACTGCCCAACCACAACAAATACGCACGTTATTTGCAATTATATTGACAACGTGCTTTCCTTCCAATCCACAAGATCTTTGGGGAAAATATAAAGAACATATGAGTGAAGACATTCTACATCGTCTGCGTTTAACGAATCAAAATACGGACATTCAATTCACATCAAACGTGTATAATGAGGCATTGATTTTGATTGAGGATATGTGTTTGATAATTGCTAACAAAGCACTGGTACAATTAGGAATGGCTGCACCGAATCGATCTGCAAACGACCTTTTCGATCGTGATTTACAACGAGAAACAAACTTCAATGTCGACGAATTGGATACATTTGTTCAAAGTAATATTCCGAAATTGACTTCAGAACAACGTTTAGCGTATGACAGAATTATGCATGCAATTAGTACCCAAAGCGGGGGATTATATTTTCTGGATGCACCCGGAGGCACAGGCAAGACTTTTCTTCTTTCACTGATTCTGGCAACGATTCGGTCACAAAAAAAGGTTGCACTGGCAATCGCATCATCTGGAATTGCGGCAACTCTTTTAGATGGTGGCCGAACAGCGCATTCAGCACTGAAATTGCCATTAAATCTGCAAATCATTGAAACACCAACATGTAATATCAGTCGAAATTCAGGAATGGGTGAAGTACTTCAATCGTGTCAAATCGTTATTTGGGACGAATGTACTATGGCACACAAGAAAGCATTGGAAGCACTTGATCGTACACTAAAAGATTTGAGAAGAAATGAACAACTCTTCGGTAACGCACTTATTCTACTATCTGGTGATTTTCGACAAACTTTACCAGTTATACCACGTTCAACACCCGCTGATGAACTAAATGCGTGTCTTAAATCATCATTTTTATGGCAATACGTACAGAAATTAAATTTGAAAACAAATATGCGTGTACAAATACAACATGATCAATCCGCGGAATGTTTCACAGAACAATTGCTGGATATTGGGAATGAAAAAATGGCAATCGATGAATGCACAAAATGTATCACATTACCACCAGACTTCTGCAACCTCACATTAAACACAGACGAATTGATTCACAAAGTTTTCCCCAATATCGCACAGAATTACAAAGACCATCAATGGCTGAGTGCACGTGCTATATTAGCAGCCAAAAACAACGACGTTAATGCTATGAATTTCAACATTCAAACAAAAATACCAGGTGAACCGACAACGTATAAATCTATCGATACTGTAATAAATGAAGAAGAATTTGTCAATTATCCAACTGAATTCTTAAATTCACTTGATTTGCCAGGCATGCCGCCGCACATTTTAACATTGGAAATTGGCGTACCTATTATTCTTCTCCGAAATATAAATCCGCCAAGACTTTGCAATGGTACCAGACTTGCAGTAAAAAAGCTGATGAACAATATCATCGAAGGTACTATTTTAAATGGAAAATTTAAAGGAGAAGATGTCCTATTGCCACGTATACCAATGATTCCTACAGATATGCCTTTTCAGTTCAAACGGTTACAGTTCCATGTACGACTTGCATTTGCAATGACCATTAATAAAGCACAGGGACAGACCCTACAAGTGTGTGGATTAAATTTAAAAAATCCATGCTTTTCATATGGACAGCTGTATGTAGCCTGTTCAAGGGTCGGAAAACCTTCAGATTTATTTGTTTACGCACCAAATGGACAAACAAGGAATATTGTGTATCCAAAAGCACTTCAATAAGCAAAATTATTTGGTAACATTTCAACGCATGCCGGGTAATAGTCCACCATCCTGTTTGTTCCTGATTAATATTGGTAATGGTATATCCACCATCCTGTTTGTTCCTGATTATATTGGCATTGGTATATCCGCCATCCTGTTTGTTCCTGATTAATATTGGTATTGGTATATCCACCATCCTGTTTGTTCCTGATTAATATTGGTAATGGTATATCCGCCATCCTGTTTGTTCCTGATTAATATTGGTATTGGTATATCCACCATCCTGTTTGTTCCTGATTAATATTGGTATAGGTATATCCGCAATCCTGTTTGTTCCTGATTAATATTGGTATTGGTATATCCACCATCCTGTTTGTTCCTGATTAATATTGGTATTGGTATCCACCATCCTGTTTGTTCCTGATTAATATTGGTATTGGTACATCCAGCATCCTGTTTGTTCCTGATTAATATTGGTATTGGTATATCCACCATCCTGTTTGTTCCTGATTAATATTGGTATTGGTATATCCGCAATCCTGTTTGTTCCTGATTAATATTGATATTGGTATATTCACCATCCTGTTTGTTCCTGATTATTGGTATTGGTGTGCATCATGTAGCGTGTTCAAGGGTCGGCAAACATTCGGATTTATTTATTTATGTACCAAATGAACAAACAAGGAATATTGTGTATACAAAAGCACTTCAATAAACAGAATTAATTAACCAGCATTGCAACGCATGCCGGGTAATAGCTAGTTAAAAATAAAATTTATGATACTACAGACCTCGCAAAATTTGACTTGAATGATTAAAATTATAAATACAATTAGCAGGCTTATTTTCACTTGACTTTAATGAATTGAAATTTTAATTACAATTAGCAGGCTAATTTTCACGTATCTAACAATTTCTGGCTGTTTTAAGGTATTGCGAAATTAAAATAAAATGAGACGATTTAGACAAAGAACGTTCAACATCCCTTTACTTTACAACTAGTGAATCGTCACGTACGCCGTATCTTTACTCGCCGATATTATGACGTCATCTCAACGTATTAATACGGCCGCTATATGATGGTACCGCTTCCTAGGAAACCGTAGCTTAAGTCACTAATTTGGTGACTTTTCATTCGTTAAGTTTGTAACTAAAAATATAATAGTAGAAAAATGGTGGCGTCTGTTGATAGTTGTGGAACCATTATGTTGTATTAGAGTTTTTTTCCTTCTGAATAAAGTTTGTTTACGTTGCACACTTTTATTTAAATATCACCAATTCCAGCCACTAATCACGTATATAACAAGAGGTAATGGGTCCAGATGGGTAGTGGTTCGGAACCGGGACAAACAACGGTCTGCTGGAAGTGTGCACGTGGTGTGTGCGAAAATAAACGGTCGCGGAAGTTTGTAAAAGTTGTTCAGTAAAATGCAGAAATGTCCGATAAGAATCACAGTTTATTTTGCATTAAGCCGTTCGACGGAAGTTGGGAGTATCGGGTGAAGCTTCTTCTAGAACAGCAGGATGTGTTGGACGCACTGACGGCTACAGAACCAATGGAAAATCCGAAAAATTTCAGAAAGCTCGACGTCAAGGCAAAAGCAATCATTATACAAAGTTTGTCAAACAACATGCTGGCAAGTATAAAACTGAAGAAGACTGCAAAAGAAATAATGGACAGTTTGTGTAATACGTATCAAAAAAAGGGTACTTCAACTCAAGTTATCTTGCAGAGGAAACCACGAGCTCTCACATATGACGGAAAGTCTCCTCTCAATATGTTTTTTACAGAATTCGAGCAGATTGTGTGTGAATTTAGAGCTGCAGGTGGTGAAATTACAAACTCTGAGCTTGTTCTACAGATACTGTCCGTCTATGCCAGAAGAATACTATTCTGTGACCACTGCAATAGATGTTATGTTTGCGCAAGATGAAACGAAGATTACTTTAGAGTTTGTTAGGAATAAGATGCTAATAGAAGAAGCCAGGCAAAATAAAAGCAAGAACAGCCCAGATTTAGAAAATGCGGTGTTTTTAACGACAGCGAAAGGTGCTGGAAAACCTGGAAAAGGAAATTTTAGAGATAAACAGTCTAATTTTCCATTTAAATGTCATTTTTGTGGTAAGATTGGCCACAAACGGGCACACTGTTACAAGAATCCAAACGGTGTTGGGTTGACGTGGAGCAAGTGCTTCTAGTGGGGCACATAGTGCTTCTGATCACCGAGACACTGAGAGTGAAATAATTTTTTTAACAGTCAGAAATGAAAAAGCGCAAGCTTGTGTAAGTCAAAGCAGTCCTTTTGCAATAAGCTTTGTGGTGGACAGTGGTGCTACAAATCATTTTGTTAAATCAACGGTTGGTGAGTTGCTAGTGAACGAGAAGAATATTCAACGCAAAGTAAATGTTGCTAAAGAAGGCTAGGCAATGGAAGCGAAGAAGCAAGGTGATCTGTGTCTACAAACATCGTTGAATGCGAAAATCAGATTGAAAAATGTTTGGGCATGTGACAATTTACGTCATAATCTCTTATCAGTAAAGAAAATTAAAGAAAGTGGGTTGGAAGTGGTTTTTAAAGATGACAAGGTGTCAATCTGTATAAATGAGAAAACCATTGTTGATGGATCTCTCAGGAGGAATTTGTATTTCGTTAACTTCCAATGTCGATCAGAAAATCAGATTAATTTGACAGCAAAAGAAGAACAACGGTTAATGCATAGAAGAATGGGTCATTCTGTTCAATATCCAGTACCAGGAATTTGCCAAACTTGTGAGAGGGGAAAGCAAACAAAATTGCCATTTTCGGAAATTGAAAAGAGTAAGAACGCCAAGAGAGTTTTAGAGACAGTTTGCACTGATGTATGGGGACCTCTGAACCCTCCTACGTATGATGGCAAAAAGTATTTTGTTACTTTCATGGACCAGTACTCTCATTTTACAGTTTGTTATTTAATGGAAAAGAAGAGTGAGGTGATTGATAAATTTAAAGAATATATACAGATGGTGGAAGCTAAATTTAATTCCAAAATTGAGAAGCTCCGTTGCGACAATGTAGGGGAGTATACCTCAAACGAGTTTATGCAGTTGTATAAGCAAAAAGGAATAAAATGCCAGTTCACTATTCTGTACAGTCCGCAGCAAAACGGACAAGCATAGAGATTGAATAGAACCATTTTAAATAAGGCTCGTTGTGTAATTTTAGATTCTGGATTAGAAAAAAAAAAGTGGGGTGAAGCCGTTAGCGCTGCAATATACACAATGAATCGACTTAAAACCAGGGCTTTACAGAATGGAAAAGCTCCAACAGAAATATGGTATAGTGAAGTACCCAATCTAGAAAAGATACGAGTGTTTGGGTGTGTCGCATACAATTTAATACTTAAAGAAAAGAGGTTATCAAAGTTGGACCCACACTCTCAAAAATTAAAGAAAACTGGTTACACAGATAATGGGTATGGACTTTGGGACTCGGAAGAAAGAAAAGTAATTCGTGAAAGAAACGTCATAATTGGTGAGAACATAAAAACCGAAAACCTAATTATTCTTCTACGAGATGAAGAAACACAAGAAGATCTTGAAGAGAGAAGTGGTGAAATTCCTGTAAAAGAAACTGTGCGCCCTGAAATTGGTCACGAAAAGGGGGAAAAAACGACAAAGAGTTAAGCCAAGGTATCTCGACGATTATATACTCGATGAAGGTGACGAAGATGATGTCAATTTGGTTGCTGTATTGTGTGCCAGCAGTATTTTGGTAGAAATTCCACGAACGTACAGCGAAGCTGTAGCCAAGGACTCGCAGTAGGAAACAGCAATCATGGAAGAACTGACTGCATTGAAAGAATGTGATGCGTGAAGTGTAGTGAAACCTCCCAAAGATGCTGAAATCTTGGACTCTAAGTGGGGGTTTAGTGAAAAATTCGTGAACGGTAAGAAAAAGAAAAAAGCTCGTTTGGTTGTGCGCGGTTTTCAACAAAAAACAGTGGAAGATGTTGGTAAGATGATGAATATAAGAATGTTAGCTTTGTATTTCTAACAGGATTTACATGTAGAACAATTAGATGTAAAAGCAGTATTTCTGAATGGTATGTTAGAGTCTCCAGTTTATATGTATTTGCCAGAAAGTCTGAAAGGTGTGAGTACTAACTTTGTTTGTAAACTTAAACGAGCACTTTATGGCTTGAAAATGGCTTCAAAATGCTGGAATTCATGTATTAATAATTTTCTGCTTGAACTCGGTTTTAACAGATCCTGGAAGGATCCATGTTTATATTATAATGATGACACATATTTATTGATCTATGTTGATGATTTGATTTTGTTCTCTCATAAGGTAGATGAGCTGACTAGTATCAAAAATGCTTTGTCCAAACGATTCAAAATAACTGAATTTATAAGTGCTGATATTACATTTTTAAGTCTAGAAATTAAAATACTTTGTATATTAGTCAGAAAACTTTGATTTCGAAAGTTTTACAGAAATTTAACATGTGCAACAGCAGTGGATTAAATGTTCCTATGCAACCAAAGCTAAAATTGGACAGTGCTGAAAGTTCAGCACCAAACTTGCCGTATAAGGAACTTGTAGGTTGCTTGATATACCTAATGCTTGCTTCAAGACCAGACTTGTGCTATTGTATAACGTTTTTCAGTCAATTTCAAAATTGTTACAATCGCGAGCATTGGAACTATTTAAAACAAGCATTCCAGTACCTCAAACAGACTGAAAATTTTGGACTTAAATTTGTTAAGAGCGGAAATTCAAATGTTAAAATTAATCCCTTTGTTGACTCTGATTTTACAAGTAGTAACGATCGGAAAAGTAAGTCAGGTTTTATTTTGAAATTAAATGAAAATTTGGTTTTTTGGAAAACGAAGAAACAACCAGGACAAATGCTTGATGAAATGTTAAGGGTATAGTTCCTATTTCGATGTAGTCTGTGAGCAGTTCCCCCTCCGTTTTTCAATAAATTTAGTAGGCAGTCGTTATTTTTACAAAAGGTGTGACTAGTCTTGCAATATCTAATCAGCGAAATAAATTTAATGGACGACCGAAAAATATAATGTACTTGTTTTGTTACACAACTCATTCAGCAGATTTTTATTTTAAAAATATGTTTTTGATTAACGCTATCATTCCGTTAATTGAAATTTATCTTTATTTAAAATTTTACTAATTAATTATTTGAATTTTTAATTGCTCAATTATTCACACCAAATCGTTCATCTACCTTAGATTTCTATCTTAGAAAGATTGATCAATTTCGTTTACAATTAGTACCTAATCATCCTCTTCATAATAAGTAAAAATCAACATAGATACTTATTTAAATATTTATCACAGTTTATTCTTTATAATTGATTAGAAAAATTTCGTATACCGCGTGTTTTACTTAAATTTTCCTAGCTCTAATGGAAACACCTATTGTTAGGCGAACGATTTGAAGAATATTTCAGGATCTATAGGACGGTCATTGGAGGTCATTTTACCGAAATTTGAACCCCGTAGCTCATCAGCAAATTGGTCAAAAAACACTCGTTTTAGAAAAGGCTGCGATTTTTGAAAAGGAGATAAACACAATAAATGACTCAAAATGTCTCAAAGATAACCCTCATATACTTTTTTCATTTTCTGTTTCTCCAGGATTTCGCGAGGAAAATGAAAAAAGACTGTTTTTCTCGAATCTTTTCATGATGCTGGTTTTTTTGGGATAGGTTTTTGATTGGCGGAGATCGCAAAATTTTCCGATTAAAGCGGCTTTTCACCAATTTTACAAAGAGCTACGAGCTTCAAATTTTGGTAAAATGATCTCTAGAGACCCTCCGATAAATCCTCAAAATATTTTTCAAATCCCTTCTCAAATTATGGGCGTTGCCATTTAAACTATATAGTCGTCGATGAACCACACTGTATATACGGAATCAGAATGATTGTTTTGGGAAAAAATCTAGGTGTTGTTCAAGACAAAACGAACATACAAATTGAAGCGGAGACTGAACACACCGAAGAATACTTACTGACAACTGTTTTAAGAACTGCTGATCTAAATATATCCAACCCTGAAAGTGAGACACAAAAAATCTCATTTTTGGATAAAATTAATTCAGAGAGAAGCGTTTCTTCAAACTCCAGTCTTTCGTCTGTACAGGAAAACGAATACGATGGGTTCCTGTACTTGTGTGGAGGGCTGTCCAGAAAGTTTAAAAATAAATATCCTCAAATGGGGCGCTACACTAAGGACAGTGAAGAATCACATACATACAGTATGCCTACATGGATTCAACATTTGTCATTTGGTGGACTAACTGAGGCAAGCAACGAGTGGTACATCCAAGCAAGAAAATGTGAAAAGCTCTTTAAAAAATTTCACAGAAACGGATTACAAAGAAATAACCCCATCAAGCGTCTTTTACATATGGCCAAAAAACAAATACCAACAGTTCCTGAAGTTCTCCGTTCATTTTTTATTCAGAGAACATATATTAGACTAAAAAGATTAAATAATGAAACTTTAAATAAATATAATCTTAAGCGGAAACGTGATTCTAATGATAGAAAAAATTTCAAAAAAAATGAAAAAAATTTTTAATTGAATAAATTATAACAATAGTATGCCCATAATAATTAAAGACTGCTGTACACGTTGTACAAAACGCACAAATCAAGAAATAAATGTTTTTCTATTTTAGAATAGTTTCATTCTAAGCATTTCTCTTTTCGCAAAATACATATGACTGAAGATCAACTTGCTATATTATTATTAATTAAATGTCTGTTAAATACACGGGTTCATGTATATTTTGTTAATATACTCTATACTCTAATCTTGTTCAACTTTCGCTGAATTAAACAACTCGGTGTGATTGGGATAAACTGTTATTTTAATTCTTTTTTGAAAATTTCCAGTAATTATGTGAATGTATTTTTCTTGGCATTTCTTATCGATAAACACACAATTGTATTAGGTGTCGCCTTCAATCGATGAGCGGTACTTCTTATTAGCGTATTGTGTTCCACTGAAATCACTACAATTTGCTAATTCAATAAGAAAACAACAAGGTAGGCAAATATTTTTATTTTAGGGGCGGTAAATATCTAAAGCCATTAATGATTATTATTATTTGAATTGAGTATAATTTTAAACCATGAATCCATTCTCAAATATGGGATAATAGTTAACCAAAATAAATAACCCATATAATTAATTACTTATATGGGATTTTGATTTTGAGTTTCTTATTTTATTTATTTTGGTTGAATTGAGTAGCTGGCCCATTTCAGTTTTACTACGATACGGGAAAAGCGTGTGCTGGAAAGAGAAGACGCTCGAAAGAGGTCTAATGTGACGTCATTCTGCACTTGACGATTTTCATTGGTTAGCGCTCGAATGCTTCAACCGGTATAGTTTATTATCTGTGGTGAGAATCCAGGTACTTGCGGTTGGTCACAACATTCTCACCAGAGGTTGGCCATTCTGAACGAGCGGGAATAACCGAATATAACGGTTAATATTTGCAAATGCTTGTTGCAACTTGCAAGTGCAGATTGTTGTCTATTATATTGTTTGTTATTGTTTCTGATATTGTTTGTGCAATTGTTTTAATTGAATTTGGGGAAAAAATGACCGAAAAAGAAATTTATATTGAATTTCAAGGTATATTAAGGATTCCCCTTGTTTATGGGATCCGACCAACAAATTCTATAACAATAAAAATGCGCGTCTACAGGCATTAGAAATTTTAAAGAACACATTAATTTCGATAGACAAAGAGACAACGGTTGTCTCAGTTTAAAAAAAAAAATTGATAATATGAGAATTGCATACAAATTCAATACAATTCAATTTACAAAGAACTTCAGCAGCGCATGTCACGAATTGTGTCGAGTTTATCGGGTAGTGTGGAGGCAAAGCTATTTCAATCGGACTAACTGTTGGTCGGTCGGTCGGTTGGATAATGTGTAGGTTCCTTACCTGAGGGAAGAAAAATCGGGCCTTAGTGTCATAAATTTTGTGTTGGATGACGATACAAACAGGGGTGCAGGTACTAGACATCAACAACCATCTGTAGGAAACAGCCCCCAAACAAATAAGTTACAACTCCCTGTAATAAACTTGCCGACATTCAAGGGCACTTTCTAGACATGGATAAATTTTTATAACAGTTTTACAACACATTCATGAGAACCAAAATTTAACGGAAATTGAAAAATTCCATTATTTAAAATCTTGTGTAGTAGATGATGCCGCCTAAACAATAAACTCTCTGTCAATTACTAAGAAAACTTATAATATCTCGTTTGAAAACTTAAAGAAAAGATTTAATAATACAAAACTAATCATACAACAACATGTTTGTTTTCTACTTAATTTAACTCCAGTAACAAAGGCATCACATTTGGTTTTGCAAAAATTGTTAGATGACATAACTATTACTATTAAGGCGTTAGAGACCTTAAACGTACCCATTAATAGTTGGGATGCTATAATTGTACCAATTATTAGAACTAAACTAGATTTTAACACAAAAAGGAAATTTGAATCAACCTTAGGTGTAGAAATTGCAAAATTAGATGAGCTATTAAATTTCCTAGCAAAAAAATGTCAGCTTTTAGAATCGTTAGAAGCGATAAACTCAATGTCAATTAATTCAAATTCTCGTTATAATAAATTTAATTCTTCAACGACGTTGTCGATCGCATTAGTTAATACTGTAGATCAAAATAATCAAACATGTCTAGCTTGTAAAAATACATCACATGCCATGTATCAATGCACTAAATTCATGGAATTAACTATTTCGGAAAGATTTAACCTGGCTAAGGAACTTCAATTATGCACTAATTGTCTTAGATCAAATCATTGCATACAACAGTGTAGTATAAAAGCACTTGTAAAAATTGCAATCGACCACACGATACTCTTTTACACAGAGATATTGTAAACAATCAAAACAATAATAATCCATCAACAAGTGAAGAAAGTAATGAAACAATTGCCGTTGTTCACCATTCAATGCAAAGAAACAAACAAATTTGATTGTCCACGGCCATAATTAATATTTCAGATCAATGGGGAGACTTACATGAATGTAGAGCCTTATTAGATAATGCGTCACAGAGTTCCTTTGTTTCCAAGGCATTTTGTCAGAAAGTAGGTTTAACCAAATGTATCCTTCATTACAAGAAACAGAATTGGGTTGGATCTTGGGCGGTAACTTTAATCCTAACAATGAGACAGTAGCAAAGGGTAGTAAACTGGTATGCTATTTGGCAATCACAACACTAAATGAGAATATTGAAAAATTCTGAAAAATCGAAAATGTTGGTACTGCAGCCCCCAGGTCATGTGAAGACGCGGTTTCTGGAGCGCTTTATGTAAACACGGTCCAAAGAGAGCCGAAGGGGCGATTTATTGTTAAACTACCGTTTAAGGAAAACAAATCTGAGCTAGGAGTATCTAAGCCACTAGCATTAAACCGGTTTTATAATTTAGAAAAAAAAACAACAAAACAATCATGAGTTAAAATTAGAATATTCATCCTTTTTACAAGAATACTTAAATTTAGGACATATGCAGCTTGTTAAGAATCCAGATACAATTAACCCAAAGGAATCATTTTATCTACCACATCAGGCAGTTTTGAAATTACCAACAACCACCAAAATTCGCGTTGTTTTTGATGCTAGTATGAAATCCACTAGTGGGATAAGTCTTAATGACATTTTAATGGCAGGACCTAACCTACACGAAGAGTTATTCACAATTTTATGTAGATTTCGCATGTATAAATATGTATTAAGCGCGAACGTATCAAAAATGTATCGCCAAATCAAGGTAGATTATCCTGATAATAACTATCAGTTAATTTTATGGCGTAATAATATAAACGAGCCCATACGATCGTATAGATTATTGACTGTTACTTATGATACTAATTGCGCACCATTTTTGACAATCCGCACATTACATCAATTAGCTAATGAAGAAGCGCACAATTTTCCCGAAGCGCGCTCGGTTATCAAAAAAGATTTTTACATATACAATTGTCTTACCGGAACTGATTCCATAATCAAGGCTATTGCCCTTCGAAGGCAACTATCTAACGTATTAACTAAAGGTGGATTCGAAATTACGCAAATGGGCTACTAACGCACCTGATATCTTAGAAAATACTAACTGTCAATCGGACCCCTTTGTAATTTTGGACCCAGATAAAACCACAAAAACGCTAGGTATTTTTTAGGAACACTAAAACAAGATACCTTACAATATGCTTTTAATTTAGCTAATAATGCAAATCTGATAACGAAACGATTAATGTTGTCAGCTATCAGCAAAATTTACGATCTTGTAGGTTTATTACAAACCAGTAATAGTTAAATTAAAAATTCTTATGCAAAAATTATGGGCGTCCAAAGTAGATTGGGATGACCCAATTCCAAGTGTATTACTAAAGAACTTGCGAGATTGTGTCAATCAATTTAATTTTATTAATGATATTAAACTTCCGAGATATGTAATCGGGGCTGATTTGGAACGTAAACTCGAATTGCATGGTTTTTGCGATGCTTCAAAGGAAGCTTGCGGCTGTTTCATTTACGTTAGATCAATGAATCACAAATGAAAATTATACAGTAAGACTTGTGTGTGCAAAATCCAAAGTTGCACCTTTAAAGGTTATATGGATACCGCGTTTGGAACTATGTGGAGCATTACTGTTGGCTCAATTGATGGACAAGGTATTAAAGGTGCTATAGGTACCACTTTCAAATTACTATTTATGGACCGATTCCACGATAGTTTTGTCTTGGATAGCAGCACCACCGAATAATTGGAACACATTTGTTGCAAATCGCTTTTCAACTATTCAATCGACCACAAAATTTGAAAATTGGCATCATATTAATTCAAGTCATAATCCCGCGGGCATTGTGTCGAGGGGCATAAACCCCGATCTGCTAATAAACTCAAAATTGTGGTGGAACGGTCCAGAATATTTACAAGAGTCCTAAGAATTTTGGCCGTTAAATACGAAAATTACTGAAGCTTTATCATTACAAACAAAGGATTTACCAGAAAGGCGAAAGGTTTGCTTGACTCATATAATAAGTGATAATACTATCTTGAGATGTTTAAAAAATTATTCTTCATTCCTAAAGCTGGTTTTTATCGAAAATTTGTAAAATTCGAAGCAGGCAAATTTTCTGCCTTGGACGAAAGTGGTTTGTTTGGCCAAGGGACTAAGGGTGGGCGCCCCAAATCGCCATCGTTTTTAATATTTGTCCACCCACTTTGTCTGTCTCTATCTTACTATACCTCTGACTATCTCTCCAATGCAGGCACGTAACTAAAGATGGGCCCGGGTGGGCCAGGGCCCACCTAAAAATTGTCTGGCCCACCCCTGCGCACCAGACAATGTATTTATGTATCCCTAAAAATTCAACAATTGATTAATTATTATGCTTTATTATTTATTATATTAATTATTATATTAAAAATTAATATAACGTCAGTTAAATTTTATTTATTATTTAAGTAGTCAATTTTCGTTTGTTAGCTTAACAAAAACTATATTTAATAGTTTACGAAAAGTAAAGTTGGTAAAAAAATAACTGTCAAATTTATTTATTGGTTACGGTTTATTATTTGTTAAATCGTTTAACTATAGTTAGTGAAAACAACCCTAAAAGAATTGCAGCCGACTAGTTTTAACGAATTTTCGAAAAAACACTTGGAACGTTATCAGAAAGGAATCAAGACAAAAGAGCCGCTGATTTGTTTATTGCCCACACACATGTTATCTATGAATTTCTTAAATTGAAGGCTATTGAAGGATAATACCCATGAAACTAAAATTCTGTGGGAAAACAAAATTCACGACAAATTATTTTGAATTAGAAAGATAGAAAAGGGACTTGCTTACGAACGATCGTGGTGATCAGACGTGCTGAAATATTATAATTATTATAACAATTGTGAATAATTTAAAGGTTGCTGTATTTCGTTTTATTTAATTTTTATAAACTATTTCCCTGTGGACTGGCCACAGTGTGTTGGGGGTTTTATTGTTGTATGTGGAGTTTACGAGCCATATAAAGTAAACAAATGCGATCACTTCAAAGAATTGATGACGATTGATATTTTTAAAATAAACATCTACTATTGTAGTTTAACTCGATTTTTCTAATTAGTTTTCTAAATATTTTATTTGATCGTGTGTTGTGTCTCGTATATCGTGTTATAAAATTAAAAATGAGTATCAAAAGGTCTGCAACAATTAAAGACTTTTTCGTTAAGAAAATTAAACGTGATGAAGATAATACTGTTCCTTCATCAACTGCTGTATGTGAAGAGGAATTAAAAGAAGGGCAAATCTCACCTTTCGATTTCGGTGACGTTAAAGATGTTTGTAAGAAATCTCCGGAATTACAAAATTTTTCTGACAAAGAACTACTTTCTGAAGAAAATGAAACATTTTTGGAAGAAGATACTGAAAGTGATGAGCCGGGAGTAAAATTTGAACAATGGTTACACCGAATAGAAAAAAGTGCAGTATCTTCTGAAACAGAGTGTAAAAGATGGACCTAAACAACCTAAATTAAAATTTTACCCTAAAACAGCTTTCGGTAATCGCATGAGGCAATTCAACCCTAATTGGTACAATTTATATCCTTCATGGTTGGAATACAGTGTTATGATCGATTCGGCATATTGTTTTTTTTGTAGACATTTTTTAATTGGTGAAACTTCAAATGTGGTATTTGTAGGAATTGGATTTAAAAACTGGAAGCGCGCCCTGGAAAGTGATTCGGGTTTTAAAAAACATGCTTTAATTACGGAACATAAGAGCTGTGAAATTAAATGGTCTCATTTTATAAAGATGGATAGTGGTGAAAGTTCGTCTGTAGCATCACAAATCAACGAAGCTCATCTAGCATTGGTAAAGGAAAATAGGGAGTATATAAAAATTATTGCTGATATATTATTGTATACAGCCACTCAAAATATAGCACAGCGTGGTGATAAAGAAAATGAAGAAAGCACAAATCGTGGTAATTTTATGGAATTACTAAATCTATTTTCAAATTATAATAATATCGCTAAGAAAAAAATTGAGGATAAGAAAAACGCAAAATATACTAGCCCAAAAATCGAAAATAAAATTTTATACATTTTTTCCAAACTCATCTTGGAAGAGATAAGCATGGAAATAAAGAAGACTACCAGCTTCGCTATAATTTGTGACGAAACCAAAGATATAAGCAAAACTGAACAAGTGTCTGTAGTGTTACGTTATTATTTAGATGGAACTGTATATGAACGGTTTATAGGATATAGAGCAGCAAAAGATTTAAATGCAAATTCATTATTGTTATATATTAAAGAACTTTTGGCAAGGTGCGAAATAGACAATAATAAATGTGTGGCGCAAACTTATGACGGTGCAAATGTGATGAGTGGGCGACTAAATGGAGTGCAAAAACTTTTTAGAGATGAAGTTCCTCAAGCGCTTTACGTGCATTGCTATAATCATAAATTAAATTTACTTGTGGCGGATGTATGTAAAAAAAAATACCAAGTGCAAAATTATTTTTTGATTTTTTGGAAAGCTTGTATATTTTTGTCAGGATCATCTATACATTTGAAATTTATCGAAGTACAAAAGGAAGTTAATCCTTCTCAACCGCCAACAGAACAAAAAAAAATTCATACACACGTTGGACAGCTCAAGTTTATGCCTGTTTAGCTGTGAAAAAACTATTAAGTAAAATTTTAATATTTCTAAATAAAATAATCGATGAAAAAAGTGACAGAGCGCCAGAAGCTATAGGTTTATTACACCAAATAGATTTTAATTTTGTATTTAGTCTCTGTATGTATTCGAAAATTTTAGTAATGTTTAAGAATGTCAGTGACTATTTACAGAAGGTGACTTCAAACTTGATAGAAGCTAATATTTTGCTTCAATCAACAACAGAGACTTTTAAAAATTTAAGAAACGAGACAGTTTGAAAAGATCTTCGAAGAAATCAACAAATTATGTGAGGATAACAACATAGAAACACTGTCTTTTGTATCATCACAAATAAAAAGACTCAGAAAAGTGCCAAAAAAGTTCAAAGATTATTATTTAGCTTAGGATTTTTTATACCGTACGGTAGCTCTGACGTCATCGCTCTGAACTCCAATAAATGTGTGCGATCTGCAGTTGGAACCCGATCTCTTTGTAGAATTATATGTTTATTCATTGTGCTTGTAGTACTCCAATCATTCAACGTAGTTAATAAAGTAAGAAAGCGACGTCACGTACAATAAACAAGGGGTCCATTGTCGTCGATATTTACTCGTTTTAGACTATCGTTCCATAAGCGCAGCAAGTAGGTTTAAATACGATATGTATGTGAATGGACAAAACCAAATCAATGTTTTTAAAAAAAATATAAAATTATCGAAAAAAAATTGAATATTTGAAAATAAAATTATAATTGTTAATATTTAATTTGTAAAAGATTAAAACCAAAGACCATGGTTATTTCTTCACATATGTACCTATGTGTTTATATGTGCAAAAATATCTAATGAGACCACGGAGAGGCGGACATACCCTCACCAGGGTAGGTAAAAATTAATAGGGTACATTTTAGAACATAAGCAACTACAAAACGGTTAGTCGAGTTATTCGATTCAAATGAAACAATAAACGAAAACAGTCTTGTGCCTTAGAAATGTTAGTATTGATAATCAAATATTTTTCTAAATTAAAAGAGAAAAATGTCAATCTCCGATCAGATACAGATGATAAAAAAAATTACTCCCATTAATTTTTTGTGTTTTATCGTTGAAATATCTATCTAAACAATCAATATAGTGATTGATTGATAATTGATAATTATTATTTTATTGTCAAAATAATTTGTATCCATTATACAAGGTAAATTTTATCCCTGATTATGATAAAACTTCAACGTGTATGAACTCAATTAATATTTAACTTTAATTCAATTAATGTGCAATATTTGATATTTCTTAGTTGGGATAACAATTTTCTTCTTTTGAATTGAATTTTTGAACATTGAAAACATCAAGTACGGCCGTACTGAAGTAACTATATTCCCTATCATTGCGATTACAGTAAGATTCGGGAGTCACGAACGTCCATGGCGTGAACTAAAGGTAGTTACAGAATCCTAAGCTTAATTATTATATTACGGATCAACTTAACCCTTTGCACTCCAGCGTAGTAATGCATAGAGGCTACCAGCAACTCCAGCACTATATTAGTTCCAAGTACATACCTATGATGTAGAAGAAAAATAGAGTTATGAATGTAACGAAATAAACTTAAATAGAGCACTTTTTACTCTTATTACAATGTAAGCATAATAAACGTATCATAAACACTATAAGATAAGAACAGACTATTAGCTTTTTAATGTCGCAAATACGGCAACAACGGAGTGCAAAGGGTTAACTTAGAGACAAACATATCAAAAACTCAAATTAAAACTAATACGTTTTATCAAGCAATCGATCTAATAGTAAATGAAGTGACTAATCGATTTCTAAGTTCGGCAGAAATTATTAACGGCATGAGTGCTTTGTATCCGAATAACGCCATATTTTTAAATTATGAAACTGTGTTACCTTTGGTCACAAATTACAATAGTAAACTCCAGTCTTTGGTAAATGAGTTCAACCTATTACCAAGGACTATAAAACAATTTGAGAGTGACAAAAAATATAAAAATAAAAATTATAGTGCAGTTTATTGAATTTTTGGAAATTTATAAACTAGTGTTCCAAGAAACTTATAAACTTGCTGTTATTTGTGGGACAATTCCCGTGTTCAGTGCCTCTTGTGAACGTACGTTTTCGTGTTTACGACGATTAAAAACCTATATTCGAAATAAAATGACTGATAAAATTAATAAAATAAAAAACTCAAAATCAAATCCCGTATATTAATTATAAAAATATTTGGATTATATAGGGTGACCGAAAGGTTCCGCATAATGCAAATAACTTTTTTATTTACAAAATTTTGAAAAACGCCGAGACAGCTAACTTTTTATTTTTTACTTGCCTATTTGTGATGAGGTCAAAATGACACTATCAGTTACCATCGCGAAGAGATGTCGTCATTATTAATTTTTTTTAATTAGAACCCCTATTTTTGAATTTTTTTTCTGGAAGAGCATATTTTTCTGCTTTTAGACATGTAAAAATTGTGGGGGCTTACATAAGAAAATTTTCGAGAAACAAATTGTTAAAGTTTCTAAGATTTTTAGTCATCACAATATCCATGCATCAGCATGGCATACACAAAACACAGTACCTCTGAATAAGCATAGCAAGCATTGATTTATTAAAGGATCAAGTAGGCTTTGGTTGAAAATTAAACATAATTATAGACAAACATGACGCATTAAATTGTCAAAAATAAAATGAGAAATGGGGATGATTTCTAGCTTTGGAGATGAAGGGCGGAATAAGATTGAAATGTATTCGATCTCTTTAATGGCTTATTTCATCTCCATTGCTAATAATCGTCTAAATTTCTCATTTAATTTAATCCGCCATGTTTGTCAGTAATTATGTCAAATTTTAAACCTATGTCTACTTGATCCTTCAGTAAATCAGTGCTTGTAATGCTTATCACAAATAGGCAAATAAAAAATAAAAAGTTACCTGTCTCGGCGTTTTTCAAAATTTTGATAAATAAAAAAGTTATTTGCATTATGCGGAACCTTTCGGTCACAGTGTACGTATTTCGGGTTTAAATACCCATCATCAGATCCAAAAATTAACAAAAATTATTAATTAATTTTATAAAATAAGTAATGTAAAATATTTTTAAAAGTAATAGATAAGTTGAGAATTCAAATTTCAAATTTCAAATTTTTAAAAAATTAAAAAAAAAATTTTTCTTTAAATTTGAAATTTGAAATTTGAATTTTCATTTTTATATCTCAATTTATCTATTACTTTTAAAAATATTTTACATTACTTATTTTATAAAATTAATTAACAATTTTTGTTAATTTTTGGATCTGATGATGGGTATTTAAACCCGAAATACGTATAATCCAAATATTTTTATAATTAATATATGGGATTTGATTTTGAGTTTTTTATTTTATTAATTTTGTTAAATATTACCCCATATTTGAGATGGATTCATGGTTTAAATATATAGAATGACTGATGAAAGACTAAGTCATTTGGCCATTATAAATATCGAAAGAACAGTTGCAAGAAATATAGATGTATCGACAGTTGTAGATCAGTTTGATGCGCTGCACAAGAATCGTAGAATAATTTTACATTAAATATATATAGAATATGGTAAGTACTAATAAATATTCATAAGATATAGGCACCTATAGCATTTCTTAAAGTGGCCCAACTAAATTTTTAAGCTAGTTACGTACCTGCTCCAATGGGCCTATCTATCTGCCTAATCTGTATACATATAATATTTCGAAATCCAATTATCACTCTTTTGTGAATGTTTTGTTCAACAAAAAATGTACCTTTGAAACAAAATATTAAATCTTTGCGAAAACGCAAAAATTCTGCATGTAGAATATTGCCACAATTTCTATGGGGTTGTTTGTTGTGCTGAATTGGCCGTATAACGGGAACCGGAATAATTTTTATTATCTTAAAATATTTGTAACATCTAGTTTTTACAGTCATAGATGAACAGACAGATAATAGTTATTTTCATTACAAGGGCGGAAAGTGATTCTTTGCGGACCGAGTGTGTACGTTGGGCCCGAGCGTCAGCGAGGGCTCCAAGTGTCCACAAAGACACTTTCCGCCCGAGTAATGAACCCTATTTTTTCTACGATCGGACGGAAAACAATCAGGGATCAGAATTTACTAAAAAAAAGTAATACACCAATTGGAAATCAACATTTACGGCCGTTGTCTAGCAACGAAATAACAAGACTGAAATTTGACACTTTCTGTGTTCAAACAGAAACCGAAACTTGACAGTTTCCGCCCGATCGTAGAAAAATATATTTTGTAGGTTTTTTATTGACGCAATTGTTCGACTTACAAAGGTTTTATTAAATAGCAAGAGAGAACAAAGTAACACAATCTTTATTTCACACCTGATAAACTATTTGGACATTGCGAAAAAATAATTAAATGCGAATACTGTCAAATGTCAAAAAATTAAAATTCTAGAATTGCCGCATGTGTATAACGAAAATCACATTAAAAATAATTTCCAAAAAAATTTAGTGTAATCGTTGTTTTATTTGTATTTTTGATAAATAAACAAGGCTGTTAAATTGAAAGGGTGTCAACAACAAGTCTTTACAATCGGCCGTTTAAGAGCATGGGAACGCGTTCCGTAGTCAAAATCCATTTACATGTATTCTCCATAAGACAATTCAATGTAATTTTTTGAGAAAACGGTTAAAGATGATTCAATGCAGTTTTCGAATTTAGTTGACAATTATTATTCCACTCCGAAGGACGTCCAATGTTTTTTTTTTTGAAAATTAACTGGATTTTCCAAAAAATGGGAAAAAACACGTTTTTATTTAAAAAAAAAAAAGTAGTGTCAATCACTGCAACTTTATGTGTTATTGCAAGTAGAAAGAAAAATGAGACTGGTATGAATAGAATGAGAAAAGTCTGACGACGACGACGAGGTGCACGTTTTTCCAATTTTCCCAAAAAGTGGATTCAAAAGTATAGATTTTCTTGAAAATTTCATGAAATCAGGCAACCAAAGAAACTTTACCTGCTAGGATAGTTCACGGCATTTGCCACCAGAGAGTGTTGTATTTAACAAAGTCGACCATCTTAACAAACCCAATCAGTTACAAGTAGAGGAAGGTGCCCAAAACCGGACCCCTCCCCCTAAAGTGGACCCCTGGCTTTTTTGCTCTATACGGTGCTGAATTCTATCAAAGCCAGGCGTAACTAGTAGTTCAGACTTCTACCACTACAAGGTGGAGCGCTCACGTCATCTGCTTCACCCGCCGGTTGTCAGTCCGGCATTACGTGATTTATTGACAGATAAACTTTTTACAGTGTCACACGTTATTCCACATTTTTCCTACATTTTTGAAGGTAAGGCTTTTAATATATATGTATTCTTAAATAGTAAGGAATAGAGAAAATATTTATCACTAAGCTATCTCATTCAAACGTTTAGTTAAAACTTTATTAGGTAAAAAATAATTAGGCCATAGTCGCGTAAAGTGGGCCCCCCCTAAGTTTCCTAAAGTGGACCCCTTATTTTTCATGTCTAATACTTGCTGTATATGCATCTACATACTATTATCCTCTTGGTTTTCTGTTTCGGATTTCAAGAGGATAATGGGGAAGGTTGACCATAGAAAGTGGAGTCCATCTCAAATGGCTAAAGCTATTGACACAGTCAGAACAAAGAAGATGGGCTGGAAGAAGGCTTCCTAGCAATTTAATGTACCAAAAACAACCCTTATGAGGCTGTCCAACATGAAATACGGTACTCCTGAGGAGGCAGCAAAAGCAAACAGAGGTAGGCCCACAGTTCTGGGGAAAGATCTTGAAAAAACATTAGTTCAATACTGCCTTGCTATGGAGGCCTCTTTTTTTGGTCTTACTCGTAATGACTTGAGAAGGATGGCCGTATAAGTAGCAGAAAAGAATAACTTAGAACATCCTTTCAAGGACGACATTGCTGGTAAAAAGTGGGTTAGTCTTTTTCTTAAACGCCACAAAGAAAAGTTGTCAGAAAGGAAACCTACTGGAACATCCTACAGCAGGGCCCTTGGGTTCAGCAAAGAGAACACAGAAATTTTATAACCTTCTGGAAAGCGTCTATGACAAAGAAAAATTCACACCAGACCGAATCTACAACGTTGATGAGACTGGAATTACTGTGGTACAATCTAAATTACCAAAAGTAATTGAACTTAAAGACAAAGAACAGATAGCTGCCCCAACATCAGGAGAACGTGGTGCCCTTATAACTGTTGTTGCCTGTATGAATGGAAGTGGATCAATTGTTCCACCTTTAGTAATTTTCCCAAGGAAAAACATGAGTGAGCAGTTAAAAAAGCTACACACAGAACATTGACGTTAGTGATTTGACAAAAGCCAATTTCGTAATCATTGTGTCCCTGCCTCCTCATTGCTCCCATAAATTGCAGCCTTTGGACAAAACCTTCATGGATCCTCTCAAAGTTTACTACAGTGAAGAAATCCGGCAATGGTTGCGGCTTAATGAACGTGCTCTCAGTGCTTTTGATGTAATGGACCTGTTTGGCAAAGCCTACATTAAATGCCAAACAGCTGAAATAGCCATTAATGGATTTAGAGTGACAGGAATATATCCTCTAAATAAGACGTGATTCTTGGATGCCGAATTCATTGAAGAAGCAAACAAGAAACAAGATTCAACTTTCTATGAATCAGTGCTAAAGAAAAAAAACTACAGAAAATCAGGTAGTTTCTGAGGTAGCAGACGAATGTTGCATGGTTGAATCACAAGAAATAGCACAGTTTGACCCGAATCAACCAACAACATCATCAGCAGGGCAGTGTGTTATTATGTCACCAGCTAACCTTGATGATTCTAAGCAGGGGTGGGCAAAAGCCGGCCCGCGGGCCGGATCCGGCCCTTTTGCTAATTTTATCCGGCCCGTTGAAAAATTCCGCACGCAAATTTTTTTAAACTCTTATGAGATTTTGTTGACATCAGCATTATTAGTGTGCGTACTGTATATATAATAGGCGTAATAAAATGGGCGGTCGGCTAACTACACTAGTGTGGACGATGTCGCGAGCTTGAAACAATCCTCGTGTAATTCTCACGCGGGTCGCTCGCGACGATCGCTCTCAGGGCGGTTTTTTCGTCGAACACAAAGGAGATCGCGCAGGTTCGAAATGCATGTGTGGACGGCATATGCGGCACTCCTCTCACTTTTCGAGGGACGACAGGTCGCACCACGCGTATTGTTAATTTTGATTTAGTACTGATCGCATACTCTTTTTTGTTCGAGTCTAATATTAGTTTGCAAATATAAAATTGAAAAAGTGGACTTTTTGTAAGTAAAATTTTAAAACATTGGTTTTATTTTATTGTATTAATTAAATTATAGGTTTGTAGACCTTTGTAAAATGAGTCAATCTAAAAAAAGAAAAGTTGATTTAGAATGCAGAAACTTCAATGAAGCTTGGACGGTAAAATATCTTTTTACAAACATAAATAAGAAAGCAATTTGTTTAGTTTGTCAGGAAACAATTGCTGTTTTTAAAGAATACAATTTAAACAGGCACTTTACAACAAAACATCCAAAATATGCATCACATTCTTTAAAAGAACTTCAAACTGTAGCAGAAAACTTAGCAAAAAACTTGAATAAGCAACAAAATATTTTTACCAAACAAAGTAATATAGAGAAATCTACCACAAAAGCAAGTTATGTTGTCGCACACAAAATTGCTAAGTTCTGTAAGCCGTTTTCTGAGGCAGAATTTGTTAAACAATGCATGGTACAAGTGTCGGAGATATGTTGTCCTGAAAAGAAACATATTTTTGAAAATGTAAGCCTTTCAAGAAGAACAATAGTACGACGGATTGAAAATATTTCAGGAAACTTACTTGACCAGCTAAGAGCAAAAATTGCTGATTTTACCTATTGTTCTCTGGCTTTAGATGAGTCCTGCGATATTACTGATACAAGTCAATTATTAATATTTATTCGCGGCATTAACAAGAAATGTGAAATTAGCGAGGAACTTCTCAGTGTGCATCCAATGAAAGATACAACTACTGGTGAAGACTTCTTTCTCGCTGTTGAAGAGTGTTTAGTTAAAGTAAGTTTAACTTGGAATAAAATAGTAAGCGTCACTACGGATGGTTGTCCTAGTTTAACAGGGAAAAATGTAGGCTTACTTAAACGAATTCGCGACAAAGTAAAAGAGTTACAACCAGAACACGATATATTATTTTTGCACTGCATTATTCATCAAGAAGTGCTATGCAGAAAAGTTTTAAAATTGAATCAAGTCGTTACTGTTGTGACCAAAGTTGTGAATTTTATCCGAGGACGTGCCGTAAACCATCGACAGTTTGTTGAATTTTTGAAAGAAATTGAAAGTGACTTCTACGAAATTCCTTATTACACTGAAGTGAGATGGCTTAGCATTGGTAAAGTTTTGGACAGATTTCAATATTTGCTTGATGAAATAGTATCCTTCTTGTCGATAAAAGAAAAACTACATGATTTTCCTGAATTGCAAAATAGAGCTTGGCTAGACGATTTCTCATTTTCAGTAGATATCGTAAAATATTTGAATGAACTAAATATAAATCTACAAGGGAAAAACCAATTCGCTTTCAATATGCACTCAAACGTCAAAGCATTTATGACCAAACTCAATTTATTTGCTGAAAACTTTAATAATAAATTATTAAATCATTTCCCCTCATTGCAAGCACGGCGAGAATCATTGAAAAATACAGATTTTTTTTAAATATAGTGCAATAACACAAGACCTGCATTCTGAATTCCAAAGAAGATTTCAAGATTTCAAAGCTATTGAAAAACCTTTATCATTAATTAGCCAACCTTTCAATTTCGATGTGCAAGAAGCTCCTGTTGAAATTCAACTAGAACTAGTTGACTTACAATAAAATAATTTACTAAAAGAAAATTTTCACTCAAACGAATTGAGTGCTTTCTATGGCGCTTTGAATAACGAACATTTCAAACATTTTTTGAACTATGTTCAAAAATACCTTGTTTTATTTGGTTCGACATATATTTGTGAAAGAACTTTTTCTTTAAGGGGGAGTGGTAGGCTTGGCCAATTTTGACCGGCGAAAATATGAATTTCTAACTCGCAATTTCTCGCTCGTCCTTAAAGCTACGACAACCACAAATAGATTTTTGAAAAGGGCATTTCTTATAGCCACTCTTGGTTCTTTCCGTTTTTCAAAATGTTAACGAAAATTTGAATTACAGACGAAAATCTAACAACATGTTTTTTTCGTATTTTTGTACAATTTCTCGTATTTTCTCTTATAACTTGGCCAATTTTGATTATTTTGCAAAAATTCTTGTACAGTTAGATGGCAAATAAAAAGTTCTTTCCAAATATTCATGAAATTTTCCGCTTCCATTGTTAGTTTCCTGGAAAATTAAGAAAATTTCTGTACGCTACAACACGTTTTTTTCTACAGTTTTTATCTGACAGCATTGATTAACCCCTTATTCGAAAGCTGATACAAAGGCGGAGTGCAAGATAGAGCCCTTTTTTTGAAATTTTGAAAATTGCCTGAGTTATCGCGGAAAAAACCAACTGGTTTTTCTGGCATTGTTTTCACATATTAAACTTAATTATTTTGCTTTGAAATACATACGGTTAGATAGATAATTTTGTCCTTTTTCCGATTGGCCCATTATTTTTGTAAAAAGTGTTGATTTCTCGAAGAAAATGGAAAGAAAATCCAGTCTCTTTGTTTGTGTATTATCAAGCAAGATAATCCGCCATACTGGTAGACAGTGCGTGTTTGCCAAATCGAATTGTGTGTCTCGCTTTGGATTGAGTATCGATGATTCCACAACCTTTTGATTAGGCAAACCCGCACTGTTTACGTCTGACGCGGGCAATCTTTGTAAAATTACGACGCTGGATTTCCACTTAATTTTCTTTGGGAAATCAACATTTTTTACAACAATAATGCATCAATCGGAAAGAAGACAAAATTATCTACCTAACCGTATGTATTTCAAATCAAAATAATTAATTCTAATAAGTGAAAACAATGCCAGAAAAACCAGTTGGTTTTTCCGCAATAACTCAGGCAATTTTCAAAATTTCAAAAAAAGGGCTCTATCTTGCACTCCGCCTTTGTGTCAGCTTTCGAATAAGGGGTTGATCAATGCTGTCAGATAAAAACTATGGAAAAAAACGTGTTGTAGCGTACAGAAATTTTCTTAATTTTCCGGGAAACTAACAATGGAAACGGAAAATTTCTTGAATATTTGGAAAGAACTTTTTATTTGCCATCTAACTGTACAAGAATTTTTGCAAAATAATCAAAATTGGCCAAGTTATAAGAGAAAATACGAGAAATTGTACAAAAATACGAGAAATTGTACAAAAATACGAAAAAAAACATGTTAGATTTTCGTCTGTAATTCAAATTTTCGTTAACATTTTGAAAAACGGAAGGAACCAAGAGTGGCTATAAGAAATGCCCTTTTCAAAAATCTATTTGTAGTTGTCGTAGCTTTAAGGACGAGCGAGAAATTGCGAGTTAGAAATTCATATTTTCGCCGGTCAAAACTGGCCAAGCCTACCACTCCCCCTTAATGGTTTCCACGAAAAATAAATATCGATCACAAATTACTGACGAAAATCTACACTCGGTATTAAGGATTGCTACAAGTGATTTGGAACCCAATTTTGAAGAAATAATCTCAGATGAACATTCGAGATTTCACGTTTCGCATTAACTTTAAATATTTATTTTAACGTTTGATGTTTTTCTTTTCTTTTTTGAATTCTATTTACTATTATATTTACGAAATGCAATATAAATGTTAAATTGTAATAACTATGTGTCAATATAAAATAATTTGTATCGTTAAGACATAAATAAGTAACAAAATAAAATGTTTCATTGACTGGTTTATCTAATAGCCATTTATTTATAAAAATATTTCTTTAAAAATTACGTGACATATTTTATTCAAATTGAAATGATACTTAGTGTTTTTGTCAAAAAAAAATTGGCAGGGAAAAAACTCCATCCAAAACATCCGCTTGTGCAAAGCATACGCGGTATAGTCCTCCGGCCCGGGAGACATTTTGAAAATTTCATTTTGGCCCGCGCTTTAAAGTATTTGCCCACCCCTGATTCTAAGGGTTCGTCGTGTAGGTCTACGAGTATTACGGCAAGTCCATTGCTCCCATGCTCCCATATCAAAAATCAAAAAAAGGAACTCAGCTAGAGGGCGAAAGACCTGCAGTTCCACGATAATTACATCTACGCCTTATAAAACCCTGTTAATGAAAGCAAAAAAAGCTAAAGAGGCCAAGGAAGCTGAACAGCAAGCACGAATAAATGCTCGAGGATGCAAAACCAATCGTGGTCGTGGGGGTAGTTCATAAGGACCTTCAAGAAAAGGAAAAGAGCTTGTGTAAAACGTCTTAACTTAGAAAAAAAACTCTGAGGAAAAATCAAGCAGTGAAGAAGACAGCGTCTCGAGTGGGTCATCTGTAATGGAGCCTTTGCTAGGAGTAACACCATCAAAAAATGATGATGCTTTGTGTATGTTCTGTGATATAAGATTTTCTGATGACATTACAAGCGAACAGTGGGTGATGTGCAGTATGTGCTCACAATGGGCCCATGTGGACTGTACAGGGGCAGAAAAAGACATTTATGTCTGTGATTTTTGCCAATAAAAAAGTCATTTCTTTACATTTTCTGTAACTTTTTTGAAATTGACTAACATAGTTTGTAATAGGTCGGAAATTCAGATGTACTTTAACATTAATAAATATTTTACTGTTATTGTATACTTACTTTTATTTAAACATTGTTTCCTGTGATTTAATCCCATTCCTCCATTTATTTAAGTGTTATTTTCGTAATTTTTACAAGGGGTCCACTTTAAGCAACTTTTTTTTTAATTGTCAAAATGCAAGGTTTTGTAAAACTATTTTTTTCTTACTAATTGTTAGTAATATTTTCTAAAAGTGAAGTTTAAATGATGCAAAACATCATCAGGCAATCATTACATGCATTGGAAAATATGGTTTTCACTGTTTTCTATGTTTAAATAACCAATAACAAAATGGGGGTCCACTTTTGGGAACTTTCCTCTACTTATTCCCAGTCATTCTAAGCGAGCAACTATGTCAATTAGTAGATCGAGTACAAGCAAAAAAAGCAATCTTAATTGATTTTTTTACTTGTATATCGATGAAATTCTTGTGTTATCTATATATATAAAATAACATGTCCTGACTGACAGACTATCATCGCCGAGAGTAAACTATTAGAGCTAGACTGATGAAATTTGGTCAGTAGCTTTCTTTCATTATGCAAACACTAAGGGAGAATTTTTTTAAATTCCAACTTTAAGAGTGTGAAATAGGGGATAAAAGTTTGTATGGAAGTCATTTTTGAACCTAGAAGTATGAAAATTCATTTTTAGACTGACAATTAAAAATAATTGAACACGTGTTTAGACATTTTAGAAATTTTTTCATTTAAAGGAGTGAAATAAGGGATGACAGTTTGTAGTGAACTGTCATTTTTTAAGCTAGAAAAATGAAGCTTTATTTTTATACTTATGAGCAGAAATAGACATTTAATTATGCACTTCTAACTAATCCTTACAATACCGGGATTCCGGGATCCCGAATACCGGAATCCCGGACGACTTTTGTCCGTTATTAAAAACCGGTATTTATGTAAAAATTACCGGTATTTTGGTATTACATTAGTTGATAAAAATTGAATTTATGCACAATATAAATCTATTTTAAAATAATATTAATTAATTACAAGAAATTTTTTTGAAGATAAACAAACAATTTCATTGTATTAAAATCTATATCAGGCACATTTATTAGATTCACTTATTTTTGACATCCAATAATTTTGAAAGTATTTTCATACTTGCTATGATCAATAATGTAACTTTAAGGGGAAGAACCACCAAACAATGCAAACGGAAAACTGCGTAACTTTTTTGTTTTCCAACGGATTTCAATGTTCTAAACGGAATTTGAAAGAGCATTTCAAGGCGGAGGGCAGTATATATATATCAGATTTTTGAAGATCCGGATGTAAATTGGAGTTACAGAAGGAAATATAGAAGCATGTTTTTTAGCATTTTTTACAATTTGTTTTTATATTTTCCCTCATAACTTGGCAAATATTGCTTCTTTTCTAATGAATTTCACACAACATGTGGCCAATTAAAAGCGCTTTCCAAATCTGTCAGAAATTTTCCGATCGCATTGTTAGTTTTCCGGAAAATGGATGAAAGGTTTCGACATACTAATTTTGTTTTTTTACGGACTGTTTTAAACTTATACGACTGAACCAGGGCTTGTTTGAAAGGTAATGAATAGCGGATTATTTGGAGAGTAGTTTGAGATTGAAATTCGGAAAATTTATGGTGGAAAAATGTGCTGAATTTTCACCTATTGTTTTTATCAGTTAAAATTAATTATTTTTGTATAAAGTGTATTTCAATTTATAGATTATTTCATTATCTTTCCAACGGTACCATTGTTGCTGCAAAAAAGTGAAAATCTTCTGGAAAATTTGTGATTAACAAAACTATGTTTTTTATGTGGAAAGCCGACAGTGATAATTCGATAACAACTCGCCAGAGTATAATATTAGCCACTAAAATGGGTTTCTTCCAGCGGCTCACAGATGTCATCAGGTCTCTTTCTGCAATGTTGTCAAATTATTTTTTGTCTGAGGCCTTACCTTTGCCATCTTATTATTGCATAGATAATTGGAGAAAAAAAAACAATAAACTGGTTGTATATAACTAACTTTAACAATTAACAAAAAAAAAATAGTCGCTATTTTAATTGGAATGTTAAAAAAAGAAAATTGTAATTTTTTTTTTACAAAAAAATAAACGATTTTAGCAAATTGGCGACTAATTTTTTTGTTAATTGTTAAAGTTAATTCTATACAACCAGTTTATTGTTTTTTTTTTTCTCCAATTATCTATGCAATAATAAGACGCCAAAGGTGTGGCTTCAGGAACAAAAACAAATTTGGCAACATTGCAGAAAGACGAGATGACAGACTTTGGAGCCCCCTTTCCGCCAATAGATGTAACTCATTTTTGTGGTTTGGAGACTTGCTATTCAACTCGTTTTTCACACGATAAACATAGTTTTGTTTATCACTAATTTTCCAAAAGATTTTCACTTTTTTGCAGCAACAATAGTACCGTTGGAAAGGTAATGAAATAATCTATAAATTCCAATACACTTTATACAAAAATAATTAATTTTTAACAGATAAGAATAATAGATAATAGATTCGCCACCATAAATTTCCAGTAATTTTACGAATTGCAATCTCAAACTATTTTCAAAATAATTTGCTATTCATTAGCTTTCAAACAAGCCCTGGTTCAGTCGTCTAAGTTTAAAACTGTCCGTAAAAAAAACAAAATTAATATGTCGAAACCTTTCATCAAATTTCCGGAAAACTAACAATGCGATCGGAAAATTTCTGACAGATTTAGAAAGCGCTTTCAATTAGCCACATGTTGTGTGAAATTCATTAGAAAATAAGCAATATTTGCCAAGTTATGAGGGAAAATATAAAAAAAAACTGTAAAAAATGCTAAAAAACATGCTTCTATATTTCCTTCTGTAACTCCAATTTACATCCGGATTTTCAAAAATCTGATATATATATATATATATACTGCCCTCCGCCTTGAAATGCTCTTTCAAATTCCGTTTAGAACATTGAAATCCGTTGGAAAACAAAAAAGTTACGCAGTTTTCCGTTTGCATTGTTTGGTGGTTCTTCCCCTTAATTACCTAAAAGAGCTTGAATTTTCTTAATAAAGGAGTAAAATTTGGACATTATTTATATAAGACTTTCTTTTTAAAATTCCATCTATTTTCCAACCTCAAAGTTTGTCAACGAGCTAATGAATCACCCTGTATGTAAAATGTAACATAGAATTTAATATGTACTTTTTTGCTTGCACGTTTTTTTGTATCTATCTACTCCTACTCTCTATGTAATAAAATAAATAATATCTACTCATTTCAGAACAATATTTATTGGATTTCATATATTATTTGTTAACAAGTCAGTATAACAACTGAGGTAAGTAAAAATATAACTAGTAATTTTTTTATTAATAATACCGGTTTTAATACCGGTATCCCAATATTTCAAATTTCAAATATCAAATACCGGTATTCAGATTTTAGTTCGGTATTGTAAGCCCTACTTCTAACTACCGATAGCCGAACCACTAATGTAATATATAAAAAAATTCTAAATTAAAATCTCGACTTTCTACGCGAGTAAAGCCGCAGACGACAGCTAGTGTATTTATAAAAAATGTTTCATGAAACCGACGGTGTTTTTTTTTTTTTAAGAAAAAAATATTGAATTGAAATATTTTCAACTTCTACCCAGTTTCTAATAAATTGACAATGATGGGAATAATTATAATAAAAGTAATTATTAAATAAGGTGTAACTTGAAGATGGGTCTCAAAGTTAGAAAACTGTAGTTGATGAAAACAACAGGAATTTTTTGTGGTATTGTGACAGTTTTCAGATAACTAGACCTGGAATCAATATTTCTTTCATTACCAATTAGATGGAAAAAAATCTATACTCAACTCTAATCTTATGATAATTTTCAATTCTTTAGATTTCTTGTCGAGATGCATATGTCATATCAACACAAACATAAATTTACGATATGTTTACACAAATATGAGACCATCACTAATCACTTACAGATTCAAATCTGCTATTGAAGGCATTTTGTCCTTTTCTTGTACATGAAATCAGGGGGTACTGTTTCGAATCATTTGTATTTGAGCTTTGCTGTAATTGGTTGTATTTGGTTTTTTCCGTGTGGTATATTTTCGATTTTTCTGTGTATTTTCTCTGCAATTTTTCCAATTTTCCTTCTCTCGGTAAATATATTTCTTGTCTATTTTTTATTCGTTACTTTGAGGTTGAAACTGAGGATGTAGTTGAAAAAAGTTTTGAAATAGTCGGAAATAGAATTGTTAATCTTTCATATTTGCTAAGATCTTTAAAAAACATAGAGCACAATCCGGGATTTCAATGTAATTTTTGCGATTTACAATTTACGGAGGAAAAAACAACTGGTTTACGTTCGAGCGTACATTATAAATGTAGAATGTGCAATCTGGAGGAGCAGGTCAATTGTCACAAGTTTTATCTACATTAGATGTGCTAACAATTAGTAAACGTATATTTTCTACAAAAGGGGGATGAAGTTTTTGAGAAAACAAAATCAATTGCAATGGCAGAAATGTTGAAAGCTGGAAAAGAAGAACGTCGTCTTGCTGTAGAAGCCGGAGTTGTCGGGCCTGATGGAATTCCTACCATAACAGTAATTGCTGATGGTGCATGGACTAAAAAATCATACAAAACAAATTATAATGCGTCGTCAGGTGTAGCATTATTGGTGAACGAACTAAAAAGGTAATCTTTATGGGAGTTAGAAATAAAAATTGTGCAGCATGTGAAACGAATAAAAGACTCAATAGAGAGAAACCCCATAAATGTTTTAAAAATTTCGACGGGCCGTCAACGGCTATGGAAAGGGATATTATTGTAAAAAGATGCGAGAAATCCATGGAAATGCACAATTTACGATACGGGAGATTAATTGGTGATGGTGGCAGCAGTGTCTTGAATAAATTGCGTGGAATGAGAGAATATGGTCCAGATTTTCACACTGAGAAAATCCTTTGTCGCAACCACTTACTCAGAAATTATTGTAACAGAATTAGAGAATGTGTCAAACGTTTAAGTGACCAACCACAATTAAAACAATTTCTGTTGAAGAATGTTGTAAGATTTAGGAAATCTGCGAAAGACTTTCGAAAAGATGAAGATAGACCGTGGCATGAAAAAATTGGCAATTTGAGAAACGATATATTAAATGGACCACGGCATATTTTAGGCGATCATAGGCAGTGTTAGCGATATTATTGCAGTAAAGTTGGCACCATTGACAACAAACTTTGGAATACTTTCGCCAATTCTTTAATTTCTAAATACTTTACTGACGGCCTACAAATCGTTTGTGCCTAAGGTAACGGAAGGTGTGAATGATGGGAAGGTCGGACGATTAACCTCATCATTTTTGAACAATGTGCAAAACTTGATCGATCAAAATCAGCAATGAAGCCCAGGTGGAAACGCCGATTTAAAGGCGAAGATGCTGATTATGGCGATGAAACATTGATAAACACGTCTTATATACCAGATATGAACGAAGATCAAGTGAGAGCTGAAAAAGAAAAATTTCTTGAAGATTTATCAAATAGCGATGTAGATGCTATTGAAAAAAGTAATCGTGGTCAAGGAGACAACAAAGCATGGAAGGAGCAATGAATGATTCGATTACTGTCAGTAATTTTGGGAAGACTTGCAGGATGCGTATGTCAACGAAAACGAAGAGTACTGTAGAGCTAATTATGAAGTCCGATTGTGACAGCAATTTGATGCATAAAGCAGTTCAGTATGGAATCTCTCACGAAAAGGAAACAAAGAAGATATTTAAACAAAAGAGTAGGTTGAAAATTCAGGATTGTGTATTGTCTGTTGACATAGAAAAGAAACTTCTAGTTAGGGAAGATGGTCTACTTGAAATTAAGTGCGCATATGGCGCACGAAACGTGACAATACGAGAGGGAATCACTTCGAAAAAAATTCAGCATTCAATAATTGATTCAAACGGTACAATTTGCCTCAAGAAACGCCACCCATACATGTATCAAATTCAAGGACAACTGCACATTGCCAATAATGGTGAAGACACTTGAGAAGTTCTATATAAATTGCTTGTTGTCTGAAATCGTGGATTCCCGATTAAATATGAAACAAGAAATCCGTTCCATTTTACGGAAGGATTTGTAAGGATGTTCATATAAAGGGGGAATTTTAATTTTCTAAAATAATAAAAGTATATGTATATACATATGTACGTAGAAAAAAATAGGAATTATCCCCCTTGGATGATTGTGAAAGTAAATGATTATGGTCCTTTCAGGAAATATTTGATAGGTTTGTTAAAAAAAAAGTCTAACTTTAGGTAAATATCCTCGTTAACAATAATTTTGTGTACAGAAAGTAACAATATTTTATTTAGATACCTATTTACTTATAAGTGCAGCCAAGATCATCTAGAACTGTTTTTTTCCTCAATTAGGAGTAAGGATGAGTTTAATAATAACCCTATTGCCAAACAGTTTATTGCAGCCTTTAAAAGATTGTTAATTTATCACGAGCTAGAACACGTTGCATCTAATTGTTTGGCGCTAGATAATTGTAAAATATTGAATGTTTCCAGCTCGAACAAAAAAGGAAGTGTAAAATGTTTGAATGGGATGAAGTTGACAGCCAGTTCAACAGTTTAGTCAAAATTTCAGGGTATGACGATGCGAGTATGTCTTCTCCAACTATTTCTTTATATATAGACAATAAAGTTGAATATATTTCTGGATTTATAGTAAAAAGGATATTAGAAGGCTTTTCTTGTTGTACTTATTCCAGTGTCCTTACTTCTGCTGGATCTTCAGTTTCTTTAATTAATTTCAAAAACAGAGGAGGATTAGTCATTCCTTCTGAAGATGTGGTAAAAATTTATTTGGAATGTGAAAAAATGTGTAAAAAACTGAATATCATGCCTTAATCCTGTTCGTTTGACAAATTATTGACAAATCTTGTCTTAGTTAGATTTCGGAACTTGCCCCGAAAAATATTATACCATAAATGGGCATACCATTCTACCATTCTACCATAAATGGGCATTTATTGGACTGTGAGACGTTTGGTAGCAATCACAATTTTAATTTAATTAAAAAAAATGTTGAAATGTATTTTAAAATTAGATTACATCATATTAATCGTAAGTTTCATTTACGTCTCAGGGGGCAAAGTATTGGATAACAATTTAATAAAATTGTTCTTTTTAAACACCAATAAATAAATAGAATAAAATCAATCATTATTTCATTTTTAACTTTTTACGCCTATTTTGAATTAGCCGCTTAATACAGACTCACTAATATGACGATGTTAACTTCAGTTTTTTTACCACTTCCACTACCTTTTTAATATCTAATGTATAATACATATCTATGCTTCAGATATATGATAAAGCAGTCTGTAATTAGGATGAAGCCCTCTATCTGGTACTAGATGAAGTTAGCCACTAGTAATGACAACAATAATTTGTTTTTCATAAATTTCTCGAAAAACTAAGAATGCGATCTGAAAATATCATAATTGGAAAGCGCTTTTAATTTTATAAATGCTGTTTGAAATTCATTGAAAAATAAGCAATATTGGCAAAGTTATGAACGAAAATATAAAAAAACAACATGCTTCCGGTTTTTCTTTTGTAACTCTGGACTATATTCGAATTTCCAAAAATCTGATAATCCACGACATTCTACTTGAAATGCCCTTTCAAATGCGGTTTAGATCATCCAAATCCATTGGAAAATGCACGAAATTTCCAGTTTTGAAAATGACCTCACCCATTAGCATATGTGACGTATCTCCTTAAGAGGACGTACGTTTGATAAGAATTATTTCTTCGTCGACGGTAAATATTTGATTATTTATAGTAATAACAATCTAATATATGTCGCTTTTCTGTAGGTAATAAAATCCTACCGATTTTTGATCCTCCCCATTTAATAAAAGTGGGAAAATATTATGAAGGCATACAAAATGAATCCTTATGTGGGTAGCTTAAAATCAATGCCCAAATTAACGGAACAACGTGTGAATTCTACAGGTCCAAATAAAATGAAAGTCTCGCTCTGTACCCAAGTTTTAAGCAGAATAGTTGCATCTTCCATAAATTTGATGGTATTTTTTTTCTGGTATATATCACAATTTCGATAATAATTCTGTGATTCAGAATTGTAAACTTTTAAGTACAGAAGTGGATACATGGAACGGTTTTCTTAAACTGGACAAAGAAGCAAATGAGACAGCAAAATTTTTAGAATTTGCAGACAATTTATTTGATAGTCTAAATGGAGGATCAAGGAAACCAAATGCACTGAAGACACTTAAAAGTGCAGTAACTAGTAATTCTAAACATCTATTGTTTTAACGAGATGCAATTTGTATCATGTAGTCCAATACAGTACAGAACATCATTAGGACCCTAAATAACTTGACAGAACTGTTTGAGACTATGACAACTAAAGGATTCGAATTTTTGCTCCCTAAAATGTTCAATCAAGATCCATTGGAAAATTTCTTTGGAATGATTCGGCAAAGAGGTGAGAGATATAATCACCCAACGTACAGATCGTTTACTTCATTTTATAAAAGCCTATTAGTTAATGGATTAACAGCCAATCATTCAAAAGGGATGAACTGCGAAAACGATAATTCTGAAATATTCATCACACTTCAGATTTCTTACACCGGTAATCTATTAATATTACGGGGTTACTGACAAAAATTGCAACCAACTTCGCACTGCTGTATTTGACAAACTAACTGTCAGATTGTATTCATATTCACACCAATGGCACTTTTAATTAGTTAATCAGAAAAAAAATTCTTAACGTGGAATTCAAATAACAATGTGATTGCATTATATTTAGCTGAATAGCACAATGTCAAATTGTTCGTCAGTTAAATTACCTTAAAGTGAATAAATCGTTCGTGTCTCGCACGATAGCTCGGTACAATAATACTGGCAGCGTTGCTCGACGCAAAGTAAGTGGAAGTGAAAATAAGCTCGCAAAAGATATGAAAATCTCGCTCGAACGAATGCAACACATACAACACATACAGCCTGGTCCATCGACGACTATATAGTTTATATGTCAACCCCCATTATTTGACAGGTGATTTGAAAAATATTTTGAGGATTTATCGTAGGGTCCCTAGAGATCATTTTACCAAACTTTGAAGCTTGTATCTCTTTGCGAAATTGGTGAAAAACCGCTTTAATCGGAAAATTTCGCGATCTCCGCCAATCGAAAACCTATCCCAAACAAACCTGCATCATGGAAAGATTCGAGCAGAACAGTTTTTTTCATTTTTCCTCGCGAAATCCCGGAAAAACAGAAAAATTTGTTTTCCGAGATCGATTATGAATGAACGAATGAACAACTTTTAAATCGAAGGGGAAACATTGTTTACGATAACTCGGTGTGTTTTTTCTAAGAAAAAATCCTTGACATTGATATCATAACAACAACTGGAGTGTACGTGACCTTTTTTGTTTACGTATTAATTATTAATTATTATTTACGTAATAAAGGGGAGACCAAAGATACCGAACGCAGAACTATCATAAGCAATGTTTTCTCTTAGATTTACAAGTAGTAAACAGCTGATAGTGGTTAATGAACTTTTCATTCATAATCGATCTCGGAAAACAAATTTTTCTGTTTTCCGGGATTTCGCGAGGAAAAATGAAAAAAACTGTTCTGCTCGAATCTTTCCATGATGCAGGTTAGTTTGGGATAGGTTTTCGATTGGCGGAGATGGCGAAATTTTCCGATTAAAGCGGTTTTTCACCAATTTCGCAAAGAGATACAAGCTTCAAAGTTTGGTAAAATGATCTCTAGGGACCCTACGATAAATCCTCAAAATATTTTTCAAATCTCTTGTCAAATAATGGGGGTTGCTATATAAACTATATAGTCGTCGATGAACCAGGCTGTATGTACTCTGTGGTTTACACTTTTACCTTATTTGCTCATGAAAGTAGTTGTTTATTTCGAATGAATGTAAAAATGGAAGTGTTTTCTCAAAAATGGAAGAAAAAGTTCCATAGGAACAGTTATTGCTATGTATTTGATAGATTAAGTGCGTGTGGAGGTAAAGAATTCTGTCGATGTGAATTGAAAAATAGTGGTTGCAAAAGTCGTATCCATGTTGATTCTGATATAATCGTCAAAGAAATCAACAGTCATTCTCATGACAGTAATGCAGCAAAAGTGGAGGCCGATATGGTCTGTGGAAACATTAGAATTCGTGCTGGCGAAATCATTGAACAAACATCCCAAGATATTAATGCTTGTCTCAATGATGCAAACCTGTCTCAAGCCGCCCAAGCATCTTTACCTAAGCATACTGCTTTAAAGATGATTCGTAGGAAGAGAAAGGAAATCAATGCTGCGCCTCCAAATTCGTTACGGTTACAACATTTAGTCATTCCGAAGGAATTTAAAACATTCATAACAAATGGAACAACCAAAAACTTCCTTTTAGCAGACAACGGAACAGAAATTGACAGAATTTTAATTTTTGGTCGTGAAAAGAATATCCAAGAGGTATATACTTTGCAAATTCAAAGACATTTTAATTTTTACTTATTGTTTCATTGTAATTGTAACTGGAATATGACTTTTCGCTTAAATAGATCCTACTACCGTCAAAACAATGGGACTTTGATAGGACTTTTTCTATAGCACTATTATTCTTCCATCAGATATACGTTACAATGGCTGAAAGATTTGGCGGAGTTCATCCTGTGGCCTATGCTTCACTACCTAACAGACTATCACCTACAAACGGATAATTGATTATCTTAAAAGCATAGAACCAAATTTGAAACCTGAAAGAATTTCTTACAATTTTGAATTAGCTGTTATAAACGCATTTACGGATGCATTTCGAGATGTCAAAATTCAAGGGTATCTATTCCATTTGACAAAAAACCTAAGAAAACATTTGGGTGGACTTCATTTATTGGGACGCTATAACAGCGACGCTGATTTTGCGCTGCAAACGCGGATGACCACTGCTTTAGCATTCGTGCCAAAGGAAGATCTTGATATCGCAATTGATGAATGATCAGTTGCAATTTTCCCAGAATTAGAGCCATGATTACAATGGTTTGAAGATAATTATGTAAGACGGCCGAACCGCCATGGCAATGCAAGACGTCCTCCAATTTTCAAACCAGAGCTGTGGTCCGTTTACGATCGAGGTCCGTCTAATACAGATAGAACAAATAATCACGCCGAAGCAGCTCATCGCCGCCTACAAACAGAATTTAGTATGGACCATCTAACAATTTGGAAATTAATAACAAGCTTGAAAAACAGTTCAAAGTAGAGACGTATTTTTCAAGCAGTTTGTTGCTGGCAATCAACCTCCTGAAAAGAAAAATAAATACAAGCTAACAGATCAGAAAATATAAAATCTTGTACATGACTATAAAAACGGAAATGTGGTAGAATCCATACTTCTTCTGTTTCGTTTGGTTACTCAATTGTACTTTGTAATTTTTATTATTATTATTTTAACCTTTAGAATAATCACAGAAACTTTTAAATGAGATACTTCTTGTATTCTTTGTATATATTTCTTTTTTTTTGTGAAGTAATAAATTAATCGATTTTTGTTTTACTGATCATTATAATTAATATTCCATTGGCATTCACGATATTAATAAGAAAAAAATTGAGATTTCTTCTATTCTGTATTTCTTTGGTGAATAGTTCATTTTCTTGTGAATCACCTTACAAACAATATGGGTTCCTCTATAGAACTTTAATATGACCAGGTATCGCTATCAATTTCTGATAAATTTTCCGAACCCAATTATTATTAGTATTACCATTATTCTGGTCATATCGAATGTAGAGTTTATTGTGAGATATATTGATTCTAATTGTGAGATGTAGGAGTTGTACTATAATTATTCTCTTTGTCATGAAAAAAGGAGTTAAAATGCAATGAACATGTGAATTTCATCAATAAAGCTATTACTTTCGATCATTATATTTATAGAAATTTAGAATACTATGCCCTATTAAATCAGCATAGAAGTGCCTTGCGCCTAGACGTCCTTGCGTCCAAGTGTCTCGCTCCCAAATGTCTTTGCGCCTTAATAGTCGCGCCTTAACAGCCGCACCCAAATGTCCTACATTGAGATTTTGTTAATGTAAACAGTGAAGTGAACGAATGTTCCAGGGAAGAAGATTTGGTGTCTAAATCAGAAAACGAGGATAAGGATGAAAAATGGAAAGATTTAAAAGAAATAACTTCAGTTATAAATGAGTATTCAGAAGAAGAGGAATTTTTATATGAAAACACTGACTGTAATGACCCTTTTCCTTTATACAAACTATTCTTCACGGATTACATACTAGATTCGATAGTTGAAGAAACGAATAAATATACTACACAATGTATAAAGAATTCTTCATCTAGCAGTAGAATAGACCAATAGGCATAGCAGTCTGTTACAAGAGATGAAGTGCATACTTTTATTGGCATATTGCTTATTATGGGTGTAGTGCAATTACCAGAAATTAGATTATATTGGCCTAACAGTGACATGTATGCAAACGCATAAAAAATGCAATGAGACATGAACGTTTTTTATCTATTCTTAAGTTTTTACATTTTGCGGACAATACCACAACCGGAACTGAAGATCGGTTGTACAAAATTCGACACATTATTGAAGCAATTGTGGATACCTTCAAGAGTTCTATTACACCTGGCAAAAATATAGCTAACGACGAAAGTATGGTTCCGTGGAGAGGATGTCTAGGTTTTCGTCAGTGCATCCTAGGCAAGCGACATAAGTATGACTTGAAATTATACAAATTGTGTTTGCCAGAAAGTTACACTTATAATATCGAAATTTATGCCGAAAAAAAATGAAACGATCATTGAAAAATCACATTCTTATGATGTAGTGATGAGATTACTAAATGGCTTAATTGAAGGCCGCATACTATTTATTCATGGTTATTATACAAGTGTCCCTTTGGGTAAAGAACTTTTAGAGAGCAATACATTTATGTGTGATACTGTAAAAATAAACAAAACATTTCTACCACCGCAGGCAAAAAAAAACAAAAACTTGGTGAGATGATGAGTTTCGAAAATCGTAGCGCTGCAAAATTTCTGAACTGGACTGACAAAAGACCAGTATGCATATTAACCACCTCAAAGAATCATCGGTGTAAATTTGTACAAGGAACAAAAAGCAAAGTAAAGCCCGATGCTGTCTGATTATATTGGAAAAAAGGTGTTCATTTGTCAGATCAACTATAGGGGTATTACACTTGTTTACGAAAAACCATTAAATTGTACCGAAAAGTAATAATACAATTAATATGAAGAACTTCCCTCGTGAATGCCCGGTATATTCATAGAAGATGGGGCACTAAAAATATGAATATGTTACAATTTAGGGAAGTTATTATTGATCACTAAGCTTCGAGTAGAGGGGTTATTCGAATACGGTATCGAGTTGTTATTGTCAATCGCTAACTTGCAATAGAGTTTGGAGAAGTCACGTGTTTACCCCGAATTCGGGGCAAAATTCCGCTGCTAGCTAATAACTTCCCTACCCTCAGGTCGGTGAAGTTAAAAATTATACATAGAAATAAAATAATAATTGCAAATGTGAATTTTTTTAACGTTGGTGGTCCATCAACTTCAAAACGAATTAAAATAGAAGAAAATCCTTTGCATGAAGAACCAATAGAGAAAAATTTGACAAAAGTTCGCGAGACAAGTAAATCAGGCGGATCAAATCATGGAGTGCCAAATAATTCTGGTTAGTACAACTTTAAAGTCACAAAATAATTAATTTTGTTACTGATATACAAGTGTACAAGAGTCTTTCACCTCATAGTTGATCATGCTTTGTTTAAGTAGTATCATAGCTAATTTCAGCCATTTATTTTTTCATTGAAAAATGTCAAATATACTAGTATTGTATGAACCAAGCTGCGACTCGATATATCAAAAGCATAGTCAACTACGTGGTGAAATAACGTTTTACACCCTGTATGTCCACTTAATATTTTTTGCGTTTGTAGAAAATACAAATTTGAATGAATCTGTTGACGAGGAATTTTACCCCACTGATCCAGGCATATAAAGACAAAATTCTCTCTGATGAAGACATCAGAAAATTACCAACCAGGTCTTTCTAATAGCTTCAACGACTTTTATACAGACAAATATAATATAAGATTTTCAAGTAAATGATATTATATAGAAAGTACCGTGACTAACGAACCTAGGAAGAGGAAATGGCTTATTTATTCTAATAGAAACCATAAATTATTCTGTTTCTTCCGTTGGGTGATGAATTCAAATACTACAAAAAGCAATATCTGGGCAGATCCAAAAGTGGGTTTCTCAAATTATAAAGAGGGTTAAAAAAAAATGAAAGCTCATGAACAAAGTTCAATCCATAGGGAAATGCAAAATACTTGCTAAATTAAAAATCTTCAAGAATCAGTTTGTTAAACAAGAACAGTTACGAAATGAAAAAAAAAAGAAATTGAAAAGAATAGAAAGTTCTTAGAGCGGCTTCTAGATATAACTTTATTTTTGCTGAAACAAAATATACCTTTAAGAGACCACGAAGAAAACTCAAGAAATTCAAATTACGTTTTTACAAAAACGTAAATTCTTGGAATTATGTGAGTTATTACAAAAATATGATCCTTTTTTGGCGGACTATTCATCAAATGCAAAAAGTAACGCTCTATATACAAGTTCACAAAATTTGTGGACTTGTGCAAAACGAGGAAGGATTTTTAGAAATTTTTGATATATCCAATGGCTCAGACGAAAGTTACTACAGTAATACTTTGACAGTCCGAAGCTGCAATAAGCCGAAATCTTCGATAATTCGAGTAGATTTTCAAATTATGTACTTTATAATCCGAATCTTTATGATTTGCTTATTCGAAATGCGCTGTCGACAGTTGGTACAAGTTTCAGCTTGCATAATATTGCACCATGCAAAATCGTACATTGTTTATTGAAGTTAGTCCATGTTGGTTATATTGCTGTTACACAGAATACGGCAGTTAAAAGTGGCTTCAAAGCAAAAACACAAAACACTAACACTAAAGTAAAAGTCAGAAATTCTAAACAAATTAGATAGTGGTATAAGTGGCAAAGTTTTGGCTGTTTCGTATGGTGTTGGACAATCTACTATTCTCTTCCTTCCTTCTTGAAATGCTCTTTCAAATACCGTTTACAACATTGAAATCCGTTGGAAAATAAAAAAGTTATCTTGTTTTGAATATGTTCTATTTTCCTGATACACACCCTTAAATTGAGCAGAAGAGAATAATATTCCAGCTGTCGATATACTCACATTACAAAGATTAAAGGACGAAGCTTTTTTCCTAAATCAAAAGAAAGTTAAACAACAAACAATTACAAAATACTTTAAAAAGATATGTATTAGTAATTTGTATTCATTAATAAAACGTAAAATAAATGCTTGCCCTTTATTTACGACTAAAATAAAGCATAAGAACTCTTAAAAAATTATTTATTCAGTAATTTGAATTTTTTGATACTTCGAAAATCATCACGGTTTTAATTACTTCGGATTATCAAAGTATTACTGTAGAACGATATTATAAATGAATTGAAAGTTCTTGGCATAGATATAACCAAATGTCGGAAGCAAGCTTACTTGTCTGGATGTTAACGAGGATTACAATCAAGAATTAGAAAAGATGCTCCAGAAGCAGTCTATATCCATTGTTGTGCACATAAATTAAATTTAGTTCTGGTTGATGCTGTTCTTCAACTGAGGTTAAATTATTTTTCGGCACTTTAGATAAAATTTACGTCTTTATAACACAGTTTTCCGTGGTTGAATCTTTTCAGAAATATGAAAAAAAATGACTGCATAATAAAGAACAATCCATAACTCTGAAAAAACTCGTTGCTCGAGCCATTCAAAAAATTTTACCTATAAACATTTTTAAAAATAACAGAAGATGAATTAAACTTTAATTCAAAACAATTATTCATATATTTGTAAGCTTCTGGAAAACTATCTTAAATAAAATACACGCTCTATCAAATTAACTACAAACATCCGATTTCAATCTAAACACCATCGCTTTATTAGTTAAAAAAACGATTGAAGAATTAACGCCTCTTAGAAATGATTACAGTTTATTGAATTCTGAAAATGAGGCTAAAGAATTTGCCCAATTATTAGAGTTAGCCCATGAGTTCTCTATCAAAAAAGGAAAAAGATGAAAAGATTTCATGGTGAAAAAAATTCCCAAGAATACAAGTTTCTGCTAGAAAAAATTTTCAAATTAATGTTTACTATGTCGTTTTGGATACATTTAAGTAAACATTGACAGATAGATTCACAGATTTTATGTTTGCTGCAAATAGATTTGAATGTTTAGATGTAAAATTGTTGGGAATAACAGAAGAAAATGTGAAATGCATCAAAGATCTAGCCATATTAGTTAGGGTAAATTGAGGAGAGTTGGCGCGTTAGGCGAGATGACACAGTCATTGTTTCTGTAAAACTAACCCTTATGCGTTAAATATAGCAACACTATGCAACACTAGTGTACACTATCTAACAACTACATATGTTTACAGATTGTTTTTAAGCGTTTTAGTGGGTTTACATATACTAATCTATTCAGAGGATTCCTGAAAATGTTTGCATCTTGCACAATCTGATAGTATACAGGTAGGTATGTTGAGTCATATTTATATTGTGTACTTTAGCTTTTTGTTATATTTAATTGGTGTTTAAGTATTTATAACCGCAATTTAAAACGTTTCCTGAACGCCGTTGATGGAAATTTGAAGCGCCACCTCTCCTTATAAAGTAAGGCGAATTGGCGCACTTAAGGCTCCCCTAACGTGTTCAAATAACCAAGTATTGGCGCGTCAACTCATCTGTCCGAATGTTGATTTTTATTAAATAGGCAACCCATAATGTCCAAAAATTCATCCCCACCAAAGAGGGGAAGGTCGGAAAACGGATAGAGAAATAGAACGAAAGAGAATGAAAGAAAAAAGAGACAGAGAAAAAACAAGTGTCCAAAAGGGACAACGAAAGCGAAAGGGAATTTTTATGATTTTATTACCTACAAGTTCCAGTAGTATTTGTTTGCCGAAAAAAGATATTTTTAAAATTGTACAACATAATCCCAAATTTTCCTTACGTATGTAGTATGTTGTTATTCAGAACTTTCTAAAAACCTTGTATGCTTAAGATTTCGTTTAGACTCTTATCATTTAATTTACGTAAAAATGAATTTCATGCAGAATTACAGAACAATTGTATGGACCATACCATACAATTGCAAAATAGTTTCACTATTTTTTGACTATTTTTTAATATTGCAACTATTATTTTCTTTCTCATTTGCTTTTTGCATTACATAAATTTTCAATTGGGATTTCTTAAAATTTTTATTTCGTAACGGTAAATAGTGGGAATTGCATGTAAAATTACCTGTTTTACAAAAGATGCGCCTTTCTCCACATCTGGAAACTATTATAAATTATCCTATTTCTATGGTTAATAATTTCTGTGGGCAGGTTCTTTTTTCGAATTCTATCGTGAAATAATTTAAATTTGCTTTCCAATTATCTGTTGTATATTGTAGCTATGTGTTCTTGATTCGCTGAATAAACTGACAATGAGGCACGAATACTAAAACTATTCACTAAAGAAAATGTTTTTATCAATTTACAGATGTTTGTAAACTTCAATTCATTTCACGGAAATTCGCTTCTATAGATATTACAATATATCTAAACATGTTAGACTACCACATAAGAGAAAATGAAATGAATATGTACAATCAAACACCTAGTCAAAATCCAAAACTTTAGATTACTATAAATTTTCCATCTATAATGAGTTGTTATTCAAATACAGAACTTGATATCTGCAGTTTTTTCTTTCAATATAATGTTTACGTAAAAAACAATAATTTGGCATAATTCAAAATTTTGTTATTTTGCATATGTATTTGAAAAAGAAACTGTTTGGTGTTGTAATATACGGTGCATTTATTATGTACGATTATATAGGTATGTGCATTCTTTGGTATATCTAGCAAAATGTTTATGTGGAGGTTGTAGTATAAAATTTATATTTTCCCCGCCAAAATAATTAATTGTTGTAAGCATAAGGCAAGTTAGACGGAATGGAAAAATATTGAAAAAACAAAAATAGCAGCTTCACCAAAGAAATATTTTAAAATTTAGTATGTCTCAATAAAAGGGAAAGTAATGATTCAGGCACCAGAGGGTCGAATTCTGTTACAAATTTGTAATCTTATATCTCTATTTCATTTATATGTGTCTTCGTCTTATTCTGAATAATAACTATAAAGGACATACATCCCCTGTAGAATATTTTTCAAAGTGCTAATCGGTTTAGTCTAAACTGTTTAAAATTAAATGAATGGATGAATAAATGTAGTAATTAATTAATCAATGAGGTTATATGTATATGTATATAGAAACAATTTTTAAATCCAAACAAATTCCATTTCCTTTTTTTATCAATGAAATTATTGGCTTATTATAATTAAGAACCAATGTTTGATAAAATAAAATAAAAAAGTTTTTAATTTCCAGCACTGAGTTCAATTTTGGGAGAACAGTTTAGTGAACTCAGTGTTGCCAAGTTCACTGATACCTACAAATTTGTGAAATTGTATAAGAAAAAAATTGAAAATATCTGCTCAACAATTCAAATAAAAGCTTCATTTCCATTTTTTTATGTTATTATTTAATATAATTTTTTTATATTATATATTAATGTTCATTAATTGTTAATTAGTTGTAAGATTTTCATATTCTAAAATAAATATCATGAATTACACGGTAAACAATTTTAGAAATTATGTACAACTTGCCAATACTACTGAAGTGTATTCCCCTACATTTCTTCAAACGCTGATTGGTCCCTCTATCTTCTACCTCCATCTCACCCTCACGGAATGGCGCTAATTTGACCGCAAATTTCCTTCCAATAGTTGCTGTTTTTATTTTCTTTAAATTGCAATTGTGGGAAAACGATAGGACTAATCAAAAAACTAGATATTAATTGCCCCTTCTATTTATCTCCTCTTTAAAATGATGTAAAATACATTCAAAAAAAAATTAATTTAGAAGCGTAATCCCGGAAATTGGTATTTCACAATTTTCCGCTTTTTTCAAATTTGATGGAAAATTTTGAAAAATAATAGGTTATTTTCCCTCGGTATAAATGTGCTCAACATTTTCAACTGGTGACCTTTTCTTCAAATTGAAAATTGTGACTGTAAAAGCAGAAATAAATTTACTCTTATTGAAAAATACAGCGTTAGGGGAGCCTTAAATATAAGGAGAGATGACGCAGTAAATAAACATCTATAATAGTTTTTTACAGACATGCCGACAAAATATAAAAGAAAAGGGACAGTTACAAGAGGCGACTGGACAACAGAGCAGTTGGTTGCAGCTATCAATGCCATTGACAAAGGAGAAATCGGTATTCGTGAAACAAGTCGGGCATTTAGTGTTCCTGAAGATACTTTACGACGTTGAAAGAAAAGCAGGGACCTGCAAACTAAAAGACTTGGTCCATCATATGTTTTGGGAGCTTACAACGAGCTGTAGTTTACACATACACGCTCTCTTGTACGTGCTATGGCATTTGATTTGGCAGAGAAGCTGCACTTGCCACACAACTTCAACAAGGTAATCCGTATGTGTGGCTACCCGTGGCTAAATTCATAGAAATAAAGAACTTACAATTCGAAAATCAGAAGGCGTTTCTGCCGCACGTACCTTTTATCGATGACAAGAGAGAACGTAGGGTCCTATTTTTGTCTCTTTGAACGTATCCTGAATGAAAACGACTTAATGAATGAGCATAGGAGTATTTTTAATGTCGATGAGACAGGTTTACAACTAAACAACCGCCCAGAATATGTTATAGCTTCAAAAGGGTCGAAAAATGTCGTGTCAGTTACGTCTTCAGAAAGGGGAGAAACTATTTCCGTTTCAAGGTGGGATGCCATCAGGATCTTTAGTTTATATGTCATATCTAAATAGTAAGATTTTCTTCAGTTGGCTGAAAGACCAATTTGTGCCTCGAAAACCCACAGGAAAAGTGTTGTTACTTTTGGATGGGCACTCTTCCCATTGCAGCAACGTAGAAATGCTCGAATATGCCGTTAAAAATGAAATTATTTTGTTTTGTTTGCAGAGTCATGGCACTCAGTGTTTGCAACCTTTAGACCGAGGTTTTTAAGACATCCAAAGCTTTTTATTATGACGCTTGCAACTTGTTTTTAAGAGAACAGAAGACGAACCACAGACACTATCGCTTGATTGTCTGAACCACATCAGGACGAGGAAAAGCTCAATTTCACCGCAGCCGGATTGCTTACATAGGTCTGATGAAGATAATACCCCTAGTAAGATGCTTGATCACATATCTCCACTGCCCTGTACACGTGCTGTAGAAACTATAAGAAAACGTAGCAAACAACTTGCGTCTGTGTTGAGGAGCAAGGATAATATTGCAGAAAAAAAAACAGAAAGTAGACAAAAAACAAAAGAAGTTAACAAAATCTGGTCAAGTCGTATCAAGAAGTCAAAAACAAATTTAAAAGAAACTGTGTGTTTCTGAGTCATCAGATGAAGATAGTGAACTTACAGTTGTTTATAATATTTCTTCAAGTTGAGAAGATGAATCAAACATTTGTGTAGGATGCAGAGAAGAATATAGCCAAACTAAAAAGAACGAAGACTGGATTAAGTGCTTGAAATGCGACTGTTTGTTACACGAAGGCTGCACCAAGTTTTCTGATTATTTTGACTTGTGTGGAAAGTGTTTGACGAAGAAGTAAGGTTGCTGTTTTACAGTTTTGTCTTTAGTTTTATTTGTTCCAGAATATATACTTCTTTGTTAATGAAAATAATACCTCTTTATATTTGTTTGTAGTGAATATACTTTAATAAAATACTTTAAAGTAGAGCTGTGGAGAGTTTATACCGTGGGTTAATGTCATAAAAATAAATGCGCCATTTCTACTATACACATGAGGTGAGATGACGCAATAAAGAAACAAATTACAGCTAGTTTACTTTAAAATTAAAATCTTTACATCTTATTTAAAGTACTACTTTATAGTTTAATACACTGTCTGTTTACGATCTGAATTCGTATCTTTTATTATAATTATGATGAATGTTCTAGGATGGTTTTAAAAATATGCGCCATCTCTCCTCGATTTACCCTATATGAAAAATCAATTCAAAGTAATGTGATTAATGAATATGAATTATTCTGTTTTTTATTCCAGGAATTGAAAAAAAAGGGCATGCTGTTAAAAACTGAAGAAATTTTACCATACCTAATTTCGAATTATTTATAAATAGTTTCCGCAACATAACTAAATTATATCGTATATTTGTAACAATTACAACTAATAGTGCTAATGCGGAAAGAACATTCAGCAGACTAAAAGCTATTTAAACATATCTTAGATCTACTATGACCCCTGGATCAAAGTAGATCTATTATTTAATCTCTCCTGAGAAATTAAATAATAAGCACTTTTATCAATTGAAAAGGACTATGTTAAAAATATTGATTTCAAATTTCTTGTACAAAAATTTAAAAATATTAAAAACAGAAGAATCGTTCTCTAAACCTTTTTTCACTTGAAATAAGGTTGCCTGTTATGAAATACTAATTATCTCTATTGCTGGGATATGGTTACAACGTTGTGTATTTAAATTAAGAAATAAGTTTGCATTGTAAGTATTCATATTATTGGTTTTTTTATAAATACGTCGAAGTGACGTATGTGTAAGCGAGTGTTTAGCTCATAAAAACGTTAATTCCACTTTCCAGTTTTTTTTTTAGTTCATTCGCAAACTGAGTATCGCTCCCCCGGGCCTTACCCCACTGGCTACAACCGGTGGAAAGTCATAAAATCAAGTTTTATACCTTATTCACGATTCAATTGCGAAATTTTGAAATGACAGTTTAGAAGGTTATCTAACATAATTTTTAAAGCGTACAAAATTTATAACGGTAGTTTAGAAAGACAGAATGATATCTACTGTTGATATAACTGAAGATACACAATCTTACGCGTTTGTTTACATTTTTCTGTCATTTTTGAAGCATAACCTCAGAATATTTGTTTTCAAGCGGCTTTTCTGAGCACGTTTTGTGTTTCGATTGACGCTTGATTTTTGGTGTATTGTTTTTCGAATTTCAATGCTTCATTTTATTTTAATTAAGACTTATTATTGACTTTTTAGTGAAAATACATTGTAAATATTTTTTTTCTACGATCGAACGGAAACTGTCGATTTTCTGTCTGTATTTGATAGGTGGAAAGTGTCAAATTCCCATAGAGTTGATCCGTCGCGTAGGCAACGGCAAAGTTAAAATAAATACTGGCTTCTGATTGGTGATTTTTACTTTTCCAAATAATACCATGGAAAAGTGTACATTTCCACTCTAGGGTGGCAAGTAATCACTTTTCGCACGCTGTTCAATTTATATTATTATATTAACATAAAGCAATAATAATTAGATTAATAAATCAACCTAATTATTATTATTACATTATATTAATTAATTAATTATTATTATAGTATTCTCCGAAAAGGAACTTACATTTTTTTGTTAATTTATATTCCAAGAAGCGCTTATAAGCTTCTCATATTTTTGTTTTGATTTTTTTGAAAGTTAATTTAACACCACTTCATTTGCGGTGTCTGTTATTTTTGACGGAGTTCCAGGTTCTTCAATTTCCATTCTTATTCACAATTTTTATGTGTTATGAACAACGATTTTAATATTTGTCTACGACTAATAAATAAATATGTAAATGTTGTTGAAAATAAAAACAGTTGAAAGTCAATCACTAACGAAATAATCAATAAATGTAAAATGATACGCAACTTAACTCTTTAAAAATTCCTAATTTTCAACTAACATTATATTAATTTAACGAATGTTTTTCTGTTGGTATTAATTTTCTATGATGGCTTGATTTGAATTTATTGTCAATATCAGAATCATAAGGTGTCAATTTTATTGAATATATTGAATTAATAATAGAATCTACAAATAATTATTGAATTTGTTCAATAAATTTCTGTAGTTTCCGTTCAATCGTAGAAAAAATAGTGTTCGATATTCGAGTGGAAAGACGTTTTTGCGAGACTCGGGTGGTCATTGGAGCACTCGCTAACGCTCGTGCTCCAACGTACACCCTCGTCTCGCAAAAACGCACTTTCCACACTTATATCGAAAATAACTATTGTATGAAGTGTAATTATGATTTGTGATAATTTACGATTAATGATAAAACTAATATTATTTTATTGTAGTTTATAAATCAGAACAATTATTTTTTCTATGAATTTCGACATGGAAATAAACGATATAGATAATAATATACATAATAATGCAATAAAATTTATTGTCAAAAAATAAGCAAATATTTATTAATTTTTAAACATTTCAGATCACAAGTACATCAGGGATAAAACTGTTGCGACAACGTTGTCGCACAGATGATAAGAAATGCGTATGCTTATTTCAAAGGCCAGACGTTAGAATTGGGCTCCCCCATTGAAGTAATAAGTTAATCATTTATTCGAATTCTTGAGTAAAAGTATGATTTCAGGTAACAGCGAAATCTTTAGAGGTAAGTGTTGCTTCGGTAACGAAGTATAAAGACAGGGCCACAGATGAAGCAAGTCATCCTGTAAAATACGACAGGAAAAAACATGCATATACGGATTTGGACGAAAATAATAAACAAGAAATCCGCAATGTAATTTATAGCATGTATAAGAATAGTAAGAGAATATTTTTTGTTTTTGCTTTTGTTTAGAGAATTTTTTTATTTTTGAGTTTTTTTTTATTTTGCAGAATTCTTAAATTATTCTTAATTATTTGAGTTTTAAAGTATGTTTGTATTTTTTTTTTTTTGAAAAACCACTAAAAGTAGACTCGTTGTAGTCTGAACTTCAATCAAAACATTTGTATAAGTACGGACGGGCCAGTTTATTCAAACTGTTAAAAAACTTAGGGTTTTCATATGTAAAAGACGACAACAGACGTCTTTCAATGGAACGGCCTGATGTTAAAACAAAAAAAAAACAATTTTTCTACAAAAATTTGTAGAAAATACGAGTTACATTAAAAGACAAGTTGTCGTCTTGGATGACAGTTGGATTTTCGCCAATAGAACCATTCGTAGGTCGTGGCAGGATGGAGATCCAAGATCGGTAAAAAGAAGAAATGGAAATGGAGGTATGTTGAGTTTTACTCAATTGAAAATAATAATCTTTAAACATACATATATTTCAGCACGATACATCATTATCCATGCTGGGTCTGAAAAGAGATGGATCGCAAATATTGGGCAAATATTTGAGTCACAAAAAAGCCCCACACCAGACTACCACACAGAGATGAATGGCGATAAATCTGAAAATTGGATGAAAGATCTGGTGGCAGCTCTGGAAGAACCATCGCTTATAATGGATAATACCAGTTACCACAGTCGGCAAGTGCAAAAGCAACCTAATTTAGGATAAAAAAAAGAGGAAATCAGAAAATTTTTATCCGAACATCAAGTTTCCATGAATGGATGCGAAACAAAGAAAGAATTGTACGACATCTGAAAAAATATTAATATTGAGAAGTCATTTGTTGTAGAAGATATTATGAGAGAAGTTAATCATGAACTGCTTCACTTGCCTCCATATCATTGTACTTTTAACCTTATAGAAATGGTATGGAGTCAAGCGAAGCGGTTTTATGACCAACTAGTTTTAGACGCCACAGACTAGTTGCGCCCCGTGATCAAGAAAATCCTAAATCGTTCTGGTTGACCAGTCGGGGTTAAAAAATCGCTCTTGAAGATTTGCGTATGAATTATTAATTGATTACTGGAGTATTTAATTATCAGAAAAATCTGAAAAAATTCACATTTACCTTTGAACATATTCCACTTGAGATGGTAAGGTTTTTGTGCACTGGTCTTCCTTCCCTTTCCCCAATTGACGATGTCACCGACTGGGAGGGGGCCTAGGGGGCTAATTTTTTTTCTCAGCTTTTCTATTGGCCCCCTTAATATATCCACAAAATTTTATCCATGTAGTACTTGGAGAAACTTTGGAACCCAAGAGCCCTACTCTTACCAGATTTTTTTTAATATATGTATAAATACGAGAAATGAAAGAAACAAAGTAAATTCAATTTAAACCGAGATCGGCTAATTCTAGACCGGGAAAAATTCGCCCCTCGAACGGGACCCGAACCCGCGACCTTTTGCTTAGGCCCGGTTGTACGAACCTCGTTTAACGCAAGTTCAAATTTGAACGACGTTTAGCAATAAAATGGCGTTGTATCAAGTGCGTTTAAAGTTAAATCAGTGTTTAAACGTCGATCAAGTTAAACGGTGACTGATAGGCGTTCAAACCTCGTTCAAACGCAGTTTTAGGCTAAATTATTTATTTTTTTAATGTCAAGTTCGCTATGTTTGTCAAATTTTAATTGAAAATGAACAATCTTTTAGACGAATTGACAGATGATGAAGAATTCATAGAATTAGTTAATTTATATATAATTCTTTATTACTATTGGTATCTGACCTTTTACATTCAATTATATTTTTATATATTTTTTCTAATGGTAGAAGCACTTGCTCTTCTTTTACACTAATATTGCAGGATCTGTGTTTTTTTTTGTAATTCCATTTCCATTTTTAATCTACATGAACATACACAAGACACAATAACAGATGCACAAAAGAATTAAATTAATAAGCAATAATTTGTTATTTATATTTGGTATAATTTATCTGCTTAATTTAATCTTCTTACCTCTATATAGGTAATATTAATGAATTAATCAATTAATTGAAGTTGACACTTGACACAATTTGACGCAAAAAATTCAAAATTCAGTACCAACCTTGTTTTAAACTCGTTCAACTAAACGTTGTCTATAAAATCGTGGTACAACGCTCAGCAATTTAAACGAAGTTCAAATTTTGAACTTCGTTTGCTCAAACGTCAGTTAAACGACATTTGGTACAACCGGGCCTTACATGGCAACTGCTCTACCAACTGAGCTATCGAGGGACCCTGATCTCCCAGTCTAGAATCTAAATCTTGACTGGACGATTACTACTTAGTCGTCCAGCCACGTCAATTAAAGTAAAGTTTCTTTGACTTTACTTTAAACTTTACTCGTCGTCCAGCCACGTCAATTAAAGTAAAGTTTCTTTAACTTTACTTTAAACTTTACTCGTCCAGCCACGTCAATTAAAGTAAAGTTTCTTTAAAGGGCGGTTTACACGCTCAAACCATTTGCACAAATTGGTTTGAACAAGCCTGTTTGTACAAACAAATCGTTACGTGTAAACGTTGTTTGAGTAATGTTTGAGTTAAATTTGCTCAAATTGGTTTGAACAAACCTGTTTGCACAAATAAATCCTTACGTGTAAACGTTGTTTGAATGTTTGCGCAAACAAAATAAATGGGTTTGAGTAAAATCTGTCCCGGACAGAAAATCGGTTTGATGTTGGTGTATTGGTTTGAACGTTTGAACGATGTTCAAACCTCAGCTCCAATCTCGGGTATACGCATTGACGACAATCTGCGACCACCTGTCTGGCCAACCGTCAGTTGATAGTTGAGAACAAACGAATAAACAATGTGGAAACAATGTCGAAAGAAAAGGAAATTCTTAGTGAATTTATCGAACTATGTAGATCTTTTCGCTGTCTCTGGAAAATTAAAAGTAGAGAATATAGGGGTAATTGCCCGTCTCATTACGGTGTCTTTTCTTGAAATAATGGGTGTAATTAAATTCAATAAATGTCGATATGTAGCCTCGTTCATACGCAAATATTTGCGAAAATCGTCAGGCTCACTTCGTAATTCATAAATTAAATTGGTGTGAGAAAATAAATCTTTTTTTAATAGCCAAGATTTACACCATTTCCTGTTAGCTTTCGATTTCGTAATTTTTTTAATTAGGCATACCCCGGCGGTAGCAAGCATTAATTTTTCCTCCGAATCGAACATATTCGACATTTTTTTAAAATTTATAACTTCTAGAGTTCTCCACGCCACAATTGCTCAAACTGAACTGAACGGCTGAACGTGTGAACAGCGTTTCCAACCTGTTACAAGCGTGCCCCCCCCCCCAGTTATAAATCCCTTATATTTAGGGGGAAAGCTCTAAAGTTTTAAGTTGAATTTGTACAAACGGTTAGAGCGTGTAAACGGAATTTGAACGGCAAGATTTGTTTGTGCAAACGGTTTGAACAAATCTGTTTGCGCAAATGGTTTGAGCGTGTAAATGGACCTTAACTTTACTTTAAACTTTACTTTAATTGACGTGGCTGGACGACTAAGTAGTAATCGTCCAGTCAAGACTTAGATTCTAGACTGGGAGATCAGGGTCCCTCAATAGCTCAGTTGGTAGAGCAGTTGCCATGTAAGCAAAAGGTCGCGGGTTCGGGTCCCGTTCGAGGGGCGAATTTTTCCCGGTCTAGAATTAGCCGATCTCGGTTTAAATTGAATTTACTTTCTTTCTTTCATTTCTCGTATAACAACATCGGTTTGTTTCAAAAAAACTTACAATTAATATGTATAAATGTTTCAAAATAATATAAATTTTGATTTCTCCACAAAAAAGACAATTCAATTAATATGATTTGAATTTTTCCGCGTTTTTGTTGATACTACTTTTACTCCGCGCTCAAATAACAGTTCTGTCGTTCTGTCAGAATTCCGCAATTGAATCATGAATAGAGTATATTTACCAAGGCCTGCTAGATTTTTTAGCGCTTCGCTTATAACAGGCCTGTCCATTTGTCTTCGTTCATTTTCCCGAGAGAAATGCAAACTTTGGCCGCATTGGTGCTAGTTACCGGAATATAAAACGGCATAGCTAGTTTTTCTGTCTTTATACGCCACCTTTGGTTGCTTTGTTTGTTTGTTTTTGGCGGGAAATCTGTTACCAATCATAATTCAAGATTCGTTCAGGTATTGGCGCCACAGTGGCGAAAGTTGGCGTTTCATCAAGAAAGTTCTTCTTATGGAGTTCTAGCCAAATGGGCAGGCCTGTTATAAGTGAAGCGCTACAAAATCTAGCAGGCCTTGATATTTACAATCTTGTTGAACCGCTGCTGAGCGGTTAAAAGCTAACCATGGAACATCTACGCATGAATTATTAATTAATTTTTGAGTTAATTATAATTTTAAAAAAATTAAAAAAAAAAATAATCACACTTACCTTTAAACATGATCCGCATAAGATGGTAAGATGGTGAACTGACCTCCCTCCACCCTGGGTCTGGTTGATCACAATGACGGTGACCAACTTGGAAGCGGCTTAGCGGATTGATTGTTCTTTACACCAGTTCTAATGAGTCTTATTACAACCACAAAACTTTATTTATTCAGAATCCAAGAGCTCTACTCTAAGCACAATTAAAGGTAAAGGGAATTCGACAAACCAAACAAGTAAACATCACACAAGTGAACACAGCACGAAAACATGAAAATAACAAAACACTATTTATCCAACTATATTCTAACAATCTATCAACTGAAATGGACGACTATGTGGACGAGATGAACGCTATCCCCACCAGTGAAAAGGTTTCTCGATTTCAACGTTGTCATATCTACAAGAATTCCTCAAAATTAGATAATTCCTAAATATTAAAATAATAATAAACAAAAGAACTCTTGCTAAAAGATTACAATTATTACTACATCAAATGAATATAATTTAGATTTTTTTCTTAGTTATGAGTAGCAAATCATTTTCTAGTTTTAAAAAATTATAACTTTTCTTGGATTTATAGTTTGTAAATCATATGGCAATATAGCATAGCTAAACTCCATCCTTTTCGTTTCTAATCGATTACTTTGAAAATATCAACACAACCCACAAGACTGAAATTTTTACTGATATTTATGTGATTACTAAGCTTAGGGATCGTGTTCCCGCCTTTAGATGCCGCGCGACAATCGTCTACGTACATCATAGACGTACGTGACTTTCAATTCTTACAGTAATTTCAATTACTAAAACGATAGACCGATTCTCGAACATTGTTGTGTTCGTGCAAGTACTTGAACCCACTCGCTCCGCTTATGAAAATCCAGTAAGAGAGGGGCAAAAATCCGCTGCAGTGAACCACTTGTTTATTGTTTATGACGTCGCCCGCTCATTTCATCAACTACGCTGAATGATTATAGCGATCCAACAGTAACGAGTAGAGGGGTTATTCGAATACGGTATCGAGTCGTTATTGTCGATCGCTAACTTGCAATAGAGTTTGGAGAAGTCACGTGTTTGCTCCAAATTCGGGGCAAAATCCCGCTGCTAAGTGATTACTGATTATCAATGAAAAATAAAAATTAGTTCAATTATATAGTTTTATCCCATCTGGTAATGGTAATTAAAAATTGTCAACATCCCTGTTGACAAATAAGAATTCTATGTAATGCATACTGATGAATGACTAATGAAGAGATTGCATACTAGAAACAAAAGTTAATAACTTGCAGTTTTATACATATTTGCAAATTATTATTATTATCACATTTTTCAAGTAATGTTATATTTTTTAACTTGAAATTAATTAAATTAGTGTATACACATTTCGCAATTGTCAGATGATATATGTGGCAACACCGACTGCTTCTTTATTTTGAAAAATGTTAATATAAAATAAAATTTAGCGAATTTTTAATTTTCTTGTTATCAATCAAATTTTAATTATTTTAGTTAAAATATTTGAAACAATATAAACGAGTAACGTTCGAGTAGTTATCCACTCTACTAAAAGGTATTTAAGGACCCGTGTCAGACAGCTAAGACTTTTAAAAACAACCCTACAAGTTTATTTTTCAACGGATTTCAATAATCTAAACGGCATTTGGAAGAGCATTTGAAGAAACACAGAAGTACATATCTGATTTTTTGAAATTCAGATGTAATCTAGAGTAACAAGGAAATATAGAAGCATGTTTTTGACCATTTTTTCAGTTTTTTTTTTATATTTTCGCTCATAACTTGGCAAATATTGCTTATTTTCTAATGAATTTCACATAACATGTGGAAAATTAAAAGCGCGTTCCTAATCTGCCCAAAATTTTTTGATCACATTATTAGTTTTCCGGAGAATGGATGAAAGGTTTAGACATATTAATTTGATTTTTTTACGTACAGTTTTAAACTTATACAACTGAACCGGGGCTCGTTTGAAAGCTAATGAATAGCAAATTATTTGGAGAATAGTTTCAGATTGAAATTCGGAAAATTTACTGGAAATTTATGGTGGAGAAATGTGATAAATTTTCACCTATTATTTTTATCGGTTAAAATCAATTATTTTTGTATAAAGTGATTTATACAAAATATAAATTTATACAATTAATAGATGATTTCATTACCTTTCCGACCTTGGTTACTGGAAAAAAATTGAAACTCTCTTGGAAAATGAACGATAAACAAAACTATGTTCATCGTGTGAAAAGCCGAAAGTGATAGTTCGATAGCTACTCGCCAGAGTATACTATTATCTAGAAAAATGGGTTTCATCCAGTAGCGCATAGATGTCAGCTGGTGACTTTCTGCAATGTTGTCAAATTATTTTTTCTGCCTGAGGCCTCACCTTTGTCGTCTTATTTTTGCATAGATAAATGGAGAGAAAAAAACAATAAATTGGTTGTATATAATTAACTTTAACAATTAACAAAAAAATTAGTGGCCAATTTGCTAAAAACGTTTATTTTTTTGTAAAAAAAATTACAATTTTCTTTTTTTAACATTCCAATTAAAATAGCGACTATTTTTTTTTTAATTGTTAAAGTTAATTATATACAACCAGTTTATTGTTTTTTTTTCTCCAATTATTTATGCAATAATAAAACGGACAAAGATAAGGCCTCAGGCAGAAAAAATAATTTGACAACATTGCAGAAAGAGACCTGCTGACATCTGTGAGCCGCTGGAAGAAACCCATTTATGTGGCTAATATTATACTCTGGCGAGTTGTTATCGAACTATCACTGTCGGCTTTCCACATAATAAACATAGTTTTGTTTATCACTAATTTTCCAGAAGATTTTCACTTTTTTGCAGCAATAATGGTACCGTTGGAAAGATAATGAAATAATCTATAAATTGCAATACATTTTATACAAAAATTATTAAATATTACCGATAAAAATAATAGGTGAAAATTTATCACATTTCTCCACCATAAATTTCCAGTAAATTTTCCGAATTTCAATCTGAAACTATTCTCCAAATAATTTGCTATTCATTAGCTTTCAAACGAGCCCCGGTTCAGTTGTATAAGTTTAAAACTGTACGTAAAAAAATCAAATTAATATGTCTAAACCTTTCATCCATTCTCCGGAAAACTAATAATGTGATCAAAAAATTTTGGGCAGATTAGGAACGCGCTTTTAATTTGTCACGTGTTATGTGAAATTCATTAGAAAATAAGCAATATTTGCCAAGTGATGACCGAAAATATAAAAAAAAACTGTAAAAAATGCTAAAAAACATGCTTCTATATTGCCTTCTTTAACTCTGGATTACATAAGAATTTCAAAAAATCAGATATGTACCTCCCTGCTCCTTGAAATGCTCTTTCATATGCCGTTTAGATCATTAAAATCTGTTAAAAAATAAACTTCTAGGGTTGTTTTGAAAAGTCTTGTCTGTGTGACACGGGTCCTTAAATTGATTATAGAATGACCTAAACTATATTAGAAATTGTTTTGTTTTCTTCGCAATTATCATTGTCTGAATTTCAGATTTTGATTATCTGGTAGCATAGTTTCAAAAACATGAATTTTAACTTCCCCGACCAGAAGGTAGGGGAGTTATTAGTAAAGTGAGGCGTTTTTGAATTATGGCGCCACAGCGTCTCACCATTTGGCAACGTGAGCTGTCCACATTGATTGTTCACAATAGGACCGACACAACCTCAAAACAATATGATATAAATTGAGGCAATTAATTGTAGTACAATTTTTATTCCGCACTATTAGAAATTCATTGACCTGGTAAGATTGTATTAAATTGCATTAAAAACTCGAAAAATTGCCATTTAAATAAGAAAACTATAAACAAACAACCTACAAAGTCAAAGTGGATTGACAAGAAACGCCAGCGTACGTCTTCGATACATAGCTTTTGTTGCCAAATAGTGCGAGCTGGTGTTGTCATCACTCCCTGTAGAGAGTGAAACGCCTCTCTTTAGTAATTAGTTTCGGACCAAAATTTCGAATTCGAGATTTCACCAGATCTTAACGTTTTGAGGTCCCCTGAACCTGTTTTTGAAATTTTTTGCATGATGTGTGTGTATGTGCGTGCGTGCGTGCGTTTGTGTGTGTGTGTGCGCGCGTGTGTGTGTGCGTGCTTGCGTGCGTGCGTACGTGCGTCTTTCCTTTCTCCAACGATTACTCAAAAACGGTTAAACCGCTTGAGTTCAAATTTGGTTAACACAAACAAGTAATTTTTTTTAAACAAACAATATAGACATTGAAATTATTTTTATAATTTTTATTTCACTTGAACTATCTTCAATTTCGATTACATTCTCATTATTTTTATTGACTTCGCTTTTCACTCAGTAATCTTCGTTTTTTAAATCACTACGGTTTTATAATACGCCATCTTCACTAGTGTTCGACTTTGATAGGTTCATCTGTAGTATTCGTATATTCCTCTTTTTTATTTTTGATACAAACATTTCATGGAAGTCTTTTTCAACTCGAAACTTTTTGAAAATTATACAGGTTGATTCAGAATCGGATGTATATATAGACATCTTAATAATGACCATGAAAAAACAATACGCTGTTTCAAAAGTTTGCTTGTACTATTTGGTGGAGGTTGAAGGCCTTTCATATATGACCTGAAAAAATAAAATAACAAATTTCCACGACCTTCATTATTTTTAATAACTTTGTAAACTAGAAAACATTTTGAAAACTAATTAATAAAGTTACTTGGTATTTTATCTTGCAAAATATTTCACCAGGAGTATTTAAATTATCGTAACCGAAATTTTAACCACTCTTGGTTTGGAATTTTGAGATTTTGTGAGAAAGTTTGGTTTATTTTAATCAGCTATACTGTGACCAAGAAGTAATGCAAAATGCAAAAAAAATTTTATTCATCAGAATTTCGAAAAACGTCGGGACCGCTATATTTTTATTTTTGAATTGTCTATTTGTAATGATATCAAAACGACTCTACCACTTATCATTACGAACAAATGACGTCATCATCTTTTTTATTAGAACTCCTGTTTTTGATTTTATTTTCTATTAGAGCATATTTTTCTGTGTTCATATATGTGAAAATTGCAGGGGTTACCTAAGATTTTTGAGTAATCAATTGTTAAAGTTTACAAAACACAATACTGTTGAACAAGCATCAAAGATCAATAAGGCATAGGTAAAATATTTGACTTTATTGCAGGCAGAGATTAAGAAACTATATACATATAATAAATTGTGATATTTCCTTTTTCAAATTTAGTAATTACCCTATATTTTAAAATATTCAGAGTTCAGCGTATTTTAAAAATATTTTATTTCAACAAACAAATACTACTGGGACTAGTAGATAAAAAAATACCTTCACATTTTTAGAAAATCATAAAAATTCCCTTTCTCTTTCGTTGGCCCTTTTGGATACTTGTTTTTTCTGTCTCTTTTTCTCTTTAGGGGAGCCTTAACTTCAGGTATTTCGATGAAATCTTTATTACTCCTATCGGATTTTTTCGCTTCGGTTCTCTGATATAATGACACTTTGATCTTTGGTATTGGAAGGGAATTACTGCACCGACATGGTTGTTGATGATCTTTCAAAAAATCTTTAAGTAAACTTTAATTAATTGAAAGCAAATTAAAATACCTGTTGTGAAGAGAAAATGTAGGGCCCTCTTTTTGCCAAAAACTGATAAATAAATAATGCAAAACGGCGACATCGAAGAATGTTGCAGCCGTTACATCCCCTTGATAAGTGCCATTTAGTGTTTTTCTCGATCCTTGAATATCAGCTCCTGCACCCTCAGGAGAGGGATGTTTACTATTATCTACAGAATCCTTATCAACCGGTCTAACAAAGATAATCCACTATAATCTCTATCTAGATGAGAATTTTATAAAAATTATTCGATTTTCGGCACCGATGATTGATTTATTATCAGAACTTGCAAATGTTGATAATTGTTCAATTACTGCATTATTCCATTCGACACCATTCCTTTTCATTGCTAATTAAAATAAACTAGTTTTGGCCTTTTGATTGAAAATTAATTTCAATTAAATATCGATTTTTATTTATTATTATCTTAATTACGGTAGAGGGGTCACGTAGAAATCCATGATGGTAAACGGAATATCACAACATGCTCTTCTTCAGTACTGGAACTTTCTTCTGGTATAGTTTCCGGGAATGCTGTACCTTTAGGGGACGAGACCCAATTATACGAACAATATGCTAGAGCACAAAATAAAACATATCGAAATTTTGAGAAGGGTACTAAAGAGAAAAATTACAATCAATGTATTTACTAAAAAAATAGAGAAAATTTCGAATATTTCCATTGTTATTACCTCATCATCAATTTTTGAATCAGATGCTGTTACTATTATTACAGGTATACCACCTGTGAATAAGTGTTGTTTAAGCACTAATTGCTTGACTTGTTGGAGTCTCATAGCCAAGACAATCATCGAACGATTTTCCTGAAAGGATAACAACATTTAATAGTCATTGAAAAATAATGTTGACTACTCAAAAGTTGGTAAACGGTTTGTAATTAATTCGCCTCGTCCGATAAACTTCTCAACTCATATAACTATTATAATTCTGATATTTACCAAGCTTTCAAACTAATTTTTCTAACACTTTCCTTGATACAATTACTTCACGATTAATTCTAACACTAATGATTTCTATTCTAATTTATCTGACCACTTTCATTCGCTATTTAACACCATCATGTACAGTTTACATATAGTAATTCTATTATACTCAATTTTAACAATAACTTCAACTAATTCTTTAAATTTATCAGTGATTTTAAACAATTTTTTCAAAGAAATCTACCAAGAAAAAAATTGTTTATATTCAACACTGAACGATTCAGCTATCGATAATATTGTAAGTAAATAATTGATTGATGTTAATTTATCTATAATTACCGGTAATATTGAATTGTTCTACTATTTAATTAATAATTCTGGATGTAATGGTTATATTTTTACAACAAATATTAATAAAACCTCAAATTGGTTATTACAAGACGTTAAAAATAGTCGTCAAATTAAACCTTACGAAACTATTACAATTTTATACGATTCCGATCAAAATTTCGACAATACGAGTCTGCTAACAATTACAGAAATTTATGCAATTGATATTATATTGATTACAATCGATAGATATTTGTATCAAATGAAAATATCATCAATTTATGATAATAAAACCGCCAAAATTACGGATGTTGGTTTAGATAATTGATCGATAATTTATAACCGCCTCAAATGGGAGTCGTTTGAAACGAATTACTCTCGACAACAAACACCATTTATTATCACAGCTTTCCAATGTACACCGTATTTTTACGTTGATGATTACAACAATATAGAAGGCGGTGTTGAGTTTAGTGCTATTAACGAAATAATGAAGAATTGGCTACATCAATATTTGATTTTGACGAAGAATAAAAATACATTACGTTCACATGATTATTGGACAATAGCTCGTTTATTAATTGATAATAAAACAACAGGTCTAGCACCGTGTTCACAATGACACCATTGAAACCAACGTTATTACTAGTGATGGGCAGAATCGAGTACTTAGAATCGATGTACTCGATTCTTAAAAGTACTCGAGTATACTCGAGTATTTACGATTATAGTTGATTTCAGTACTCGAGTACTTTTCACTACCGATTTGCTTTTTAACTTATCGGCAAAATCGATTATTTATTCGATTGGCAGTATCTTTCTACGCAACTCAGAAAGGTACACATGCGTGTCAACAATCTTTTTTGTCATAAATCGCAGATTTTAATTCAGCATTTTTAGTTTTACCCGTTAAAATAACTTTCAAAATGGATGTTGAGAAGAAAAAACAAAATTGAACAAAAATATTTATTTGTATAGTTTCGAGCGGTTTTTCTGTAATTTCATTGCAAAACTTGGCAATCCCCCCGCCAGATTATAGTAATCGATTCTGTCCATCACTAGTGCTGATCATACATAACTTTTAAACATGCGAGTACTAGAATCGAGTAAAGTACTCGATTCTCCAAAGTACTAGAGTATCGTTTACTCGATTCCTAAAAGTACTCGATTCTGCCCATCACTAGTTATTACCGACTCTACATTTATTCTACAAGTATTCTCGATTGAACTTTGGTTCATAATTCTTGGAATTTTAATATGCATTTGTATTATTGTCGAGTTAGCTATTGCAATATATCGGAAAGATCGACATAAAAGAATGCATAATGATAGGGTGGCAATATTTTTTACGTATTACATTTAATTTTTTCGGGTAGTACTCAATTTACACCAGCCCCAAATAAACATACTGCTCGTATTCTTTTCGCAATTTTATGCTGTTTTAGTGTGATTTTTTCAACTTATTATAATGCCGGTATTACAAGTTCTTTAACAAATCCGAAATTAACAAATCGTATTGGTACAGTTGAAGATATGGTAGAAAAGAAAATCTCCTGGTTAAGTGATAACAATTTGATTAATTATTTCAAACATTCTCTAGTGAAAACATTCAAAGTTCAAAGTATTGTTACAAAGAAACTGCGCAATAATTTTATAACCGATATTGATGGTTTGTATGAAAATGAGAAGAGGAAATTGACGATTTTACGCGAATGTTTCGATACGTATTATATTGCATTTGGTTTAAAGAAATATTCACTGTTTACACGAATTTTTAATTACTATACCTCGAAATTTAACGAGAATGGTTTAATGTTGTTTTGATTGCGTAATATAACATTAATAAAGAAGAATTTTGAAAAGAATCAAGCTTTATTGTATAATAGTATATTATATACCAAGGGGCTAAAGCGCGTCATTTCGTCCCGAGAGTGGAAGTTTATTGCCCGAGGGACGTAAGTCCCGAGGGCAATAACCACTCGAGGGACGAAAGAAAGCACTTTAGTCCCGAGGTATATACGATATTTTTTGCACTTTCGGAAATGTTTAAAGCAATAAATTTAAAAAATTAAAGATTTGGAAATATCTATTACCATTTTTATTTTGGGGTGCTATGCTAATTTACCATAGTTACTGCATTAATAAACAAGATTAATGAAATCGTCATTATAGAAAGGTAAGCAATGTCTGAAAATTTCAATTTAAAAAAGGTATTTTGCCTTCAAAATCAAAAAAATTATACGAACACCAGTATAAAATATTCATAAGTTGGTGTCACGAGAAAAAAGCAGAAGTTAATGAAGATTCTCTGTTAGTATTTTTTAATGAAAATCAACATCAAAATTTTTAATAAAATTTGACATTTCTTAGACTTTTGTTGTCTTGGAAACATTTATTTATTTTTCATTATATCCCTAGGGATATAATGAAGTACTTTAGTCCCTGTTTTGAGGGACTAAAATCTCACTTTAGTCCCGAAAGTGCAAAATAGTATATTATATACCAAGGGGCTAAAGCGCGTCATTTCGTCCCGAGAGTGGAAGTTTATTGCCCGAGGGACGTAAGTCCCGAGGGCAATAACCACTCGAGGGACGAAAGAAAGCACTTTAGTCCCGAGGTATATACGATATTTTTTGCACTTTCGGAAATGTTTAAAGCCATAAAGTAATAAAATTAAAGATTTGGAAATATCTATTACCATTTTTATTATGGCCTGCTATGCTAATTTACCATGGTTACTGCATCAATAAACAAGATTAGTCAAATCGTCATTATAGAAAAGCAATGCCTGAAAATTCCAATTTAAAAATAAGTATTTTGCCTTCAAAATCAAGAAAATTATACGAAAAATAGTGTAAAATATTCATGACTTGTTGCCACGAGAAAAAAGCAGAAGTTAATGAAGGTTCTTTGTTAGTATTTTTTATTGGAAATCAAAATCAAATTTTTTTAATAAAATTTGACATTTCTTAGACTTTTGTTGTCATGGAAACAATTATTTATTTTTCATTATATCCCTAGGGATATAATGAAGTACTTTAGTCCCTGTTTTGAGGGACTAAAATCTCACTTTAGTCCCGAAAGTGCAAAAAAATAATTTAGAAGAGAATATAGGTATTTGTTGATTGGCAACGATTCAAAACAAAACAAATTTTAAGGATTTATAGGGGGGTTCTCAGAGAACATTTTAGCAAAATTCGGTCCACGTAGCTCATTGGGAAATGAGTGACATCAAATCTAACTTTTGAATATGCAACAATTGGCAAGAGGGTTTTTCACACATTCAAAGTGTTGAATTAATGCGATACATTCGTAACATTTTGGTTTTTGCAATTTGCCATTAAGACTTCGAAAAAAATTAAAAAAGGTACGATCTGAGCTTGACCGTGAAAAAATTGAAATGCAAAAGTCGCTCGCCTCCCTTTGTCGGTAACAGTAGTTTTGTGTCAAGTTTTAAACCAGTGATTCTCAACAGTCGATCTGGTAAATTTTTTTAGTCCGCAAATCGATTTAACGGGCTCAGCGTGAAATATTCCTTATCCACAACATAAAAAAGGTGTCTTTGGTGAAAAATGAAGTGTCCTTAATGAATTAATAAATAATTTACATGCTCGGCACTTCCAGAAGGTTTGAAAACCACTGGTGTAGTCTCTTAAAACGATCCAATGTTTATTTATTTGAAGAAAAACAAGCCTACAATACGTGACCCTAACAATAAATAATTGTCGACACATGTTTATTTTTTTTTTCTTCGAGACAAACGAAATAAAGGAATTTAATGAAATAAAAAAAGACAGAATTTAGATCTTGTTATTTTTTAACGGAAAATGCATTTCCAATGCCCCATCGGTTAAACAAAAACGAATATTATTTATGATTCTAGTAGGTGACGTATCGATAGTACACGATTGCTTTTACTAGTAAGTTGATACAAAGTCTAAAAACTGCAATAAAAATAAACAATAGAAAAGAAGGGAAGAATCACCGTAATTACTGTAAACAGATCTTTGTGCTGTTACAGCTATTTCAAACGAAATTTTAACGAGAAATTCTAAACGATCTTCTGAACTATCCCCAACATTGTCACTCAAAAGTGTCGATTTGTATCAACTTATCTTGAGTAATGAGAATGAGGCAGTAATACGGTAGCTTTATTATTAATATTAGTATTAGTATTATCATTCTTTTTTGTTACCCTTAAATTTATGGTGTCGCTCTCTTCTAACTGCAAATTGAAAATAAAAGAGTGGCTTAATTTTCTTTCTTTAGGGGATCAAATGTCAAGAAGTTTTTCTTAAGTAAACAAATACGATAACATGAACACCCATTAAGATAAGAATAGAACAACTGAGAGGCGAATAACTGGTCACATTTACGATCGATGTACAGAAACCCGTTTTTCAATTTTTTTCGGAATACAGTGTCAGAAAACCGAAAAAAACAGTTTTCCGAGAATCTTCAAGTCATCTTGAGTCCATTTATATAAAAAACTAATTGGCGAAAATGTTGAGATTTTCAACAAAAATCCCTTTTTTTCATGTTTCCCAACGAGCTACATGGTCCAACTTTCACTGAAATGTGTACCAGGGACCCCCCTATAAATCCTTAAAAATCACTCGACAATTAATAGGAGTTTTGGGCGGTTTGACTACAAGGTGACGGACGGTGTATATGCTTATAATCGATGATGTTTTAGCGATTTCCGTTTTTATTTACAAATTGTATTCTCCACGGAACAAGTAAATACAAATTCATTAAACTAAATTTGGTTTAATTCTTAGCGATTTAAGAATATTAAAAATCCTTACCGCTGAGAAAGACATCTCCAAATTGTGCTTTCGGCTTGTAACTTTTCCCACTCATATACTTCGGTTTCGGTTTACAATGCGATGTAAAACAGGCAACATCCGGATGTCGGAATTCCCACAAGGCTTGCCATATTTTCAAACCGTTCTCTAGAAAATCTGTCTCTTTTAAATGATGACTCAATGATGCAAATAAATAAACGAAAAGATGAAATATTTTTAGTAAAAATTATTTATTATACATTTTTATATGTACTCACTGTTACTGAAGAACGGCGATGTGTGAAATTGGCCTTTTTCGAAATAATCCAATGTAAAGTGTACAGAAGTTTGGTTTCAACAGCACCGAGTTTTTGGATATTTCCATCTTTCATGCTAAAAATTACATAATTTCGCAAATTAATTTTCATTTTTGATGGTCGAATAAAGTACGAATTGAATAGAAGCGATGCGGTAATGATGACTGTATCAATTTCCATCGTGGCAAAGAACGAATCACTGCAGCTAAATCCGGCTTTAAACCGATTGTAGATTTTGTACGAGTACCTTTTCGAACATCTTAAAAGATTCTTTCAATTTCTATTAAAATTGCTATGAAAATACAGGATTTTTTTGTAACAAAAAATAACTTATCTACATGATGTCCAGTCATTGAATGTTGACTAAACTAAATCGAACTAAATTAGAATCGAGTGTAATAAAAGTTGAAACTACTCACCATACATGAGGCTTAGTGCAATTTCCCCAATTTGTGTTTAACAAACGGACTAAATTTGATGATTATTAGATAACGTTAACAAATAAATTAATTTAGGTAAATTTAATCAGGGGATTTGTCGCCATAAAAATACCTGAATTGGAATAGGCAAAGCTGTACAGTTTAAACCATTATCATTACACGATTTATCTAAATCTGGCATTTTTTTCGTTTGAATAAAACAATGCACCATTATCAGAATAGAAATAGGACAAGTTAGATTCAAGACAATTCTGTTAGATTTTAGCGATTTTCTTATTTTAACAAATAAGTTACTGTAGACAAATTCGCTTATTAACTACATAGAAAATTCCTTTTTATTACACAACATTAATATTTTTTCAACGGTTTTCCATTGGTACTTCTTTTATAAATTGTATAGATTTTGTAAAAATTCACCATCAATACGTTCATTGAATGGTAAATTGTAATAAGTAACAAATGCGGAAATATATTTAATATTTAAACTATGCGTAAATTTACCGTTAATATAAGCGAGTAATTATTGATAGAAACGATTTTCCCATTTCTCTAAAATATTAACAATTTGTTGTTGTAATGATAATAGAATTTCTGTTGATAACAAAATTATTAGAAACTGGTTGTAATAAAATTTGTGCGGATATCAATCTCATTTGTCATAAACTATTCGAATTCGGTGTAGTATCCAATTGTTGAATCGTCTAACAATAAAAATAATTAATATTGGGAAAAATTAATTAATTTACATAATTTTAATAGAAACATAATAACAGGTGCGATGATTAGTCTATTTTTAACTGCAGCCTTGTAGGTGATTTTTGTTAAGAGTTGTTTTAATTTTGATTCTTGTTTTAAATTCATCGATCTATCAGATATAAGGAAATGATCACAAAATAATTTGATACGTTCATTGTTTGTGAACGAGACAATTGCTTTTGGTGATGACCTCCATGGTACTATCTTCGCATGCTAATTGACTGTGATAACCGAATTTATCTACCAAATAATTTCAACAACCAGTACGTTGTTTTACTTCAATAAAACCGGTAGTTGATAATATTTTACTGGAAATTAAATTGTTAATAATTGATTCTTGGTTAATTGATAATAGTTACATTAACGAATCCCAACTGCGGCCTTTTTCAAACGTAACAAGCCAATACCGTTCACCTTCTTCTGTAACTTTTAACAATTTTTTTAAATCCGGTAGAATATCGAGTCTTCTAATTGTAAAACTACTACCGACAAGTTTGATAACCCGTTAATTAGCATAACACCACTTTTTCGTGTGTACATCACGCGGTATAACTAAACGAGATTCAACAGCTAATACATAAAGATATTGGAATATTTGTAAATGATAACGATTATCATTACTGTGTTGGAAATTTCGGATAGAATGCACATATTAATGCAGCTATATTTTCAGGCGTATTCGATAACATATAACGTCCACCACCCAAAAATAATAAACCTAATGTCATATGGATAGCTAAATGAGAACCATAAGTTACTACAGTACTGGTTGTTATACCAACACGACGACGTAAGAAACATTACCATTGATATTGATAATAATTAGGCATTTAAATAGGTTTCAGCTATTGGTTTTCCAGTTAATTCAGCTAAAGATTTCTTTGTTAATTTGGCAAACATATAACAGAAATACAATAATGTTTGGAAGATTTTCTATTCAGTTGATCCTGCATATTTTAGGACTAATGCAAAACATGCGCCTGCTACAATATTACAATAAGCTTGACTGAAATTAAAACAAATATTATGTTTATTATGCTTATTAGATGAATAATAAAATACTTCATAGCTTCGTAATCGATATCAAAGTTCTTCTTCTTTAACCACACAGAATGGTCAGATTGTTTTAGGTCTCTGATTCTCGATCCATTCTCTAGTCGGTTCAATTCCATTCCACAATATCAAAGCGAAAAATATTATAAATTTAATTTTGTTAATTTTAGATATTTCAAATTTACCTCTAGATAAATATTATTAACATTAAGAAATCCTGCCGTACAAAATCTTATAAATATTGTATATCAGGTGGTGACATCCAATCAGCTACTGCTTTATTACCAGTACCCAAATACAGTAAACCTAATGTAATTGTGGCACCAGGTGCTGTAACATTTAAATTGACAGTGGTACCTTTACGTATTTGAAATGATGCTACTTTATATTTATCTTTTTGTGAACCAGTTAATTAGCGACGATTACCACCAATCATAAAATAATGTAAAGTATCTGGCACATTTAAATCTGATAAACTTTAACGATTTTCACCTTGTTTTGATGTAACTAAACCTAATACTAAACCAGCTGCTAATGAATACGATGCATGATCAATACAATTTTCCATTTCTGGGCCACGTGGACTACCAATTTCCGATAATAATATCTCAATACGTCGATGTGAGATTGATTGATATGATAGACCGACATCTAATAATGAAGCTTCTTGTACATTTTGTGGTACATCTAATTCCATTAATGTTGGTGGTAATAATGCTTCAACATGTACACTTAATGTTTTTGTTAAATGTTGATTGCATGTACCATAAAATGCTGCTGATAACCCCCATAATATACCAATATTGGTCATTTCGTGTAATTTTACTTAATAAACATATGTACTTAATAGATCAAGATTCTTTAAACGACCATTTAAACCTAACGCCATTAAAAAACCAGCATGTTCCATTTGTTCATCAGCTGAACCTTTCGGTTTATTAAAAATAATCCAAGTATTATCGACATTATTCGCACCTAATGTTGTCCTTAATCCATTTGCTACACTATTATGGAACAACGGCCAATAATTCATATTCCATGGTACATTGATGTGGCTTAATTCAGCAGCTATGCCCCTCGGTGGTGCTTTTCTAGTCAAACACAATTGAGGGGTTTGGACTAAAACAATCGGTACAGGTTTCGAACTTTGTAGCATTTTTCTAGCTTCAGCAACACGTACATCATCAGGAAAATGTAATTTCATTATCGAATTATCAATATCTTCCATACCGTCAATTTGGTCGTTTTGTTTCTTCGATGAACTCGATACAATAACGTTACTATCATTAGATAAATCGAAATTTTCCTACAAGTACAAATTATAAACATTTAAATATTGATTAGTGTATAATTCATTCGACTTACCCTCTTATTTACAGCTTGGAGAGCTAGATCATCCCTCGATAACAGCTAATAGGCTTCAATAGGCCATGATGTTGGTGGATTTTCTCGACATTTCCACAATGTACTATAGAATAGAAGATAAATCGCTGGTGGTAAATTATCTAAATCGTTTAATTCGAGATTTTTTTCAACCATTAATAAGTCTGTTCAATTAGTGATGTATTTGTGATTATATTCAACAGTATATCAATTGAATCTATTGATTTTACTAAATTTTTTACACAGATATTCAGATGGCAATCTTTCAAAATTACACCACAAATCTAAACAAAATTAATTAATTCTAATAAAAAACATTGTAATCGAATATTACCTGAATAATATCCTTCGATTTACAGTTAATATTTCTAACATATGGATACAATTGGTTATTGTAGAAGCCACCAGATTGTAGGTAAAATCGAAAATACTAACAACATAACTTGGATTAATTATTTATAGATTATTAATATTTTTGTGGTCATTTTGTGTAAGAACGTTTGTATTTTCAATTGAGCAAATATCAGAAAAAACTTTCTAATAATAAACTGAATAATTTTCTAAATTTAAATCTCTTAATAGACGATTCAATAATTTTACCAACAATTTCAAATCATCTATACGTAAAGAATTCAGTTTTAATTCTTCGTAGACTAAATGTAATGAGTAATGAAAAATATATGAATCGTATTGATTGAAATATTATAAAATTTGAATTGATTCAATACTATTTTTCGGTGATACTCTCTATCAGATAATTGTACGATCAGATAATTGTACGAATTTCAATGAATCTTTCGATATTTGACGATGTCGGAAATAACCAATCATTATCACTATCACAAATTGAATGTTCTTGTCGTTTTGCATTATTTGATTAAGTTACAACATATTCATCGATATTTCCATTATTTTGCTTCCCTTCATAATCGATTAATTCTTTTTTTTTTCAACATTATTATAACTGATGAAATGAAATTGTTAAAAAGTACCTAAAAGTACATTTTCAAATTCTTGTTCCGCTTTAATCTCTTGTACGCCTAAAGCATTCCTTGTAGCATATCAGCGTGTTAAAACCACCGTTACTGCATCTTTATTTAAACACTGACATAATGCAGTTAAACAATTTTCAATTAAACAACTCGTCGTTAAAATCAGTAAAGTTATACGATAATAAGTTCCATTACTACAACGGAGAGTTAGACGATTTTTGGGAGTCTTGTAAACCTTGTAGACTCACTTTTGGGATATTTTCTACAATTAACATTATTAATTCATTAATTAATTACAAAATAATAGTTTACTATCTAATGGTAGATTAATTTGTAGGATATTTTTAGAACCTAATAGCTCACTACCGGGCGTTTCTAGTAACATTGGTGATAATAAATGTTCATTAATTTTCAAATCAACTTGTTTACTTGTAGACAACAGCCTACTTCTATGTGGAAATGGTAAATTAACTCTTGATAAACTTCGACAACTTATACCAGTCATTATACCAAATTTAAAATTATTAATATTAGTATAATCAATTTCAGCCATATACAATTGATATTTTGTAGTTACAATATAAGATAAAATACCATTGGCCTGTTAAATCGTCACATAAGAATACTTTTGAAGCTGGGTGTGATAGTGTTCTTCCTACAAATTTTCTTGTTTAATTAATTAATAATTTTGTACGATCTGATGATAATTACGATATAGTTGCAGTAGTAGAATACGGTTCTGTCCATAAATATTCCAAACAAATACCTAACTTCGATTGAAGATTCGTTGAAAGTCTCGACGTATCGAAAAATGAGCAACTCGTTGTTGCTGTTTTGCCATGTTATTGTTGTATCGATCATGTATGTGATGATTTCGATGATGGTGCCGGTGACTGACAATGGCTAAAGTTTACAGAATTTAAAATTTTCATACAAATTGAATATTTAATTACCTTATCGTTGCCATAGAACTGTGAGATTTTGAATGAAGATGCAAGAAACCGGATACACTAGTTGGTTGACTACTTATTGGACATTGGAACTGGTACATCATTGCTATTTTTACATGTTTCCCATTGGAACATTTCATCTTCAACTGAAATTTTAAAAAAATTACGAATTAAAATTGAGCGGAAAAACTGCGAATATACTTACAACTTTATTTGATAATTACAACATTGAAATAAATTTAGTATTATGGATTTTCTATATAAATTCATTATTCTTTATTATTATACTGGGATTATTGAGCAATTATAATGAATTGCAACTGGACAAATATCATCCAATGGATAAGCTAATGAATATAAATTCCCCTTACAACATTCTAAATCTTTTAAATTAGCTAAAATTAATTGAAATATAAAAATATCTATTGCAAAATAAAATAAAAATAACTGACAATCGATTTCCTTTTCGACAAATATATCGCATTTATGAACTTGAAACTGTGAGGCTACAATAAAATCTTCACCTTTTTCCGTATACACACGAATATTGCACATATCGATAATACAAACAGCTTCAATAGAAGTATCAGTTTTAGTTTTATCAATTTTACGAGGCATATCAATAAATGTTGGCCATTCGCAAGAGAAAGTAAACCATAATGCATGTTTAATTATTTGTGGACTTGTATAACAACATAACCTTTCTACCATTATCAAAATTAATGTTATTATTGTTATTAAACAGATTGTCGGGCTTAATACTAGTTAAGTTTTAAACGACTTAAACAATATTCAAATCGCAATAATTCTCGTTTATTTGAATAGAATTTAATTTAATTTACCTGTGGCTCTGTCGCAGCAATCATTATTTCAATTTTCTCATCGAAATTTACTAAATTTTCAAAATTAATAAAGTAACTGGAACGGGAACAGAATTATGACAGAAAACAATTGAAACAATTTTAAAATCTACATAACCTCAAATTATAACAAATAGCAATGTTGCCAAACGTCCATCATATAAGAAAATTTTATTGATTTCTAATCGAAAATGAAACCAATCAGGCACTTTATATTCAAATAAATATTAATTCAACAATTTTTTTAAACAAAAATACTTTATAATAAAAATCCAATTTATTAAAATTACATATAGGTAAAATTTTCGGTAAATGTATAGTTTAAGGGCTTTTGCCAATACGTATCCGATCGTTATGAAATTTCACATAAACCATCAAAATCACTCATAGAAGTCACTTTTGACTGAGCCTTGTCGAAATTTTGGGCCTATTTTGTGGTTTCTCTAATATTTACGATGCTAAATAATTGTAATGTTGAAAATAAAACGAACGAAATATAACTGAATATTATAATAATAAAAATAATAATAACGCTCTTATTCGTTTGAATTAGAGATGTTAGGGGTGTCCGTTTCTGGTTGCGTAACCGCGGAAGTTCGGCACGATTTTAGACCTCTGTTTCTGTTTCCGTTTCCGCACTTTTTCAAACGGATGTATAACGGAGATTTAGTATCGGCGCTAAAGATGATTCAGAAAAAAAAAATCAATATATGGAAAAATATTGTTTATTATTATTGTTTACACTAACAATAAGTCGCGAAATGTCCTGGTTTTTATCTTTTAAAAAATACCTGTTTTAATTTATAGCTTTTTAACATGTTACATATTTATTTAAGTATTATCGACACTATGAGACACTAATATTGTTTGTTTCTTTATGTAATCATTATTTTAATAATGAATTTTTCCTGTGACGACTACCGGGGGACTATTTATGGTTAGTCTTGGTTTGAAGAAGATTATTTCATGACCAGTTTAGAAATATTCTTATACGTATTTACTAGTGAACAGTTAATAATAAATGAAAATTCCGTTTCTGCTTCTGCTTACGTTTCTGTTCCGTTTCCGTCAAAATATATTTAAGAAAATCTGTTTTCGCATCTGTATCTGTTAAGGCACTTCGGTTACATCTCTAGTATGTATGTATGTATAAATATTGTCTATTTATTAAATAGAAACTCTCCCGACAATGACCTTTGACAAAGCAGGTGTAAATAGACTCTATGTATAATACTCTATATATTTATATGTGTAGATGTGTACACACGAACATACCATTCTTAAGAGCACAGAGTACATCTTATGGCTTTTACCGGCGAAAATGTGAAGTGATTTCTCGCTCATCCCTCAGATTACGACAACCGCAAATAGATTTTTGAAAACGGCATTTCTTATAGCCCCTAATGGTGATTTCCTTTTTTCAAAATGTTGATACAAATTTGAATTACAGACGAAAATCTAACATGTTTTTTTCTTATTTTTGTTCAATTTCTTCTATTTTTTCTTATAACTTGGCCAATTTTGATTATTTTGCAAAAATTCTTGTACTGTCCGATAGCAAATAAATTAGTATATTGAAAAATAAGTTTCAGAAGTCCATAATTCCTGCACGAGACCAAGTTTAAAAAAACGAGTGCGGTAGCACGACTTTTTTAATGGTCGAGTGCAGGAATTGACTTCTGAAATGAATTTTTCATACTATTTTTCCTATTTTGCGCCCCTTTGTACCCTTTTTTAATAAAAATTGAACCCTTAAAATTTAGGGAATTTTATAGAAGTTGGTATTAAATAAAACAAATGAAAGTTCTACTTGACGATATTCAACTTTTTATTTGTAAACGAGTTGATTTTCAATTGTTTAAGTCTCCATATTAATTACGACTTTAAATAAAGTAAAAATGTGTGACAAATTATCGTGTACTTCACCAGAATTACGTGATATTGTTGAAAATGGTATCAATGATTTACTTCCCGGTAAATCAAAAATAAAATATGAACATTGTTATCAAAATTTTCAAGAATGGTGAAAAAATAATTTGAAATAAATAAAAGTTGTTTTCACGTTAATCAAGTGGTCTGCATTTCTGTCAAAGAATGACATTTGAGATGGTCGACAGTGTTACCAACTTCGAAAAAATAAATTATCCCAGATTTTCCACACTCAAAGTAGTTGGGAAATTTCCATTACATCACTACTTTTAGTGATGTAATGGACTTTTTTCCTATTTTGCTTTGGAAATAAAATCATTTCCACACTAAAAGTAGTGATGTAATGGAGATTTCCCAACTACTTTGAGTGTGGAAAATCTGGGATAATTTATTTTTTCGAAGTTGGTAACACTGTCGACTATCTCAAATGTCATTCTTTGACAGAAATGCAGACCACTTGATTAACGTGAAAACAACTTTTATTTATTTCAAATTATTATTCTTGAAAATTTTGATAACAATGTTCATATTTTATTTTTGATTTACCGGGAAGTAAATCATTGATACCATTTTCAACAATATCACGTAATTCTGGTGGAGTACACGATAATTCGTCACACATTTTTACTTTATTACAAGTCGTAATTAATATGGAGACTTAAACAATTGAAAATCAACTTGTTTACAAACAAAAAGTTGAATATCGTCAAGTAGAACTTTCATTTGTTTTATTTAATACCAACTTCTACAAAATTCCCTAAATTTGAAGGGTTCAATTTTATTAAAAAAGGGTACAAAGGGGCGCAAAATAGGAAAAATAGTATGAAAAATTCGTTTCAGAAGTCAATTCCTGCACTCGACCATTAAAAAACTCGTGCTACCGCACTCGTTTTTTAATTTTGGTCTCGTGCAGGAATCATGGACTTCTGAAACTTATTTTTCAATATACTATTCCAAATATTCAACAAATATTTCGATTCCACTGTTAGTTTTCCGGAAAATTAAGAAATCTTCTGTACGCGACAACACCGTTTTTTCTACAATTTTTATCTTACAGCATCGATCAACCCCTCATTCGAAAGCCGATACAAAGGTGGGGTACAAGATGGAAAGCTTTTTTTGATATTTTGAAAATTGCCTGAGTTATCGCGGAAAAACCAACTGGTTTTTCTGGCATTGTTTTCACCTATTAAAATTAATTATTTTGCTTTGAAATACATATGGTTAGGTAAATAATTTTGTTCTCTTCCCGATTGATGCATTCTTTTTGCAAAAAAAGTTGATTTCCGGAAGAAAATTGAGCGTAAATCCAGCGCTGTTATTTTACAAATATTGCCCGCGTTACAAGTAAACAGTGGGAGTTTGCCTAATCGAAAGTTTGTGGAATCATCGATACTCAATCCAAAGCGAAACACACAATTCGAGTTGGCAAACACGCACTTTCTACGAGTATGACGGGTTATCTTGCTTGATAATACACAAACAAAGAGACTGAATCTTCATTCCATTTTCTTCGAGAAATTATACTTTATACAAAAATGATTAATTTTGACAGATAAAAATAATAGGTGAAAATTCCCCACATTTCCCCACCATAAGCTTCCAGTAAATTTTCCGAATTTCAATCTCAAACCATATTCGAAATAATCTAGTATGTATTAGCTTTCAAACGAGCTGAGATTCAGTTGTTTAAGTTTAAAACTGTAAGTAAAAAATCAAAATAGTATGTCTAAAACTTTCATCAATTATCCGGAAAACTAACAATGCGATCGGAAAATTTCTGGCAGATTTGGAAAGCGCTTTTAATTGGCCACATGTTGTGTGAAATTCATTAGAAAATAAACAATATTTGCCAAGTTATGAGGGAAAATATAAAAAAAACTGTAAAAAATGCTAAAAAACATCCTTCCATATTTCCTTCTGTAACTCTAGATTACATCCGAATTTCAAAAAATCAAATACGTTATACTTTCCTCCTTGAAATGCTCTTTCAAATACCGTTTAGAACATTGAAATCCGTTTGAAAATAAAAAAGTTATCCAGTTTACATTTTACTAGCCATCACCCTTAAAAATAAGAAAGGAGAGTACATTACCTGTTGTACCAACAGTAGTTAACACAATGAAAATAATTTATAAGACTTCTTTCACCTTAGACAAGTCATCCTCTTCGTTCAGCCTCTATATTTTCTCAACCATCTCCATAACTTTCTCGGAAAAATAATGTAGGACAATTTATTTATTTATTTATTTATTTATTTATTTATTTATTTATTTATTTATTTATTAATTTATTTATTTATTAATTAATTTATTTATTTATTAATTTATTTATTTATTTATTTATTTATTTATTTATTTATTTATTTATTAATTAATTAATTAATTAATTAATTTATTTATTAATTTATTTATTTATTAATTTATTTATTTATTAATTTATTAATTTATTAATTTATTAATTTATTAATTTATTAATTTATTTATTTATTTATTTATTTATTTATTTATTTATTTATTTATTTATTTATTTATTTATTGTCTTAATCCGATTTTTTAAAGTTCTAACAGAACAATTTAAATATCATTCGGTCATTGAAACAGGAGGTTATAAACCAGGCGGTTTTAAACCAAAAGTATATTTATTAAAATATAAAATTTACAGTAGGTTTGAAACAATTACGTTGACATACTGTACTACAACTATTAATGATAATAGTAAACAAATTAATGAAAACGGAAATTACAAGAATTAGAATTTTATAAAGGTTGAATTTTGATGTAATCCGTTTGTAAATTATAATTTGCATGAACTGTACATAAATGTATTGCGGCTTGGGTAAAATTCTGAGCAAGAAATGGACAGATTTTACAACCGTAAAGATATTCAGTCTTGTTTTTCTCATGTTTCAGAGCTATATGGCACGTTAGAGCATGAGGAGTAGACGCGGTAAATTCACATTTTTTACAAATAAAATTGATTTTCTTGTACTTATGTTTGTTAATTTTATGATCTTTCAAAGTACTTTTTTCATCACATTGAAACAAACAATATAGACATTGAAGTTCTTTTGGTATCAAATTTGTATATGATAAATTTTCGGAGTAATCGAAACGCCTCTCATTATACGTCTTTATTTCACTTGAACTATCTTCAATTTCGATTACATTCTCATTATTTTCATTGACTTCACTTTTCACTAAACAATCTTCTTCGTTTTTTAAATCACTACGATTTTTTAATACGTCATCTTCACTAGAATCTTCCAATTTAATGTTATTCTCATCTATTGACATGTCTTCTAGTTTTATAGGCTCATCTCTAGTGTTCGTATGTTCCTCTTTTTCATTTTTGATACAAACATTGGAAATATCATTTGATAAGGTTGTATTTTGATTGGAAGTCCCTTGGAAGTCCTTTTCAACACGAAACTTTTTGAAAATTATGCAGGGTGATTCAAAATCAGATGTATTCACGGGGATCTTGATAATGACCCTGAAAAAAAAACAGTACTCTGTCTCAAAACTGGAGGCTTTTCAAATGAAACCGGAAAAAATAAAATAAAGACGGATTTCCGAGATTTTAGTTATTGTTAAATATTTAGAAAATTGATTATTTGCTATTTTATTTTGCTTCATTTGAAAAATATTCCACTATTCAAAATGACTAAAATCAAAATTTTCAACAAAATAGTACTCTTAACTCAGAATTTTGGGATTTTATGAGAAGTTGTTTACATCTATTATTTGATATTTTTAACTTCCCCGACCAGAGGGTAGGGCAGTTATTAGTTTCGGACCAAAATTTCGAATTCGAGATTTCACCAGATCTGTGTGTGTGTGAATCTGTCGGTTCTCCAACGATTACTCAAAAACGCTTTAACCGATTGAGTTCAAATTTGGCCAGCAAAAACTATTTGGTGGCCGCTCGAGTTGATTAGTTTTTGGTGCCAATCGGACCACGGGGGTGGAAGAGGGAGGGGGTTGATTGAAAAAAATTCAAGATAACATATTAATTTGATATCACCAATCGAAAGGGCATGTGCTTTTATGTCCGAAACAACACCCCTCATGTGCGATGTTCTTTTCTTTTTCTTAATTAGGGCACAAAATTGGCAAAATAGTGTAGTCAACCACTTCAATTTTGCCGCCTTCTATAAGGGATCGGTTGCCATAGAAAATTCAATTGCGAAATTTTGAAATGACAGTTCTGTGGTTCTGTCAAAATTTCGCAATTGAATCGTGTATCGAGTTTATAAGAAAGTTGAACTGAAAATTGTGTGTGGAATCACCGATCAGTGAACAGAGTTTTGGTTGACGAGGTGTTGGTTCCTCATTGAATTTTTCAGTGGTGGTAAGATAGCCACGGCTCTTGATTCCCGATTTTGATTTTTATAGTAAGTTAGTTTTTTTTTAAACTTGGACTCTTGCATTAATTGTCGACTTCTGATACTTGTCTTTAATATATTTTTCTAATTCATGATTAACTATTCGGAATGTGTCGGGGAAGTTATTAGGCCGGTTCTTAGATTCGGCCCCTTTCAAATTTTTTACGATTGTATAGAAACTGTCAAGTCAGTGTTTACTGCGAGGAGAAATACCGTGGCACACCTGATATAGTTACGTCTTGTTTATGCCAGAGATATGGAGTAGGGAGAATATGCTTCGACCACTGTGCATCCGATTTTGATGGAACGGCATGATGGCAGCCATTTTGCGGGTTGTTGTCTCAAATAACATAAACAAGTAAGGTGTTCATAGTTGAAAACCGTTATTTAGTTTTGTAGATTTGTAAAAAAACATTAAATTGTGAGAAAATCTACTGTTCAGTACAAGGATTATACTAATAGTAGAAGATTTAAGTCTGAGAGAATATCTTCTCTTACGTAAGTATTTGTTATCTACACGTGTTTAAAAACAATGAAAAAAAGACCCATTAGACTTATACGCTTTACAATTGCATTAATATTTTAGTTTTCCTCGTTCTGGATCTCCATTAAAAGCGTGGCTACAGGTTTTGAAGAACAACATCGAAACTTGAACGTGATCAAAGAATAAAGTTGTTTGTTCTTTGTGCTTTTCTGACGAAGATTTTATTAGAAAAGGGGGAAGAAATGTTCTGATATACAGCTAAAATAAAAGGTCCCTTAATTAGAAGGAAGTTGAATAAAACAATATTACTTAGTCATCAATAGAAACACGATTTTAACTGATAGGTATTAATTTTTTTGTAAAATATTTTTAAGAACATATATTCAAGAAAAATTATGTTTTCAGTATCAAATACGATACGGTATTGCCTATATATTGGTGAAACTGGCAGAAAATTAAAAACGGGACTTAATAAACTCAAAGAACCAGTACATCGAAAAAATTTCAAAATACCAAGTTTTAAGAAAGGTTTTGATCGAAAATTAGATCAGTGATATGTCAATTTCGAGCTATTGTTCAAATATTGCGAATACATGTAGAAAATTGTATATTTTATTTATTTTAATAATTTGAATAACTCTAAGTTAAACAAAAAAATACATATTTTGTACTAATAAACTGTGAATATTTTCTTATCCATTATATAATTTTTTGTAAACAACATTTTATTAATTTTTGGATATGCAAAATGAATTCCTGAAAAAACATTCAAATTTGCCTCTTTGACTAGCCCGCAAAATGGCGGCCTTCAATTTTAGCCAGTTGGCGCAGCTTGAAGCGTATTCTCCCTACTCCATATCTCTGGGTTGTGCAAAGGCTTAGATTGCTTCACATTTTACTAAATCTGACACTTTAAATCTTTCGAATATGGCACTACATAAAAGTACACTATCTAGTGCACTAGTTATACATACATGTATAATGAACAGTTAAAAAAATATATATACTAACCAAGATTTCTTGAAATTCAATCCACGTCTCGATTTTTTTTCGAACAATTTTGGCATTTTCTTTCAAGCACAACAAAAACAAACCAAACTTGTAAACATATCATCAATGATTTAAGAATTAACACATAATTGCTCTGTTTTCTTTATATCTCATTCTAGTTGCATAAATGTTTCGTATATTAGAAAGAAATAGCAAAAGCAGCTGGATGTGAGTGGCGTTTTCTTGAACTTTAGGGTTGTTGGCTACAACCAACACCTGTGTCTATTTGACCACCGCACAGGCATGCGCATTCTATTTAGCTAAATTCAGGACATGCTCTAAGTCAAAAATTAGCGCTATATTTGAATATAAATTAAAACCCTTTAAAAATTACTTCAGCATCAAAATTTTCCCTCTGTTTTGATAGTATCAAGCCTATAGATTGTGTTATTTTTCATTTGCTAAATTTGCTTGTTATAGTGAATAATTATAATAAATCATGGCTAGATAAGATACAGAGAGAATAACAAACAAAGTACAATAATAAATTTTATTTTTACTGTTTGAAAATAGTATATTAAAAAACAAGTGTCATAAGACTCATAAGTCGACAATTATTGCACGAGTCCAAATTTAGAAAACGAGTGCGGGAGCACGAGTTTTCTAAAGGACGAGTGCAATATACGACTTATGATACGAGTTTTTTATACTAATTTTTTCTGTTTTGCCTATTTTGTGCCCTGTTTTACAAAAAAAGTTTGAGTTATGAAATTTAGAGAATTTGGTAGGAGTTGGTGTTACTGACATAACAGTTGAACGTTTGAAAATTAATGTGTATTTTGTTTAGTATTTTTGACAGTTGTCAATAACGTATATTTATGTTATATATGATTTTCATTGTGAAAATAAGTCTTATTTTAATTATCACTAACACAGTAATCATTTGGCTTAGGATTTTTTATACCGTACGGTAGCTCTGACGTCATCGCTCCGAACTCCAATATACAGTGCCCGTCACCTTGTAGTCAAACCGCCCAAAACTCCTATTAATTGTCGAGTGATTGGAAACAAATTTTAAGGATTTATAGGGGGGTCCCTGGTGCACATTTCAGTGAAAGTTGGACCATCTAGGTCGTTGTGAAACATGAAAAAAAGGGATTTTTGTTGAAAATCTCAACATTTTCGCCAATTAGTTTTTTACATAAATGGACTCAAGATGACTTGAGGATTCTTGGAAAACTGTTTTTTTCGGTTTTCTGACACTGTATTCCGAAAAAAATTGAAAAACGGGTTTCTCGTATATCGATCGTAAATGTGACCAGTTATTCGCCTCTCAGTTGTTCTATTCTTATCTTTAAGCTTAGGGATCGTGTTCCCGCCTTTAGATGCCGCGCGACAATCGTCTACGTACATCATAGACGTACGTGACTTTCAATTCTTACTGTAATTTCAATTACTAAAACGATAGACCGATTCTCGAACATTGTTGTGTTCGTGCAAGTACTTGAACCCACTCGCTCCGCTTATGAAAATCCAGTAAGAGAGGGGCAACAATCAGCTGCAGTGAACCACTTGTTTATTGTTTATGACGTCGCCCGCTCATTTCATCAACTACGCTGAATGATTATAGCGATCCAACAGTAACGAGTAGAGGGGTTATTCGAATACGGTATCGAGTCGTTATTGTCGATCGCTAACTTGCAATAGAGTTTGGAGAACTCACGTGTTTGCCCCAAATTCGGGGCAAAATCCCGCTGCTAGCTTATCTTATCTGTTCATGTTATCGTATTTGTTTACTTAAGAAAAACTTCTTGACATTTGATCCTCTAAAGAAAGAAAATTAAGCCACTCTTTTATTTTCAATTTGCAGTTAGAAGAGATCGACACCATAAATTTAAGGGTGACAAAAAGAATGATAATACTAATACGAATATTAATAATAAAGCTACCGTATTACTACCTCATTACTCAAGTTAATACAAATCGACACTTTTGAGTAACAATTTTGGGGATAGTTCAGTAGATCGTTTAGAATTTTCTCGTAAAAATTTCGTTTGAAATAGCTGTAACAGCACAAAGATCTGTTTGCAATTATTACGGTGATTCTTCCCTTCTTTTCTATTGTTTATTTTTATTGCAGTTTTTAGACTTTGTATCAACTTACTAGTAAAAGCAATCGTGTACATCGATACGTCACCTACTAGAGCTATAAATAATATTCGTTTGTGTTTAACCGATGGGGCATTGGAAATGCATTTTCCGTTAAAAAATAAGGAGATCTAAATTCTGTCTTTTTTATTTCATTAAATTCCTTTATCTCGTTTGTCCCGAAGAAAAAAAATAAACATGTGTCGACAATTATTTATTGTTAGGGTCACGTATTGTAGGCTTGTTTTTCTTCAAATAAATAAACATTGGATCGTTTTAAGAGACTACACCAGTGGTTTTCAAACGTTCTGGAAGTGCCGAGCATGTAAATTATTTATTAATTCATTAAGGACACTTCATTTTTCACCAAAGACACCTTTTTTATGTTGTGGATAAGGAATATTTCACGCTGAGCCCGTTAAATCGATTTGCGGACTAAAAAAATTTACCAGATCGACTGTTGAGAATCACTGGTTTAAAACTTGATACAAAACTACTGTTACCGACAAAGGGAGGCGAGCGACTTTTGCATTTCAATTTTTTCACGGTCAAGCTCAGATCGTACCTTTTTAAATTTTTTTCGAAGTCTTAACGGCAAATTGCAAAAACCAAAATGTTACGAATGTATCGCATTAATTCAACACTTTTAATGTGTGAAAACCCCTCTTGCCAATTGTTGCATATTCAAAAGTTAGATTTGATGTCACTCATTTCCCAATGAGCTACGTGGACCTAATTTTGCTAAAATGTTCTCTGAGAATCCCCCTATAAATCCTTAAAATTTGCTTCCAATCACTCGACAATTAATAGGAGTTTTGGACGTTTTGACTACAAGGTGACGGGCGGTGTATGTGTGCGATCTGCAGTCGGAACCCAATCCCTCTGTAGGATTATTAGTGTTAGGATCTACAGTTTCGCCATAAGTATTTCAACGCATTGAACCTACCATTAGCGTAGTTGTTCTATAATTCTGATTAAATAACTTCTTGTATGTTGTAAGCTATCGGAGATGAAAAATCATTATTATTTACAAATTATAGTCTGAAATAATAATTAAAATATTAAATTACATTAAAATATTTTAAATTTCTTTACGTACAAATCATATGTTTATTAACCCAAACGAGTTACTATAAGAGTATTCAGGAGGGGCAACCCATTCCATTGAAATTTACAGTACAATCAAACGTCTGCGTTTTACGAATGACGTCGATCGGTCATGCGGATATTTTAAATGGTCTACAGTTTTTCAACATTCTGCTGCTATCGTTATAGAGCAATTCGTTTTGTTGGCGACGACAACACTCGATTAAAACAGAAAATAACATTACGCTCTACTCGAATTTGTCAGGAGAGTAGATTTTAGCCGGCACGCTCTACGGTGCCAAATCCTATCTCTAAGGATTATACGTTTATTCGTTGTGCTTGTAGTACTCCAATCTTTCAACGTAGTTAATAAAGTAAGAAAGCGATGTCACGTGCAATAAACAAGGGGTCCATTGTGATCGATATTTGCTCGTTTTAGACTATCGTTCCATAAGCGCAGCAAGTAGGTTTAAATACGATATGTACATGAATGGACAAATTCAAATCAATGTTTTTCTAAATTTTTTAAGACATCAAAATAATAATACAGATTATAAAAAAATTATAAAATTATCGAAATATCAGCTACAGTAAAAAAAATGAATATTTGAAAATAAAATTATAATTGTTAATATTTAATTTGTAAAAGATTAAAAGCAAAGACCAAGATTATTTCTATACATATGTATGTTTTTATAATTGCAAAAATATCTAATGAGACCATGGGGAGACGAACATACCCTCACCAGGGTAGGTAAAAATTAATGGGATACATTTTAGAGCATAAGCAACTACAAAATGGTTAGTCGAGTTATTCCATTCAAATGAAACAATAGACAAAAACAATCTCATGCATTAGAAATGTCAGTATTGACAATTCAATATTTCTTTAAATTAGAAGAAGAAAATTTCAATCTCTGGTCGGATACAAATGATTTAAAAAATTACTCGTATTAATTTTTTGTATTACTTTTATCGTCAAAGTGTCTATCTAAACAATTAATATTTTATTGTTAAAATAGTTTGTTTCCATTATACAAAGTAAATTTTATCCCTGATTATGATAAAACTCCAACGTGTATGAACTCAATTAATATTTAACTTTAATTCAATTAATGTGCAATATTTGATATTTTTTATTAAAATTTACAATTTTCTTCTTTTGAATTTAATTTTTAAATATTGCAAAACATCGAGTATGGCTAAACTGAAGTAGGTAACTATATTCCATATAGTTATCATTGCGATTACAGTAAGATTCGAAAGTCACGAACGTCCATGGCGTGAACTAAAGGTAGTTACAGAATCCTAAGCTTAGTGATAATTAAGCTTAGGGATCGTGTTCCCGCCTTTAGATGTCGCGCGACAATTGTCTACGTACATCATAGACGTACGTGACTTTCAATTCTTACTGTAATTTCAATTACTAAAACGATAGACCGATTCTCGAACATTGTTGTGTTCGTGCAAGTACTTGAACCCACTCGCTCCGCTTATGAAAATCCAGTAAGAGAGGGGCAACAATCAGCTGCAGTGAACCACTTGTTTATTGTTTATGACGTCGCCCGCTCATTTCATCAACTACGCTGAATGATTATAGCGATCCAACAGTAACGAGTAGAGGGGTTATTCGAATACGGTATCGAGTCGTTATTGTCGATCGCTAACTTGCAATAGAGTTTGGAGAACTCACGTGTTTGCCCCAAATTCGGGGCAAAATCCCGCTGCTAGCTTATCTTATCTGTTCATGTTATCGTATTTGTTTACTTAAGAAAAACTTCTTGACATTTGATCCTCTAAAGAAAGAAAATTAAGCCACTCTTTTATTTTCAATTTGCAGTTAGAAGAGATCGACACCATAAATTTAAGGGTGACAAAAAGAATGATAATACTAATACGAATATTAATAATAAAGCTACCGTATTACTACCTCATTACTCAAGTTAATACAAATCGACACTTTTGAGTAACAATTTTGGGGATAGTTCAGTAGATCGTTTAGAATTTCTCGTAAAAATTTCGTTTGAAATAGCTGTAACAGCACAAAGATCTGTTTGCAATTATTACGGTGATTCTTCCCTTCTTTTCTATTGTTTATTTTTATTGCAGTTTTTAGACTTTGTATCAACTTACTAGTAAAAGCAATCGTGTACATCGATACGTCACCTACTAGAGCTATAAATAATATTCGTTTGTGTTTAACCGATGGGGCATTGGAAATGCATTTTCCGTTAAAAAATAAGGAGATCTAAATTCTGTCTTTTTTATTTCATTAAATTCCTTTATCTCGTTTGTCCCGAAGAAAAAAAAATAAACATGTGTCGACAATTATTTATTGTTAGGGTCACGTATTGTAGGCTTGTTTTTCTTCAAATAAATAAACATTGGATCGTTTTAAGAGACTACACCAGTGGTTTTCAAACGTTCTGGAAGTGCCGAGCATGTAAATTATTTATTAATTCATTAAGGACACTTCATTTTTCACCAAAGACACCTTTTTTATGTTGTGGATAAGGAATATTTCACGCTGAGCCCGTTAAATCGATTTGCGGACTAAAAAAATTTACCAGATCGACTGTTGAGAATCACTGGTTTAAAACTTGATACAAAACTACTGTTACCGACAAAGGGAGGCGAGCGACTTTTGCATTTCAATTTTTTCACGGTCAAGCTCAGATCGTACCTTTTTAAATTTTTTTCGAAGTCTTAACGGCAAATTGCAAAAACCAAAAATGTTACGAATGTATCGCATTAATTCAACACTTTTAATGTGTGAAAACCCCTCTTGCCAATTGTTGCATATTCAAAAGTTAGATTTGATGTCACTCATTTCCCAATGAGCTACGTGGACCTAATTTTGCTAAAATGTTCTCTGAGAATCCCCCTATAAATCCTTAAAATTTGCTTCCAATCACTCGACAATTAATAGGAGTTTTGGGCGTTTTGACTACAAGGTGACGGGCGGTGTATGTGTGCGATCTGCAGTCGGAACCCAATCCCTCTGTAGGATTATTAGTGTTAGGATCTACAGTTTCGCCATAAGTATTTCAACGCATTGAACCTACCATTAGCGTAGTTGTTCTATAATTCTGATTAAATAACTTCTTGTATGTTGTAAGCTATCGGAGATGAAAAATCATTATTATTTACAAATTATAGTCTGAAATAATAATTAAAAATATTAAATTACATTAAAATATTTTAAATTTCTTTACGTACAAATCATATGTTTATTAACCCAAACGAGTTACTATAAGAGTATTCAGGAGGGGCAACCCATTCCATTGAAATTTACAGTACAATCAAACGTCTGCGTTTTACGAATGACGTCGATCGGTCATGCGGATATTTTAAATGGTCTACAGTTTTTCAACATTCTGCTGCTATCGTTATAGAGCAATTCGTTTTGTTGGCGACGACAACACTCGATTAAAACAGAAAATAACATTACGCTCTACTCGAATTTGTCAGGAGAGTAGATTTTAGCCGGCACGCTCTATGGTGCCAAATCCTATCTCTAAGGATTATACGTTTATTCGTTGTGCTTGTAGTACTCCAATCTTTCAACGTAGTTAATAAAGTAAGAAAGCGATGTCACGTGCAATAAACAAGGGGTCCATTGTGATCGATATTTGCTCGTTTTAGACTATCGTTCCATAAGCGCAGCAAGTAGGTTTAAATACGATATGTACATGAATGGACAAATTCAAATCAATGTTTTTCTAAATTTTTTAAGACATCAAAATAATAATACAGATTATAAAAAAATTATAAAATTATCGAAATATCAGCTACAGTAAAAAAAATGAATATTTGAAAATAAAATTATAATTGTTAATATTTAATTTGTAAAAGATTAAAAGCAAAGACCAAGATTATTTCTATACATATGTATGTTTTTATAATTGCAAAAATATCTAATGAGACCATGGGGAGACGAACATACCCTCACCAGGGTAGGTAAAAATTAATGGGATACATTTTAGAGCATAAGCAACTACAAAATGGTTAGTCGAGTTATTCCATTCAAATGAAACAATAGACAAAAACAATCTCATGCATTAGAAATGTCAGTATTGACAATTCAATATTTCTTTAAATTAGAAGAAGAAAATTTCAATCTCTGGTCGGATACAAATGATTTAAAAAATTACTCGTATTAATTTTTTGTATTACTTTTATCGTCAAAGTGTCTATCTAAACAATTAATATTTTATTGTTAAAATAGTTTGTTTCCATTATACAAAGTAAATTTTATCCCTGATTATGATAAAACTCCAACGTGTATGAACTCAATTAATATTTAACTTTAATTCAATTAATGTGCAATATTTGATATTTTTTATTAAAATTTACAATTTTCTTCTTTTGAATTTAATTTTTAAATATTGCAAAACATCGAGTATGGCTAAACTGAAGTAGGTAACTATATTCCATATAGTTATCATTGCGATTACAGTAAGATTCGAAAGTCACGAACGTCCATGGCGTGAACTAAAGGTAGTTACAGAATCCTAAGCTTAGTGATAATTAAGCTTAGGGATCGTGTTCCCGCCTTTAGATGTCGCGCGACAATTGTCTACGTACATCATAGACGTACGTGACTTTCAATTCTTACTGTAATTTCAATTACTAAAACGATAGACCGATTCTCGAACATTGTTGTGTTCGTGCAAGTACTTGAACCCACTCGCTCCGCTTATGAAAATCGAGTAAGAGAGGGGCAACAATCAGCTGCAGTGAACCACTTGTTTATTGTTTATGACGTCGCCCGCTCATTTCATCAACTACGCTGAATGATTATAGCGATCCAACAGTAACGAGTAGAGGGGTTATTTGAATACGGTATTGAGTCGTTATTGTCGATCGCTAACTTGCAATAGAGTTTGGAGAAGTCACGTGTTTGCTCCAAATTCGGGGCAAAATCCCGCTGCTAGCTTATGACACTTGTTTTTTAATATACTATTTCAATTTTTCCAGGATTTCGTGAAGAAAAATGAGAAAAAAACAATTTTCCACGGATCGTCATATCACTGTAGATCATTTAATGTCAAATTTACCATGAGGTCGATCGCAACATTTTCCGATTAAAGCGGTGTTTCACCAATTTCCCAAAGAGCGACAAGGCTAAAATTTTGGCAAAATGTTCCCTAGGCACTACCCTACAAATCCTTAAAATATTTTTCAAATCGCTGGCAATTAATTGGGGCTGCCATAAGAACTAGGAACATTTGGTTAGACCACCCGGTATATGTTAGATCACCATAGATTTTCTATTTCTAATTATTAATAATCGTTATTCAAATACAAAAATTGATATCTGCAGTTATTTTTTTCAATATAATGTTTACGTAAAAAACAATAATTTGGGATATTTCAAAATTTTGTTATTTTGCATTTGTATTTGAAAAGGAAACTGTTTTGTTGTTGTATTTTAGGGTATACATGATTGAACTCGTCAATAAGTCCTATAATACCTAAACATCACATAATCAATTTTTGCTAACAAAATACAATAAAATTCAGAATAAAACATAAATTACCATATCAAGAGATCATATTTTTCGACTCACCATAAAAAAAATAGATTAGCTAAATAGCGTTATTTGCGTTTAGGATAAGTTGGATTCAAGTAGGTTTTTTTATTATTACTTTTACTACAAATAAGATAAACATGTACATAATGTAATTAACTTGTAATTAGACTGTAGATAATAATAGTGCCTTAAGAAATAAAAGAAATAAATGTATTTTGTATGTAAAGTTTAGACTAGGAAATACAAATAGATTGAGAGCATAGGAACACGTTCCGTAGTCAATATCCATTTACATGTATTCTCCATAAGACAATTCAATGCAATTTTTTGAGAAAGCGGTTAAAGATAATTCAATGCAGTTCTCGAATTTAGTTGACAATTATTATTCCGCTCTGAAGGACGTCCAATGTTTTTTTGAAAATTAACAGGATTTTCCAAAAAATGGGAAAAACGACATTTTTATTTAAAAAAAGTAAAAAGAAAAATGAGACTGGTTTGAATAGAATGAGAAAAATCTGAAGACGACAACGACGTCCGGGTTTTTCCAATTTTCCTTTTAGTTTTCCCAAAAAGTGGATTCAAAGGTATAGATTTTGTTGAAAATTTTATGAAATCAGGCAACCAAAGAAACTTTACCAGCTAGGATAATTCATGGCTTTTGCCATCAGAGAGTGTTGTATTTAATACAGTCGACCATCTTAACAGACGCTCAAAGATCTGTTCAATTACAAATTCTTGTTAGCCATCGTTCTAAGTGATCAACTACATTGTTGGGGAGATCTAGCATTATAAAAAAAAACGAGTAAGATAAGACGGTTGGGTTGTTTGTTTATATATTCCTAATTCTACCGCTAGTTTTGAATAATTTCACGATCATGGAAATAGTAGAAATTCTTATAAAGGATGTCTTTTGAAGACGGTCAGTTGGAAAAATAAGAAATTGTAATAATAGATTTTCTTTACTATTGTTTTATTATCCGAGCTAGGTATTTCAAGAAAATTTTTTCTTTGTTTTATCAATTCGTTTATAGGGAATATTACATATTTTACTTTCTTATTTTAATTCTGATCGAATGTCTTTATTGCATATTTCCATTGAATGGTGAAATTGAGGGGAATTTTGATGTTCTAGAGCTAACAGTTTCTTAAATATTTTGACTTTTAGTCAAGCGTTTATTATTAGAGAACTCAACTGGATAATTTATAAAATTCATTGTGAATAAAAGGCTGAAATTTGAAATTTGAGTAGCAAAAATAATGCATCTCTGTCAAATATTATTGTTTTGAAATATCTTCTGCTGTTTAGTTCACAATTTTGAATTCGATTGTCCCAATTAACACATTAGGAATGAATTATTTCTAAAATTTTTTAAAGAAAAAGAATAAAAGAGATTGATAAATTAATTGAAACAATAGGTATTTTTTAGAGGCAGTAGATGATTTTAGCATATAGGGTACAGTTCCCTAATCAAATCATCATCCATTTATAGTTAAAAATATGCGGTAAAGTGCATTGAATGAAATCAGTTGCGTATTTTCTCTTTTGTAAAGTAAAGTTTACCTGACTTGACTGCATACATAATTTGTAGAATTTAATTTACTTAAGCTTCCAAAATTTGCAAAAAATCCAACTAATCACTCCGTACGAATAAATAATTTTAATAAATAAGTTAATAATTAATAAAATAACCCACCTATACTTGTATCAAGCATTTTGGTCCGTATTATTTTTAGGCTCAAATATTTTTTCAAATAAAATGCTGCATGATTTTTATTCGAAAAAGAAAAAAATATATCAATAAATTTTTTGCAAGGCTGATCAATATACACATACCTAAGTAATCCCATTTGCAATTCACAATATTTATCGATTCGAAAAATATTTCAAAATTCTATAGAGTAATCCCTAGAGAACACCTTAGCAAAATTAGAACCCCGTAAATCACTTGGAAGTCGATCAAAAGACGCTCGTAAAACTAGTAATTGTAAGACTCACTCAAAGATCATTCAAATATTAATTTTTTTCTATATTAAATGAAATGAAATTTGTTATGGATTCGATGAGTTTTGATTTTTGAGTTTGAAATTACACCACTTTGAAAAAAGAATTGTAATTTTCTACACTAATTTTACTGAATAAGACTACAACCGTACAACTGTCTCACGATCTATCTAATCTTGCTCCAGCTCCAAAGACACCAGTATTTATACATTTTGTCTAAATAAATAGAGCCAGAGGGCGATTTGCAACGCTTGACCAAGTAATTAGGGTGTCCTTGCTTACTGGAACCAAATTAGATTGTGTACACGATGATGCATAAAAGTTGACATTTACTTAACTAACATAAAATTAAAATGAAATTAAAAATAATAATAATAATAATAATAAAACAATATTGGATATTATGAGTAATAAAAATAATGAATAATATTAATAATGAATATTATTAATTGGTCCATAACAAATTATAAATGTTCCTACACGGTTGACTAAACTTTTCATATGGTATGCACGGATTATCACTTTCATTAATCAAAAATGATTAATTAATTAATTAATATAAATATTCTTATTTTTTTCTTTTTCACAACTGTGTTCTATACAAAAATGTGAAATTCTTCTAATTATTCAAAACTAAAAATTAAAGAAAAACTGTTTGGAAAATACTCGAGTTTTTTTAAGATTTTTACATGCAAGTCTTTAAAATTGGAAAATCGTCAGATACGAGCGTTTTTTGGTCAAATATAAGCTACGAGGCTTTAATTTTACTAACATGCTTTCTATGGTCTATACTACAAATCTTTAAGTATTTTCAAAATTAAATAAACGAATATCTCAAAATCCAACCCTGAATCCATATAATAAAATTAACAATAATTAGCCAGGATTATGTTAATTTTAATATATGGGTTTGATTTTGAGATTTCCTTTTATTTAATTAATAAATCTCACATTTTGAAAAATTATAGATTCTTGGTTTTCAAAAATATTTTCAAAATTAATACGTTTAGTAATTATGAGATATTTAGAAAATTCAAAATTATTCGACAAATAAACGGGCGTTGTTATGAGAAATGGGTACTACCGAGTGAAAAGCTCTGTATGTATTTATCGCTCAGTTTTGTTTATACTACAATTGTTTAGTTTTAAAAGATAAAACAGGCTTGTGTTATGTGACATACAAGTTGCATTTTTAAATTCATTAAGTGGCAACAATCTAATTTTCGACTCTGGCTCGACGATAATTTTGACGGAGTGTAGCGGTCCCATGTCGTTAAAGGAAGAATTTTGACATTTGACAGTTGCGTGGCAGTCATTGAGGTTGAGGGGCGTAGAGTGACAATGCTCTTGGAATTTTGAAGCCCTCATCGGCCGGATATTGGAGACAAATCAAATGAAATAGTTGATCGACAACTGGTACAATTGGTGAGTTGGTGGTTTGCATCTAAACTAATATTGCTGCTTGTCTAAAATCAAGCGTTTAATGATGGCTCAGATAAGAGCGGTCACTGCTGGACAATTGATGTTGTGCAATATATGTATACTACAATAGACTGTCTTTGTAAAATCTAATTCTATTCAATTGTTTTTTTATGTTAAGAAAAATGAAAGATTGTGCACGGTCTGGATTTAAGGCACGTTCAATTGACACATTCAAGAATTATGGCTACCAATTTAGGACATTGTATAAAAGAAAGTCTTTGTAAATTCAAAGTTTATTATATTGAAGTGTAATAATTAACATCATATTAAAACAAAACATGAAAAAAATGACAATAATATACGTGCACTGTTTTTTTTTTTAATTGAAGACACGAGTGGTATACTACCCCTTACATCGCTTTAAAGTAGTTATTACACGAAAATTTTTGAATGTTTAGAAAGAAAAAAAAACAGTTTCAAGAAAAAAGTGACTTGACACCATCCATTACTCGTGTCTTCAACTAATGGTTGGTTTACCGCTGACATTGTTCGTTCATTGAGGTATAAATCTGCTCTATTTAAAAAATATAAAAAGTCCAGAACACCTTATGATTATGATTTGTTTAAGATACAACGAAGTTATTGTAAGAATCTAATTGCAGATGCATACAAAACATATACTTCGAAAATCGAGAACTCCATAATTGATGAACCCAAAAATTTCTGGACTTTTATACAATCTAAAAAGAATCAAGCACGTATACCTTCTACTATGTTTATTGATAATAACGAGCTATCTTCTCCTCAAGCAATTGTGGAGGGTTTTGCTGATTATTTTAAAAGCGTATATACTACATCTGCACCGAATGCTAACTTATTGCCATCAGACTCGACATTCTCAACAAATATCATTGTCAATTGCATCACTGAGGCGGAGATTTTAAGGGCTCTCAGACGATCGAAAAACAAATTTACGACCGGTCCTGATGGAGTTTCTTCTTTCATCTTGAAGGATTGTGCGTCCGTATTTGTTAAACCTTTGTTTTATATTTTTAATCTTATCATTAAGTACTCCTCATTTCCAGCACTTTGGAAAAGATCTTGTATAGTCCCAGTGCATAAAAAGGGTGATGTCGCCGACATTCGGAATTATAGGCCGATATCATTGTTAAGCAATTTCAGCAAGATGTTTGAGTCAATATTATATTCTCACATTTACAACTCCGTGAAACATCTAATAACATCTTTCCAGCATGGTTTTGTGGAGAATAAATCGACTTCAACCAACCTATCTTGCTTTAAGCAGTATGTTTCTGAGGTTATTGATTGTCGGGGACAGGTGGACGTCCTGTACACTGACTTTTGTAAAGCGTGATAGGATAGATGTTTACATACTTGTTGATAAGTTGCGTATGTTGGGCTTTCATCAGTCATTAATTAATTTGTTACTATCGTACCTGACACGGCGCCGACAATTTGCGAAATATCGTAACTTTAATTCTAGGGTTTTCAGTCCTACTTCAGGTATCCCCCAGGGATCTAACCTCGGTCCACTTTGATTCCTACTATTTATAAATGATATAGTCAATACTATTAATTCTGAGAAGTTATTGTTTGCGGATGATTTTAAAATCTATCATGAAATTCGTTCACTTTCTGACTGTAGTCTCTTACAAAGCGAATATAGATGCTCTACTTCGGTGGTGTATAGAAAATAAACTATTTCTTAACTTGGATAAATGCTTTATTGTCACATTCTCTAGAAAGAACAGACCTCTGATGTATTCATATTGCATTGATAACATTGTCTTAAAGAGATCGGATATGGTGAGGAACTTGGGCATTATTTTTGATAATAAATTAAATTTTTCCAGACATATTGAGGATATTTTGAGTAAAGCACATCGCAGTTATGGTTTCATCTATAGAAATTGCAGTGATTTTACTAATGTTGATGCCCTAAGAATTTTATACTTCACCCTAATAAGAACTAGATTGGAATACGGATCTCTAATTTGTTATCCGACATATAATGTTCATACTCAAGGTTTGGAGAAGCTGCAGAGGAAATTTCTGAAATTTTTAAGCTACTCAATTGACGGTGCATATCCACCACGAGGCTATAATCATGACACTTTATTGGCAAGATTTAATATCCAGTCTCTGCAAACTCGTCGTAATATAACTGCTATCAAATTCCTTTATAACCTCTTGAGTAATGGAGTTGATTGTCCTTGGTTGGTGTCGAGAATCAATTTGTTAGTTCCACGGATTAGTTCCAGGCAGCAAGAAACATTCTATGTGGCTCATAACTAAGCTTAGGGATCGTGTTCCCGCCTTTAGATGCCGCGCGACAATCGTCTACGTACAGCATGGACGTACGTGACGTTCGATTCTTACTGTAATTTCAATTACTAAAACGATAGACCGATTCTCGAACATTGTTGTGTTCGTGCAAGTACTTGAACCCACTCGCTCCGCTTATGAAAATCCAGTAAGAGAGGGGCAACAATCAGCTGCAGTGAACCACTTGTTTATTGTTAATGACGTCGTCCGCTCATTTCATCAACTACGCTGAATGATTATAGCGATCCAACAGTAACGAGTAGAGGGGTTATTCGAATACGGCATCGAGTCGTTATTGTCGATCGCTAACTTGCAACAGAGTTTGGAGAAGTCACGTGTTTGCCCCAAATTCGGGGCAAAATCCCGCTGCTAGCTCATAACATATTATATACCTCACCAATTTCGTTTATATGCAGTGAATTTAATAAAATATCGGATGTATGTGATATCTTTGCTGATAGCTTAAAACATATTATTGATTCGGTTGCTATGTGATTTCAGAACACTTTACAATAAATTTATTCTTTGATTTCCAAAGTATCATGATATACTTGCTATTGTTTGTTTCAACTGTTTATTGTGTTTTCACTTATGTATTTTTTTGATTATCGTAGTTGATTGTTTTATTTCGGTAAAAATATTTCTACAAATATCTCTAATTATAGTCGATAAAATATGTTTATCAGCCACAAAAGGTCCACAGGCAATTTATATGTATAGCTCTCTCAGAAGAAAGAGAGAGAGAGAGAGAGAGAGAGAGAGCGTCGAAGTATTTTTAATATAAACAATTGAAAATAATGGCGTTATCACAACTGTTTATTTTCAGAAGTAAGGAAATCTTGTGGTTATCGATATTTTATATCTTTGTCTGACGCATGTTCGTTTAAATTGTAAAATTGGTGGACGCGCCCAAAGACGGAGTGATTTACAAAATGAGGTAATAAAAAAATATTTGTTTTAACGGTGGCAATATATGTATTAATTTCTATTTGTTTTTTTTTTGAAATTATACATATGCATAATTTCATACTTTTCTGATTCGATATTTATGTACATCATACACTTGTAAGATTGTTTTTTACCAGTATAATATCCATTACTACTGATACATTTTTCTTTATTGTTAGTGCTGTTCAATTAGTGGAGTGTTGTTGATAACTTGTGTTGCGTTGCACGTACCTCATGTTCAATTGTTAATTGATTTGACTTTGATTATTGTTTTTTTTCTTAATTTCGTGTATTTATTATACTGCGAAAACCTAAGTTTATAAATTTACTATTAAATTTTATATAATTATAATTCCAAGAAACATTTTTCTAGATGTCTGGTAAAAAAAGCCGTCTGGAGCTGAAAATAGAAAAGCCAAGCAAAAAAAAAGAAAAAGAATTAAAAATGTTAACTCATTCGCTGGATAAATTTATTGTAAGACAAAACGATATTGAGGACTCGACTTCCACAGCATCTATAACTACAGCATTAAACAAAGAGGAATCTTCGCAGATGGTTAACAATACAAACGAAAAGCAGTCAAGAAAAGCTGATGACAGTCCTGGTAATGAGGAGGAAATAAGTGACAGCAGCAAGTTCGTTCTTTCTTTTTCTGATACTGATTGTAACTTTAACCGCAGTTTTAATTCCAATGATCCAGGCACTTGGCATAAAATAATATCAATCAAAGTTAGAGATTTTTTAATAGAAAATCCCCCTCAACAAATTGTTGAAGCTGATTTTAATTTTCCTAAAAATATAAATGATAAAAAATTTAGTAGTCATTATTATATTCGTATGTTAAATAACGGTGAGAAAGTTAAAAGAAATTATTTACTTTATTCAAAATCTTTGAACTTCGTTTTTTGTTATTATTGTAAATTGTTTGATAACTCAAAATCCAATTTAACAAATGAATATGGATATAACGACTGGCGACATTTAAGTCAGCATTTAAAAAAAAACATGAAATAACAACTGCTCATATTCTAAACAGTTCAAAATTTTGTGACTTGCAAGTTAATTTAAAAAAAACATCAAACTATTGATGTAGAGAGAACAGAGACTATGAAAATGAGAAACGGTATTGGCAATCTATTATAGAGCGCTTAATTTATGTAATAGATTAGCTTAGGATTTTTTATACCGTACGGTAGCTCTGACGTCATCGCTCCGAGCTCCAATATATGTGTGCGATCTGCAGTTGGAACCCGATCTCTCTGTAGAATTATATGTTTATTCGTTGTGCTTGTAGTACTCCAATCATTCAACGTAGTTAATAAAGTAAGAAAGCGACGTCACGTACAATAAACAAGGGGTCCATTGTGGTCGATATTTACTCGTTTTAGACTATCGTTCCATAAGCGCAGCAAGTAGGTTTAAATACGATATGTATGTGAATGGACAAATTCAAATTAATGTTTTTTTAAATTTTTTAAGACATTAAAATAATAATACAGATTATAAAAAATTTATGAAATTATCGAAATATCAGGTACATTTAAAAAAAAAATTGAATATTTGAAAATAAAATTATAATTGTTAATATTTAATTTGTAAAAGATTAAAAGCAAAGACCAAGGTTATTTCTATACATATGTAGGTGTTTATATGTGCAAAAATATCTAATGAGACCACGGGGAGGCGGACATACCCTTACCAGGGTAGGTAAAAATTAATGGGATACATTTTAGAACATAAGCAACTACAAAATGGTTAGTCGAGTTATTCCATTCAAATGAAACAATAAACAAAAGCAATCTCATGTATTAGAAATGTCAGTATTGATGATTGAATATTTCTCTAAATTAGAAGAAGAAAATTTCAATCTCTATTCAGATACAAATGATTTAAAAAAATTACTCGTATTAATTTTTTGTGTTACTTTTTTCGTCAAAGTGTCTATCTAAACAATTAATATTATATTGTAAAAATAGTTCGTTTCCATTATACAAGGTCAATTTTATCCCTGATTATGATAAAACTCCAACGTGTATAAACTAATATTTAACTTTAATTCAATTAATGTGCAATATTGGATATTTCTTAGTTGGGATTACATTTTTCTTCTTTTGAATTTAATTTTTAAATATTTCAAAACATCGAGTATGACCAAACTGAAATAACTATATTCCATATAGTTCATCATATAGTTATCATTGCGATTACAGTAAGATTCGAAAGTCACGAACGTCCATGGCGTGAACTAAAGGTAGTTACAGAATCCTAAGCTTAGTAATAGAATATTTATCAAAACAATGTATTGCATTTCGAGGTTCATCACAGAAGCTGTATGAACCGAATAATGGGAATTTTTTAAAATTAATAGAGATAATATCAAAATTTGATTCTGTTTTATCAGAGCATATTCGAAGATTACAGTGTGACAAAAATTATATTGCTCATTATTTAAGTGATAAAATTCAAAATGAAATCATTCACTTAATTGCAGAAAGTATTCGACAGGAAATTTTAAATATGATCAAAACTTCGAAGTATTATGCTATGATTTTAGATACTACACCAGACTTTAGTCGTACTGAGCAACTTTCAATTATTATACGTTTTGTGTATTATAATAAATTTCCTAACCAGTCAGAAATTCATGAACACTTTTTAGGTTTTTGTGCGGTTAGTGATACTACCGGTGAGGACTTGTTTCAATTCATTAAAAATTTGAAAGGGGCCGAATCTAAGAACCGGCCTAATAACTTCCCCGACACGAGTCCGAGTTTTTAAAAAAACGAGTACCGTAGCACGAGTTCTGTGTACTATTTTTTCTATTTGAGATACTTTATTAAAAAAAAAAAACTAGCTTACTATAAAAATCAAAATCGGGAATCGAGAACCGTCGCTATTTCACAACCACCGAAAAATTCAATAAGGAACCAGCACCTCGTCAACCAAAACTCTGTTCACCGATCGGTGGTTCCACTCACACCCTTTTCAATTCAACTTTCTCATAAATTCGATTCACGATTCAATTGCGAAATTTTGACAGAACGACAGAACTGTCATTTGAGTGTGGAGTAAAAAGTAGTACGGTAGTCCCAACAAAAACATGGAAAAATTCAAATCATATGGATTGAATTGTCGAGGGAATATACATTTCTTTTTTGTGGAAAAATCAAAATTTATATTATTTTAAAACATTTATATATTAAAAAAGCACCAACCGAAACACAAAACCCGCTCAAAAAAAACCGCTTGAAAACAAATATTCTGAGGTTATGTTTCAAAAATGACAGAAGAATGTAAACAAATGCATAGAATTTTATGCTTTCAGTGATACCAACAGTAGATATCATTCTGTCTCTATAAACTACCGTCATAAATTTTGCTACACTTTAAAAATTATGTTGGATAACCTTCTAAACTGTCATTTCAAAATTTCGCAATTGAATCGTGAACAACTCTTTTCTATGGCAACCGAACCCTTATAGAAGGCGGCAAATTTGAATTCGTTGATTACGCTATTTTGCCAATTTTGTGCCCTTATTTAAAAAAAAGAAAAACACATCGCACATGATGGATATCGTTTCGGACATAAAAACACATGCCCTTTCGATTGGTGATATCAAATTAATATGTTATCTTAAATTTTTTTCAATCAACCCCCTCCCTCTTCCACCCCCGTGGTCCGATTGGCACCAAAAACGTATCAACTCGAACGGCCACCAAATAGTTTGTGCTGACCAAATTTGAACTCAATCGGTTAAAGCGTTTTTGAGTAATCGTTGGAGAACCGACAGACACACACACACGCGCGCACACACGCGCACACACGCGCACATACACACACACACACACATACACACATCAAGCTAAAAACTTCAAAAACGTGTTCAGGGAACCTCAAAACGTAAAGATCTGGTGAAATCTCGAATTCGAAATGCAACTGAACGTAGGCTAGGTTTCTTTAAATTAGTTTAAAACAATTTTTATTTTAATTAATAGTAGTATTAATTAATTCTAGTTAACTAAAATTAATATTACTAAGCTTAGGGATCGTGTTCCCGCCTTTAGATGCCGCGCGACAATCGTCTACGTACATCATAGACGTACGTGACTTTCAATTCTTACTGTAATTTCAATTACTAAAACGATAGACCGATTCTCGAACATTGTTGTGTTCGTGCAAGTACTTGAACCCACTCGCTCCGCTTATGAAAATCCAGTAAGAGAGGGGCAACAATCAGCTGCAGTGAACCACTTGTTTATTGTTTATGACGTCGCCCGCTCATTTCATCAACTACGCTGAATGATTATAGCGATCCAACAGTAACGAGTAGAGGGGTTATTCGAATACGGTATCGAGTCGTTATTGTCGATCGCTAACTTGCAATAGAGTTTGGAGAAGTCACGTGTTTGCCCCAAATTCGGGGCAAAATCCCGCTGCTAGAATATTACTAATTGCTAAAGAAGCACCTACACCCAGAAAGAATTCACAGAACGAGAGAGATAAAAGGTTCGCTAAAGGGGTTGTAGGTCCGGGCCCACGTGATTTCAAGGGCCCCGCCGATTCGATTTTAGACTTCTTTTCAAATTTTGGGTCTGTTGGACGGGACCCCCCCAAACCCATAGTCGCCGAGGTTTCCAAAGCTTAATCCGGGCCTGTATCTCCAATATTTTGTCGACAATTGGCTGTAAAAATTAAGATGAAAATTTCTACCCCTATTTTTTCTAAAACGGAGCTATATCGACTCTCGATGTATTATAAAAATTTACTCGGTTTTTGGAGCCCAATATGTGGTTTAAAAAAGCTCGAGCAATTCGATTATCCCCTATAAATATTATTAAATTTTAATTAATTCACCAAATAAATTCTTATTGTAATTATTGACAAAAATATGAAGTACTATCAAGGCCAATGTGTGTTGTCATTGACAACATTGATACGTTTCAACTCAACAAGCCTCAGTTATTGAATAATTAAAGAAATAAGTAAATGAAAATGGTTTTTATTGAAAGTCAATAAAATGTTTCATTAACGCAAAATTCGTTAGTATTAATTCACCTTTTTATCGTGAAGCAACGGCACAATTCAGACAATTGAATTCGTTATCAATAAATGTTAAAACCGGAGAAAAGTCCAAAATGGAGCATGTGTGGAATGAATTAACGAAGCACGATGGTTTAATTCTAGTGAAATTTTTGGGATCGACAATTTATCAATTTTATTTGATGAAAATACTCTTGGTATTGTTTTTAATTGTACATCTATTTGGACAAATTATTCAAATTCATTTATTTATAAATGAATTGAGTGTGTTACAATTCATTCAATATTCAGTAGCGTTTTTTATGGATTTCTATGTAATTATTTATTTCATTAAAATTCGATGAATTGAATAAATTTCATATTATTATTTGAAATTTACAGCCGATATTGGGTGCCATTATACTACTAATTGATCCAAAATTGGTTGAAAATTTGTTTCAAGAAGTCAAGATGTTGCCGATTGACAATGCAAGTGAACCAACAAAGAGAAAAATTAAAATGGAAATGAAAATTGTTTCCTTTTTCACGATCATCAATATGACTTTTGCAATGGCCGTTGGGTTTGCTCTTCTTCTTTTCAATCATTACGATTACAAGACATTCTTGCCAATCAAATATTTCGTTGATTATCATCCTGAATATTCCGACATGTTCGCAAATATTTATAAAGGTAGTTTCACTTTTGCTCTTACTTTTCTATTGACACCACACGCTTATCAAGTCATTTATTATACACAACATATAAAATATCAAATTTGGATGTTGATTGATTTAATGGATGATATCATGAGCGGAGAAATTTCTCATATTCTACCAAGTAGGTTAATAGAAGATCATGAATATCAACAACAAATCAAATTGAACCTGATTGCTTTTGTTAAACGACATGAGGAATTGTTAACGTAAATTATTTATTTGCTTAATTTTTCTAAAAACTGAAAGAAAACTAATTCATTTTACAGTGCAGGCCGTAAGAAGATTAAAGATATATCGAATTATATCGCTTATTTTTCTGTTTGTGGTTTATTGGCTGTTACGAGTATTATTTATGTCATTGCTACGGTAAATATATTAATTTTATAGATAAAAACAAAATTGTAAAAAAAGAGAATATATTTTTCAAAGGATTCCTTCGTCTTCTATGATTATCGCTATATGCCGGCACTTTGTCTAACTTCAGGAGCAACAGCTGCAGCTCTTCTAATGGCAGGACAATCTATAGAAACTGTGGTAAGTAACAATGAAAATAATTTAGTACACTTTTTTCATAAGCCTTCACTCTTTTAAGACTGACAATATTCATTATTTGTTGCAACAAATCGACTGGTACAATATGAATATTGAAAATCGAAAAATTTATTTACTAATATTAACAGCTGCTCAAAGGAAAATTGCAATTAAATTCTCCGAAAATTATTCAATCAATTATGCATTGGGTTTAGCAGTTGAGTATTCATTATTGTATTCTTTGAATAATTGTTGTATTTGTGACATGTAAAAATGTTTTTCAGGTTGCTCGTGGAGCATATTCTATAATGTCGGTTCTGGCTAGTTTTAAGAATGCTTAAGAAAAAAGTCACATATCAATTCTCGGAAAATTATTCAATCAATTACGTATTAGGTTTAACAGTTGAGTATTGATTATTGTATTTTTTTTTTATTACTTCCATTTGTTACACGTAAAATCGTTTTTCAGATGGTTCGTGGAGCATATTCTGTTATGTCGATTTTGGCTGGTTTCGACATTGTTTAGAGAAAAATAATATTTAATCTTGTTTCAAACACTATTTCATTAAGTAGATGTCTAGGAATTCAAGACGAATTTTCTTCACAAATGATACAAGCACTACGTGCCGTTGTTAAGCTTCTTAATTACCAATTAATTTAAGTGTTTATCGATAAATCGATTGGTTAAAATCGATAGAAAAGACTAGTAAATTTGGCTTCAATGTGTCTTTTCTTCTACAATGTCCTAAGCTTCGCTCAAAAGGACTTAAAATAGAAAATTTCATCAATCGTACACCGTTCTATTATGCATTTGAAAAAGTATATCTAAGGTTATTTTCAGCACATTTCCATTTCCCCCCAATTTTGAAAATAAGGGTGGATATCAAATGGAACCCTCTCAGGTGCGGTATGTACCCACAAACGTGTCGACTCACCCATTTCGCATCGACAATTGGACAGCTCTCATGACAGTTGAGGCTTTACCAGAATTATTCGATGCTTTTACCGCCACCAATTAAATATGTTTAAAGTGGAAATTTCCGAAATAAAATCAATTATTCGCTCAACTCAACTATTGAGTTTTTAAATCGATTTAATATTTATCCAAAAAATCTTTCATTATATTTGAGGTAAAATAGACGTACAAAAAGGACTAGACGGGCCACAGTTTAGTAGTACTAACGTTAAACTTGTAGTTAATTAAACTAGACTAATTGTAAGTAAATTGTTATTATTGTTAATTACCACTGTTGAGCTACTTATTATAGTTTCTAAAACACAATTATAGGATTATGTTTTATTGTAACCTACCTATAAACCTATAATGAAATAAGACAGTCACAAATTTTATATAAAAACACTTCGAAAATTCAAGATTTTCACCAATTTTTTTCTCAAAATAACTCGATTAGACTGTTTCAAATGTTGCCAAAGAAACAATAATTGGGAAAATCAACAAATATTGCTGAATTTTAAGAGACTAATTGTTAAAAGAAACAAACTCGTGTAGATTTACATTCTGAATTAAGCCTGAAATAACTCGATAATTGAATAAAGTTTCTTATTATTATTAGTTGTTTTTTTTTTTTATAAACACATTCGACTAATAAGAAACGATTTGAACGCGTTCGGTATTCAATCAGGTGTTTGTTGGGCTCCACAAATCAACCCCCAAACTAGCTATTTCGGAATTAACGACAATATTTTATTTACATTTTATTGTGGCTATTAATAAAAATGTATTTCTATACAAAATACAGTTGGTCGAGATTATTAAATTGTATTGACAAATTTTCGAAATTCAATCGATCAAAAACGTGTTCAGGGGACCTCAAAACGTAAAGATCTGGTGAAATCTCGAATTCGAAATTTTGGTCCGAAACTAATAACTTCCCTACCCTCTGGTCGGGGAAGTTAAAAATGAAAAGTTGAATTTCTAGAATAATTAGTAGAACTATTTCGATTTCCAATCAATCCTAATCCAGTAATTTTCAAAATTTATTATAAAGATAACAGGGCATTTTTTAAGATACAGTTGTGTGTCCAAATGGACACCCAGTATTTAAATTTGGACACCCAATAACCATAAATTGGACAAGCTGAAAATAAATAAAACACACAGAAAATTCACGAACATTTATAATTTTTAAAATAAAATACAAATTCCCAACAAAATAATAGGAGTATGACTTTGTACTGGACACCCTGTACAAATTTCTTAAAAAATGCACTGGAAGATAAACACATTTTTATCAGAAAAATCCTCGTACTAAAGATAGTAATCAAGTTAGACTATATAATAACGACTTTATACATATATTTGGTATGTTGTCTAATAAATTGCATTATTGGATTGATTTTTCCGAGAGTCATATTTTCCAACCAACAATGTTCTCGAAAATAGTACAGAGAGAGATAGCGTCAGCACTAACACTTCTGCACAATAATCTAAACAATTGGAGATTATCACAATTGTTTATTTTAACAAGTAAGGAAACAAATGTAGATATCGATATTTTATATCTTTGTCTGACGCATGTAAATTGTAAAATTAGTGGAACCATGTCGATTAGCTAATGTACAAAGATCGAGCGATTTACAACAGAAACGAGATAAAAAAAAATTTGTCGTAATACAAATAATTGAAAGTGAATAGATTTAGCGATGTGGTATAATATTCGATCAAAAGCTAAAGGGTTGAAATTTTCCCTATGTCTACAACTTTTTTCTATTTTATACCTGAACGTTCAAATTATAGTAATAATTTACAGAATCTTTAATTGTCCGTTCTACTGTAGAACGATTTAGATTTAGATTTAGCGAAGAGAACAGCCGTCCTAATTAAATAAAACAGTAATAACTGTTTTGATGGTTTTATAGGACGGCTGCCCTCTTCGCTAAATCTTTCAATTATTTGTATTACGACAACATTTTTTTTTATTATCTCGCTTCTGTTCTGTTGTTTCGAATTATTATTTTTGGTAGAATCAAAACGAATACATATACAATATTGAACTTATTAACAATTCACCATCGTTTATTATTTTATTTATCCAGTTGACTAATGAAATTCTAGCTTGCTTATACATAGTATAATATAAGATTATAAATACATAGTTGATTATGTACTTCGAAATTCTTTTGAAGATTTCTATTTATTTCATCTTTTTATTTCCCTAATTGAGCCTCTGAATGGCAAATGGCGCGTAGAAAGAACTTACAAAAACGTCCACTTTTAGTCGAGGACGCTACTATTCAGCATAGCAAAAATTGGCTGGCATTTTCAAAATAAAACATTAAAATGCCCTTTTTAGCAAGAATATTGACGTTGATGCCCAATAATTTGATTCTTATTAATGCTTAGTGCCCCTTCTACGTCCTCAATTTGGTTTCAAGCGTATAGTACTGTAAATACGCAAATTCGTAATTTCGGCCTTTTTGCCAAACCCACTCGTTCAAAGTCAATCAAAAAAATAGAGAAGCTGTATAAAACCTATTTAGATGTGATTCAAAAGCTAACAAATTTTCTATCGGGTAGTTTTTGAAATAAAAAATAAAAACCTGTAAAAACCATGTTTTTTGAGGTTTTTTCGCTTTTTTTCAAAAACTATTCGATAGATGCCCTGTTAATTTGGCATAAACGATGCTTAGGGTAGTACTAAACTATGGTAATTTTTTCAAAATTTTTGAACGAGTGGTTTCAATTTTCACAGAGTGAAGTTCCACCTTAAGGGTGAGGTCCGAAGGAATGCAACCAAAAAATTACATTGAAATCCCATAAGCCGTGAATTAGAAATAGCTCGAAAACGGTAAGAGATATCGAAATGGTAAATATCGCATTCGATTCGAAATGTCATTGTACAACTTTGTCTCTATCGAAATGTTTTGTTAGTCGGCGGGACTTTCCGAAAATTGTGAAAAATGTGTTTTTTCAGGGTAAATGCATGGTTTTAGTAGATTAGAAATAAATAGCACATAAGTAAACCAAACAGAATGAAATTCACATGAAAAGATTTCTCAAACTTAGATCTATCTGTGTCTCTATCCAAAATTAGAATGATGTTTTTCGTTTTCTTGAAAATCGCATTTAAAAATACCTAATTTTTCCGAGATTTAATAGAAATAGAGACACGGGCCAATCACAGAATTCTGTTCAACCCATCGTTCACCTTGAAAACTGAAGAAGGGACAACAAAGAAACAGATGTGTTCATCACTTTTCTAACATCTGTAACAACTAACAACTAACAACTGTGGTGACAAAAAAATAAGAAAACTAACCCATATTGTATAAAATATTCTTTTACTCAATGAAAAATCACTAGACTTCAGCATCAAAGAAATTAATCTACTATTAATGGACTTTTTAATAAATTATAATAATAATAAAAATAATAAGTTGAACCACAGTACTTGTTACTATCATTATTGTTACTATTATTATGTATTTATTTATTTATTAATAACTAAAGTAAATAATTTTGAAAAAAGAAGCATACAAAATTTTTCGTGTCAATATTTATACATTGTAAGTTAGGTCGAGACTCAGAACTTCAATAGCTCGAAGAGCTCAACATTTGGTTCTCGCCCGATCGTTGAGTGGTTCAATCCCGCGGTTTTATCCATACCGTTATGTTTAATGTTTGAGTCGCCAGTAATAGTTGTCGAGAAATATTTATTTGGGCGTTGTAGAAGAACAACAAATGAAATAAAACCAGAGGCGTAATTTTTGTCAATTTTGAAAAAAAAATTGTATTTAATTAATGAGTTTGAATATTTTTTAATATTGTGAACAGTAATCAGTGTTTTAGGGTCGATTTCACAATCGAAGCTTGAAGGTTCCTTCAGTCAGAGTCTCCTTTAGTTTTACTCTAAAATCAACCTGTTTCATAACTTTTCAAGATACAATTAGTGTGAAATAAATAGTGGCCCGTATTCACAAAATTTTTAAGGATAATCTTCAATAATGAAGACTATTTTCTATCTCTTTTTTTAGAAGACTCACTATCCTCTATTCAATTTGATTTGTTTTGTAGATAGATAGTGGTCAGAATACGAATGAAAATCTTGATGCTGTCAACAGTGAAATAGAGAAGCTGCGTAGTCGTTAATCGGTTGGTTCTCTCTCTTATCTGGTTGCAAGAAATTTTCAAGTATCAGTCCGACACATTTTTTTAACTACGACAAACTTCGAGAATGGTCGTCTTATATTTCGGTAGTAATCGCACATAGAATTGTAGTTGACCAAATTATTAGATGTCATGAAAATTTTAGAGGGTGCGACAGATAGTTTTATTCCTTTCTCTTTTTTTTTTGAAGAGAATCCTCGATTTCCTAAAAAATCTTAAAATACCCCTCAGTGAATGAGAATGTAATTTTTGCTACTGATGTAATATAGTCAACAACTATTAGTGTGTAGTGCTCATCCATTTGTGTACAAAATAATAATTGATTATCTATATTCTCTATATTACACCAAAATAACAGTAGCAGTAATCACTGTTATAGTAAATCTAGCGATGTAGTGGAAAGTGTTGAATTTGGTTCTTAAAACCCAACCTTTGCATTAGTTACCCATAAAATATTAAATTAAATGTCCAAATTGGCGCGCCTGAACAATTTGGCAGTGCCCAATTCCATCATAGACGCTTCTAATTACACGTTTAACTACTTCTGGTGATATTATCTCTATCTCTTTACAAATTTTTGCTTTAAGCTCTTCTATATTTCTTGGTCTATTTAGATATACCCTAGACCTGAAGTGACCCCACAAGAAGAAATCTAACGGGGTTAGATTTTCCCTCTTCGGCCAATCCATTTTCTTTGGAAAACATCGTTTAAAAATTCCTTCACGGCAGCCCCAAAATGTGGTGGCGCACCATCTTGGAACCAGATTTTCCATATTGATACATCAGCATTATTATCATTTGGAAATAAAATAGCCAAGGCGGGGAGTAACTCGTCACGCAAGAATTCTAAATAAGGCTCTGCAGTCAGATTTTCTTCAAAGAAATACGCCAATGATCTTCTGGCCAATCATTCCTGCCCACACATTAATCTTTTGGGAATATTGCGTACGTGCAGTTATTGTCTATTCGGGTTTCTTTCTAGACCGGTAGCAACAATTATGACGATTTACTGTTCCATTTAAATGAAAAGTAGATTCGTCGAAAAATATTTAAAATAGTGATCATTTATCTTGCTAAATAAAAGTAATTCTAATTTAAGTACATACCAGAAAAAACAATGTTATCTAAAAAAATTGATTTTCGTTGCAGTATATCATCAATTGTTCACAAAATTACAAGTGTCGATAAAAATCAAACATCTAAAAATTCGTGAATCAACTGCATTTTATAAGCATGCAGTTTTTCTTTTCTCAAAAATAGACGAACAATACTATCACTGACGTCATTATTCATCTCTATCTATCTGGTAGAAACATGTGGATTGTTTTCTGCTTCTAACAGAATGTTCAGTTTTTGCTCTTCATCTAAGCTATTACGTCCACTTTTTGGTAGATCTCTCACATTACCAAATTCATTATACTTTTTCAAAATACGGCTGACAGTACCATGTGTGTCACGCTATTCCTCTTCGCAGTAGCCTATGAGTTTGAGAACGTAGGTCAGCTTCTTGATTTAGCTTAGTAATCTACATTATCGACAGTCTGTTGAAACAAGAGGATGTCGGTAATGTAGATCATTTAGTTGAAACAAGAAGCTGACTTACGTTCGAAAAGTCATAGGCTCCTGCGAAGAGGAATAGCATGCCACACATGGTACAATGAGTAATGGGACGTCTATCTGGATGTGTTGTATTAAATCACACACTTCCACTTAATTTTTTCTCCTGTCTTCATAATTAAACATCATTAAAATTTCACTGCGCTCCTTCTCGGTAAGGTGCACCATTTTTATTAAAAATTGTCTCAAAAATTTAATACGCACCTACTTGATCCTTAAAAAAATTAATGCTTGCCACAAAAAAATAATTAAACAATCAAAAGTTATCTAGCTCGGCGTTTTTCGAAACTTTAATAGATAATGAAGGTATTTATATTATTCATTACTTTTCATCCATATGGATAAATATAGTACTACTTAAAGTAGTTCTTTATGACAACGAATTGAAGAGAAAGATGCAACGAAAGCTCTCCGGTTTCTATCAATTTTCCGAAAGATTAACTAAGTTGGTGGAGAATTTTTTGGAGATCCAAAAATATCCTCTAATTTGCTTCATACTGTGAGAGACGCATTGGAATTGGGCAATATTTGTTAAATAATAGGGGAAAGTATGAAAAAGATATATTCCAAGGTTTTCTTCTATGACTCGAAGCTTAATTTGAATATTTCAAAACAAAAAACGTTCTTAGATATTCCTTGAAATAATTGTTCTAATGCTGTTATATTTATTACAATAGCTCATCAAACAAGGGAGACATCGATTATTTAGAATTAGCACTTTTTTGAACACAGAATCGCCCCAATTTTAGCCAATTCCCCGAAAAACTAATAAATCTATTGGAAATTTGAAAAGCTTTTTCAATTTACAATATACTGTGGGAAAATCATGAAAAAAATGATAATAATTGCTAAATTATAAGAGAAATATGGAAAAATTAGAAAAAAAACATGCTCAAGACTTAAATTCTACTACTCAAAATTGAATCGGAATATTCGAAAATAAAATACGTCTTCGGATTCTCCTTAAAATGCTGTATCTAATGGTATGTGAGTCATTACAATATATCGCCAAACAAGGGAGATATCGATTATTAAATTAACGGACAGTATCTTCAAAAAAAAACTAATTAATTTAAACCTTCAAGGAATCAATAAATTCATATTAATAATTTCCGTTATTGATCCGCTTTAAAAGGCGCCAAAAACACATGCTGAAACCTTGCGGAAATTCCGCAGTTGTGAAACCATAAAAAGAGATCCGTAACATGCCTAATAAAAATTAAACAACATATCATGTTTCTATAATTAACACAAGCATGACATTTCAAATTTAGCTAATATTTCTAACTATTTAATCAAATTCTTATCTAAATTGAATCATAATTCTATCTTATTTTACTTATAGATTTTCCAATAAACAGAATTGCATAGGAAAACACTTTAAAACTTCTTATCGGACTTAAATTTTGCAATATAAATAGGAGAACTAATAATTAAACATATTTGAAAAATACATCAAGATGAACAACGTTTTCTTCGCACTATTGATAGTTTTTGACACTGTTTATAGTTATGTGTCATTATTTCCTGAAAATGTGACTGCTCTACAATTGACACGAACCATTTCAAAAGAATGTTTAGATCAATTAAACGGTTTGAGTTCCGATAAAACGATGCTTTTGAAAAGTGAGTATTATGAAAATCATTTGTATTCTTTACTAAAATAATTGTGCCATTATTTCATTAACAGTGATCGATTCTAGTACAAAGATTCCCAGTGGCATTCTTAATGCAAAATTGTGGGATTTAGGCGATTTTGACGAGTGTTATAATCTCGAATCGACCAGCAATAATGGAATTATTTATGGGAAATATTGCCTGGGAAATCTATTTTCAGCAACTACAATTACTAAGAATTTATCCACACAGCTTAAAGTAAGTTGGAACAATTTAGAAGAAATCGTGTTAATAATTTCAGTGTTTAGATAAGACCTGTACATGCTGTATTGAGAGCTTCGGGGATCGGTTATAGATGGGCAATTTGTATGCCCAATAAATGTTCCGCTAAAGAAGTCTCCCTAATTCCGAATTTTAACGAACAATTTTGTTACAGTAAAGATACTGTACCAGAGTTAACAACTGGGGCAATTATTACAATGTATTAATAATTAACTTAATTAATGAATATCATATAAACTTAACGAAATAATTTTAGAGTTGTTTTATCAATTTTTCTATTAATATCAATTTGTTCGACAATCTTTGAAGTTTATTTGTATTACACGGAGAAAAAGGCGCCCCATGAGCTCATTATTGCATTTTCGATGCTTACCAATGGACGAAAATTATTTACCACTACCAAAAATCCCGATCAACTTGCCTGTTTGAATGGACTCAAAGCAATCAGTATGATGTGGGTGATTTTGGCACACACCTATGCACTTTCAGTGAGTGCTCCTTTAGCAAACGTATTGGATATTTTAAAGGTAGATTCAATTGAAATTTGCGGTAAAGATTGGAAATTTATTTAAATTTCTTTTCAGTACCAATCAGACCCATGGAATATGTTTCTACTAGATGCAACGCTTTCCGTTGATACGTTCTTTACAGTTGGCGGTCTTGTTACAGTTTACACATTTTTAAAATCGATGGATAAAGGAGTTAAATTTAACGTTATTTTGTATTATATCCATCGATATTTACGATTAACGCCAGCTTTCGGCATTAGTATTCTCGTCTATGCAAATTTATTGAGATATTTAGATAACGGACCACTTTGGGAAGAAATGGACACCGCATTGAGCGAAGAATGTATCAATTATTGGTGGGCGAGTTTCTTTTATATTTTGAACTATACACACAAGCAATGTATGTCAGTCTTGGTACTTATCAGTGGATATGCAATTGTTTATCTTATCACCGTTAGTTTTAATACCGCTTCATCGATTAGAAAAAATTGGAATATACCTGTTGGGCTTTTTATGCCTTCTTGGTGTTATTGTACCATTTGCTGTCGGTTATGGATACGAAATAGACGCCAACATCACGGACTTTAATACGTAAAATTATAAAATATTTTAATTTTAACTGTTAAAATTACCTAAAATTATAGGAAATACTTCTGGGATTATTATTTCCAAACACATACGAGATTTGGGCCGTACGTAATAGGAATGCTACTTGGTTACTTAACTTTTAAATGCAAAAAAGGAGAATTAATCGTTTCCCTAAAACCGGTAAGTCTTTTGCCGGTTTTTGAACGTTTTCAAAATAATTATAGTAAAAAATTTGTAGATTTTAACTTGCGGATTATGGTTGGCAACAATAACAGGACTCATAGCTTGTGTTTATGCCCCTTATGACAATTTTCAAACTTATGATCGAGTGTCGCATTCGCTAATTTTGGCTTTCCAACGCCCTGCTTGGTCTTTGGGTGTTTGTATCGTTATCTATCTTTGTGTATTTGGCTATGGTGGTCCTATCGATAAATTCCTATCGTTATCAGTATTCCAAATTTTGGCCAAACTGTCATATTCTATGTATTTATTACATTTTGCTGTTGTTAGTTTACAATTTTACCGACTGAAGACGTTGATATATTTCTCAAATTATGATATGGTAAGTTTTACATCAATTTTTGATAAATCACTGAATAATTGCTCTTTACAGATGTTTATATTCTGGGGCAATTTTATGCTAACTCTAGCTTTATCGATACCGTTATGTTTAATATTCGAATCGCCAGTAATAATTATCGAGAAATATTTATTTGGGCGTCGGAGAAGATCCACAAATGAAATTAAACCAAAGGTGTAATTTTTGTCAATATTCAAATAAATTTTTTATTTAACTAATTAGTTTGAATATTTTTAACTTCCCCGACCATAGGGTAGCGAAGTTATTAGTTACATTTTCGTTCGTTTGGCAGCACGCGGGATCTAAATATAAAGTATAAAAGTAATTGTAGTGTTGATAAGCCGAATAAATTTATGATTTTATTCTTAGAAAAAAGAGACGAATCCAATGAAATTGAAGTAAGGATCGAAAACATAAATAATAAATTTGAAGAATGTGATTAAGGAGTAGACAGGTAATAACATTTACTGTATCCTGACTTTGTTACTTATTGCGAATATCCCAGAGGAAATTATATAATCCCACGATTGATAGAATATACCGGTTGCCGCTTCGTCGAGGGAGCAACATAGCATGTGACGTCACAAATTCCCTAACCGTTGGTTCTTGAAATTGTTTGAACCGAAAATTTACCGTAAAATGGGGTGAATAGGAACTGCCAGGTGGATAGGAACGGAAGTTGGGAAAGTTCTTTAAAAATTTATATTTCGCGCAATTTTTTATCTACCTACACAAATAAAACGTCATTCTATAGGAAAATATGTATACTAAATGTTGGCGACCATGATGATATCGCCAAACTTTACATTGTTTACTTGCACAGCTGTCAAATTCATAAACTCAAAGACGGCATTTGTACCCCAAAAAAACTTAATTTTAATCTTCGTGAAAGGTAAGTATTTTCATTTTTAACTCTTAATATGTTATTAACAATGGTGTTATGCCATGCTGCACGATGGTACATTGATAAATTTATTTAGCATGTCCCAATTAGAGTTTTTTTTCTTTCAGAGTGCATATTTTCGTCAACTTTGGGGTGAATCGGAACAAAACATGTCGCGAGTTTATAAGCCTGCCGGGCTGAAAAGATACCAAAAGTGCGATCCCAAACTAAGAGAAATTGCCGTAAATGCCAAAAAACAGGGGTTGTCATATCGTGATACGGCAAAACAATTTGGTATACCAAAGACTGTTTTATATCGGAACTGTAAGGGCAGTGTAAGAAAACAAGGGGGACAAACTACATTGACAGTTTCTGAAGAAAAAATGTTAGTGCAATACATAAATACCTGCGCAGAATGGGGTTACCCAATTGAGTCATATGACCTCCGATTAATTGTCAAAAATTACCTCGACAATCTAGGTAGGACTGTTTCTCGTTTTAAGGACAACTTACCGGGGAATGAATTTGTTTTCTCTTTCTTAAAAAGACACAAAAATTCCATTTCAAAAAGGTATTGTGAAAACATCAAAAGGAGCCGTGCCAGTGTATCTAAAGAAACAATTGAAGAATATTTTAACAATCTCGAGGTTTCTTTACAACATGTCCCCCCTACCCACGTACTAAATTATGATGAGACAAATCTAGCCGACTATGTAGGACGTAGAAAAAACCATTCGAAATCATGTACAACTGTCATGTATGCCATAATCGCAGATGGGAATCTGCTACCTCCTTACGTTATATATAAAGCACAAAATCTTTATTCTTCTTGCACTGAAGGGGGTCCTTTACATATAAGGTACAATAGAACACCTTCGGGATGGATGGACATGGATACTTTCGAGGATTGGCTAAAAAAATTGCAATGCCTTATTTAAAAAAATTAGATGGGCGTAAGATTGTGATTGGTGACAATTTATCTGCTCACCTTTCTGTGAATATTGTTGAGCTTCTCCAAAGATACAACATTGAGATGATTTTTCTACCAGGGAATTCTACGCATCTTACGCAACCCTTGGATGTTGGGTTCTATGGGCCACTTAAGAAAGCATGGCGTTCAATTCTATTGCAGTGTAGGAAATCTGCAGGAAAAAAAGAAGCAACTATTCCCAAAAGTGTATTTCCTTCGTTACTAAATAAGCTCCAGCATGAGTTGATGAAAAATGCGAAGGAAAATATTTTGTCTGCTTTTAAAAAAACGGGAATATCACCGAGAACAGAGAACCTGTACTTAACTGTCTCCCACAGGAAAATATGAATGAGGCTGAACAAGAATCCATCCACAATTCGTTTGTCAACTTGTTAAGAGAACTTCGGTATGGTGAGGCACCTCATAGAAGGAGGCCTAATAAAATGTTGGCAGTTGAACCTGGAAGAAGTGTTCGTTTTGAACCGGAATCTGGTGATACTTCGAATGACACTGACGGTGACACAGAGTCCGCTCAACGAAATAATTCCAACGATAAAAATGAGGAAAACGGAGATGAAGACGTTTCAAACAATTCCGGCGACAAGAGTGTGATCGAAGATGAAGATACTGATAACCTAGAGACTCCAAAGTCAAATGAAATAAATTCTAACTTAGAACATAACTGTGATATAGAAGACTGTGCCATTGAATTAGGAAACTGGGTTTTGGTAAAGTTTCCAGTGGAAAATAAAAAATCCTCAAAACAAAATAAAGTATTTTTTCTACGATCGAACGGAAACTGTCGATTTTCTGTCTGTATTTGATAGGTGGAAAGTGTCAAATTCCCATAGAGTTGATCCGTCGCGTAGGCAACGGCAAAATTAAAATAAATACTGGCTTCTGATTGGTGATTTTTACTTTTCCAAATAATACCATGGAAAAGTGTACATTTCCACTCTAGGGTGGCAAGTAATCACTTTTCGCACGCTGTTCAATTTATATTATTATATTAACATAAAACAATAATAATTAGATTAATAAATCAACCTAATTATTATTATTACATTATATTAATTAATTAATTATTATTATATTATTCTCCGAAAAGGAACTTACATTTTTTTGTTAATTTATATTCCAAGAAGCGCTTATAAGCTTCTCATATTTTTGTTTTGATTTTTTTGAAAGTTAATTTAACACCACTTCATTTGCGGTGTCTGTTATTTCTGACGGAGTTCCAGGTTCTTCAATTTCCATTCTTATTCACAATTTTTATGTGTTATGGAACAACGATTTTAATATTTGTCAACGACTAATAAATAAATATGTAAATGTTGTTGAAAATAAAAACAGTTGAAAGTCAATCACTAACGAAATAATCAATAAATGTAAAATGATACGCAACTTAACTCTTTAAAAATTCCTAATTTTCAACTAACATTATATTAATTTAATGAATGTTTTTCTGTTGGTATTAATTTTCTATGATGGCTTGATTTGAATTTGTTGTCAATATCAGAATCATAAGGTGTCAATTTTATTGAATATATTGAATTAATAATATAATATACAAATAATTATTGTATTTGTTCAATAAATTTCTGTAGTTTCCATTCGATCGTAGAAAAAATAGTGTTCGATATTCGAGTGGAAAGACGTTTTTGCGAGACTCGGGTGGTCGTTGGAGCACTCGCTAACGCTCGTACACCCGAGTCTCGCAAAAACGCACTTTCCACACTTATATCGAAAATAACTATATTGGGAAGGTTTTGTCAAAGGAATGCGACACTTTTGTTGCAAGCTTCCTTAGAAAAAACGTCGGAAGTAAGATGGGTCACGTGTACCATTTCCCAAATGTTCCTGATGAGACTGAATTCACCCGCGACCAAATAATAAAGGTATTAAAACATTTCAAGGAAAGAAGAGGATTTTATTCTTTCCAAAATTTGAATACTGAAGACTATGAATAAGATAAAATTCTATTTTTGATAAAATGTTTATATTTTTTGTATTGTTATACTTACTATGTTTTTGTTTCTACGTTTTGAAAGAATAAAGTTTATTTTCAATGTTTCAAAAATTTTCAAATTATTAAAATCGTTTTTCTTTAAACTTAAATAGCGTTCCTTTTCGCCTGTGTAACTAAATAATAGGAATGTAGTTGAAAACCAATGTGTGTTCCGGTTCACCCCATTTCCAGGTGAAATATATATATACAGGCAAAATAAATGAACTAGACCCATAGGCAATATATCTAGGTATCTCATCGTTTAATAAGACTGTCATAGTACAGAGAGAGATAGCGTCAAAGTGGGTGGTGCTAAGACTTGACACATAAGGACAGAAATGGGGGTGTCGATATTTTATATCTTTATCTGACGCATGTTGATTTAATTGTAAAATAAGTAGACTCATGGCCATTTGCTAATGTTGAACAAAGATAGAGCGATATACAACAGATAAAAAAAATTCTTTAAATTGTTGTGATACAGACAATTTTCAGTGAATAGATTTAGCGGTGTGGTATGTTCGATCAAGGGTTGAAATTCTCCCTGTGTGTAGAACTTCTTTTTAATTTCCTACCTAAACTTTCAAACTATTATTTCTTTCATTGCAGTTATTATTTTTATTTCATTAAAACAACTAATATTTGTATTTGTATTTTTTGATTTTTTTCAATTTTGTCTTTGTAATTATTATTTTTATAATCGTTGTTACTAATGGATCGACCTGCTGTTTTTTTTTAAACGTGATATTAAGTTTGTTTTTTTTTCATGTTTTTATTTCTTATGAAAATGTATTTATTATATTCTATTTTTAATAATTATTTGTTGTTTTTCATTGTCTTTTGCCACCCTATAGCTGAGAGGACAATTGTTTTAATGAAATAAAAATAATAACTGCAATAAAAGAAATAATAGTTTGAAAGTTTAGGTAGGAAATTAAAAAGAAGTTCTACACACAGGGAGAATTTCAACCCTTGATCGAACATACCACACCGCTAAATCTATTCACTGAAAATTGTCTGTATCACAACAATTTAAAGAATTTTTTTTATCTGTTGTATATCGCTCTATCTTTGTTCAACATTAGCAAATGGCCATGAGTCTACTTATTTTACAATTAAATCAACATGCGTCAGATAAAGATATAAAATATCGACACCCCCATTTCTGTCCTTATGTGTCAAGTCTTAGCACCACCCACTTTGACGCTATCTCTCTCTGTACTATGACAGTCGCTAACGCTCGTGCTCCAACGTACACCCTCGTCTCGCAAAAACGTCTTTCCACTCGAATATCGAACACTATTTTTTCTACGATCGAATGGAAACTACAGAAATTTATTGAACAAATACAATAATTATTTGTATATTATATTATTAATTCAATATCTATATATATAAAAATGAATGTTTGTTTGTTTGTTTGTTTGTTTGTTTGTTTGTTTGTTTGTTTGTTTGTTTGTTTGTTTGTTTGTTTGTTTGTATGTCCCTTATGCATTCCTAAACCACTCATCCGATTGCGATGAAACTTTGGCAAGTTGCTCTATGGACTCACGGCAAGGTTTTAGAATTAACATAACCATTTTAAAACCTATATATAAATTACAATTCATGAAAATATACATAGGTGTTTAAAGGGGTTATTTGCTAAAAATGGTATTTACTTATTTATACGTATATTACCATGACAACGGCACTACATTATATTTGATTGATATTTTAGCAAGAATGAATAGTTTCCGAGCGCTCCGCTACTACCCTCGCAGTGGCGCTGTCAACAAATCCTTAGTAATGCCACGCCTACCTGCGAACTCTGTACCTAAAGATTCAGAATTCCGAATATAAATGATCCTACAACATTGGTTTTCAACACAATTGTTCCTGATTATTGGTATTGGTATCCACCATCCTGTTTTTCCTGATTAATATTGGTATTGGTATCCACCATCCTGTTTTTCCTGATTAATATTGGTATTGGTATCCACCATCCTGTTTTTCCTGAGTAATATTGGTATTGGTATCCACCATCATGTTTGTTCCTGATTATTGGTATTGGTGTGCATCATGTAGAGTGTTCAAGGGTCGGCAAACATTCGGATTTATTTATTTATGTACCAAATGAACAAACAAGGAATATTGTGTATACAAAAGCACTTCAATAAACAGAATTAATTAACCAGCATTGCAACGCTTGCCGGGTAATAGCTAGTATTCAATAAAATTGACACCTTATGATTCTGATATTGACAACAAATTCAAATCAAGCCATCATAGAAAATTAATACCAACAGAAAAACATTCATTAAATTAATATAATGTTAGTTGAAAATTAGGAATTTTTAAAGAGTTAAGTTGCGTATCATTTTACATTTATTGATTATTTCGTTGAACCTACCATTATCGTAGTTGTTCTATAATTCTGATTAAATAACTTCTTGTATGTTGTAAACTATCGAAGACGAAAAATCATTATTCTTTACAAATTATCGTCTGGAATAATAATTAAAATATTAAATTAAATTAAAATATTTTAAATTTCTTTACGTACAAATCATGTTTATGGAACTTCACTCCAATGAGGTATTTAGAGTGCGCATCCCCTATACTTGTATAAGACCAATTTTGTCCGCATATGGGGAAATTTTGACAGTTAGTTCTCACTCTTTCTAACTTATAAGTGTGTCGTTCAGTAGGGACCTCCTTTTCTCAAGCTTTGGTCGACCAAAGCTTGAGAAAAGGAAGGCGATATATTGGTGTCGTTTCTGTTGAAACGACACCAACATATCGACATATCCAAGATGTCTGCCACAATGCGTGGATACGTTTTTTGACCGAATGCGCACTCTAGATAACTCATTGGATTGGCACCAAAAACTTATCAACTCGAGTGGCCACCAAATAGTTTGTGCTGGCCAAATTTGCACTCAGTCGGTTAAACCGTTTTTGAGTAATCGTTGGAGAAACGACAGACGCACGTACACACACACATCAAGCTAAAAACTTCAAAAACGTGTTCAGGGGACCTCAAAACGTAAAGATCTGGTGAAATCTCGAATTCGAAATTTTGGTCCGAAACTAATAACTTCCCTACCCTCTGGTCGGGGAAGTTAAAAATGAAATAAATAAAGACGAAAGAAGAAAACGATAGAAGCAAGCGTAAACAAAGAAACGAAAGAGAAATCATTGCATTTTCTGCTCTACGAGACATTTTTTGTACCACAAAAGCATTGACGTAGTAATTGAGCAAAAAAAAACTTCCCTACCCTCTGGTCGGGGAAGTTAAAACAAAATAAAAGACAATGAAAATATGACTCAGAACCTGTCAAAAAAGACTTAAGGAATAACTATTACTGATGTGAGTATAATTAAATAATTAATTAATTATATTTATTTTTAACTTCCCCGACCAGAGGGTAGGGAAGTTATTAGTTTCGGACCAAAATTTCGAATTTGAGATTTCACCAGTTCTTTACGTTTTGAGGTCCCCATGAACACGTTTTTGAAGTTTTTAGCTTGATGTCCGTGTGTGTGTGTGTGTGTGTGAGTCTGTCGGTTCTCCAACGATTACTTAAAAACGCTTTAACCGATTGAGTTCAAATTTGGCCAGCAAAAACTATTTGGTGGCCGCTCGAGTTGATTAGTTTTTGGTGCCAATCGGACCACGGGGGAGGAAGGGGGAGGGGGTTGATTGAAAAAAATTCAAGATAACATATTAATTTGATATCACCAATCGAAAGGGCATGTGCTTTTATGTCCGAAACAATACCTCTCATGTGCGATGTTCTTTTCTTTTTTTTAATTAGGGCACAAAATTGGCAAAATAGTGTAGTCAACCAATTCAAATTTGCCGCCTTCTATAAGGGATCGAAAATTCAATTGCGAAATTTTGAAATGACAGTTCTGTGGTTCTGTCAAAATTTTGCAATTGAATCGTGTATCGAGTTTATAAGAAAGTTGAACTGAAAATTGTTTGTGGAATCACCGATCAGTGAACAGAGTTTTGGTTGACGAGGTGCTGGTTCCTCATTGAATGTTTCAGTGGTGGTGAGATAGCCACGGCTCTTGATTCCCGATTTTGATTTTTATAGTAAGTTAGTTTTTTTTTTTTAAACTTGGACTCGTGCATTAATTGTCGACTTCTGATACTTGTCTTTAATATATTTTTCTAATTCATGATTAACTATCCGAAATGTGTCGGGGAAGTTATTAGGCCGGTTCTTAGATTCGGCCCCTTTCAAATTTTTAATTTTAATTTTCAATATATCGAGTTTTGATTTCAATTTTTAACTTCCCCGACCAGAGGGTAGGGAAGTTATTTTACTTTCCAGCAACAAAATGGATTCAATACAATTAAACACGTGTTTGGAAGAATTGAAATGTTCAATTTGTAATTGTCCCTTATCAATTTTGCCAATTTCTGTAATAAAAGATAAGAAAGAAAATGAATTACAGGCGACATGTGGTCGTTGTCAAGGAGCAAATGGTGAAAGTTTAAGATTTAAAATTTTTGAAAATTTAATAAAAGCCATTAAATTCCCCTACATTTATCATGAAGAAGGTTGTGCGGAAAAATTAATCCCCGATCATATTAAACAACATGAATTAACATGTTTATATCGTTATGAGAATTGTTGTTTCTATGAAGGAAAAAAGTGTCAATGGAGAGGTTGCTTTAAAGAATTGTTAAAACATTGTGAAATGAAACATAAAGATTTATTTTTAAAAGATTATGAGTTTAAATTGAATCTATTTAAAGATTACAGGGCTACAAATATTTTATTGTACCGTAATGAATTATTTCTTTTTAAACATAATTTTATAGAAAAAACAAAGCAATTCATTTGTTCATTAATTCCGTTAGGTCTCGATAAAACAATAGAAAAATATTGTGGACAAGTCAGTTTAACAACAACTGGTACAACAATATCGAAAGTATTCCCAGAGATTAATTTCGATTCAAATAATTCAAAATCTGTTGATTTATTTGTTCATAATCTCTTGAATGGAAAAGATACGAAAGTAAAAGGAACAATACAAATTACTAATAGCAAAGGAACACTTAATTCAATCAGTGACACAGAACAGAATCGAAAACTATCAATAATAATGAAAAGTTATATTTGTAAAATTGATTTAGATCAAACCCGCTATTCAGATAGCGGTTTTTTTTATTGTAAAGGTGGTCATTATGTTTGTGGCCGTTGTTTCCAAAGATGTTGTAACGTAACCGTCAAACATTGCCCTTATTGTGACTTAAGTGGGGGTCTAATTTCATTTTTGCTCCACCGAACTTGTTTCGATAAACCAATTGATTGCATTTTTTTTCCTTGTTTCAAGAAGGTTCGTAGATCGGAATTATTCGAACATTGTTTACAGAATCACAGACAGTCAATTGTAAATGTGAACGAATTTATAACGTTGGAAATCGATTTAAAAGCATACAATCACATAACTATTACCAAATATTTTCATTATTGTGATTGTTTTTTTTTGTGTTTCGCGTAGAAATTGACTCTTTAAAAATAAAATTTGATGTTGCACTCAAAGAAAGATTGATTGAAAATGATAAGAACCAATTTGGATTGGAAATAGTTTTTGAAGAGAGGAAAAAGTTTTTTAATGATTTTTTAAAGCGAATTATTAGAAATGAGTTTCATGGGTTTTTCTACAAAGAGGAAATTGTAAAACTTATGCCGAATAAAAATTTATGTTTTAAAATTAATATTTCGAAACTATAAATTGTCATCTTTTATGATTTAATATTTTTGTTTCTCAATATTCAATAAAAATGAAATAGTCGGAAATAAGACTTTTAATAATACTTTAATTTTACAACTAACATTCTACCTTATAGTATTTCACCCCGAATCTGGCCAGGTATTGGGTTAATTTTGTACCGTAGATTAGTTTATACTTTAATAATTTCTTTTTCTCTTGCTTACACTTTTTATTCTCTTTTGGATGCTCTTAATAATGTTTCATTATTTGTTCTACTTTTCTTTTCTCAATCTCTGACTCCATTCCTTTATGCTTTTCCTATTTTTCTGTTTTTCGTTTTCCCTTTATTTTCTTGTTTTTTATTATTAAGTTTCATTTTTTTAACTTCCCCGACCGGAGGGTAGGGAAGTTATTAGTTTCGGACCAAAATTTCGAATTCGAGATTTCACCAGATCTTTACGTTTTGAGGTCCCCTGAACACGTTTTTGAAGTTTTTAGCTTGATGTCCGTGTGTGTGTGTGTGTGTGTGAGTCTGTCGGTTCTCCAACGATTACTCAAAAACTGTTTAACCGATTGAGTTCAAATTTGGCCAACAAAAACTATTTGGTGGCCGCTCGAGTTGATTAGTTTTTGGTGCCAATCGGATCACGGTGGTGGAAGGGGGAGGGGGTTGATTAAAAAAAATTCAAGATAACATATTAATTTGATATCACCAATCGAAAGGGCATGTGCTTTTATGTCCGAAACGATACCCATCATGTGCAATGTTCTTTTCTTTTTTTAAATAAGGGCACAAAATTGGTAAAATGGCGTAGTCCACAAATTCAAATTTGCCGCTTTCTATAAGGGATCGGTTGCCATAGAAAAGAGTTGTTGTTAGATAGAGAGAGAGATATATATCCTTTTCACGATTCAATTGCGAAATTTTGAAATGAAAGTTTAGAAGGTTATCCAACATAATTTTTAAAGCGTAGTAAAATTTATAACGGTAGTTTATAAAGACAGAATGATATCTACTGTTGGTATCACTGAAGGCATAAAATCCTATGCGTGTGTTTACATTCTTTTGTCATTTTTGAAACATAACCTCAGAATATTTGTTTTCAAGCGGTTTTTGTGTTTCGGTAAGTGCTTTTTCAATATATAAATGTTTTAAAATAATATAAATTTTAATTTTTCCCTCAACAATTCAATAGATATGAGTTGATTTTTTCCATGTTTTTGTTGGGACAACCGTACTACTTTTTACTCTGCGCTGAAATTACAGTTCTGTTGTTTTGTCAAAATTTCGCAATTGAATCGTGAATCGAGTTTATGAGAAAGTTGAATTGAAAAGGGTGTGTGGAACTAACGATCAGTGAACAGAGTTCTGGTTGACGAGGTGCAGGTTCCTCATTGAATTTTTCGGAGGTTGTGAGATAGCCACGGTTCTCGAACCCGATTTTGATTTTTATAGTAAGTCAGTTTTTTTTTTAATAAAGTATCTAGAATAGAAAAAATAGTATAAAAAACTCGTGCTACGGTACTCGTTTTTTTAAAACTTGGACTCGTGCATTAATTGCCGACTTTTGACACTTGTTTTTAATAACTATTCTAATTCATGATTAACTATCCGGAGTGTGTCGGGGAAGTTATTAGGCCGCTTTTTAGATTCGGCCCCTTCCAAATTTTTTTTACTTTATTTCCAATGCTCTTTTTATTTCTTTACTGAAATTCGTAATTTCTTCTTTGTCTTCTTATTTTCCATGCTTCTTTAACCGTTTTCGTCTGTCTTCATTTTTTTACCTTCTTCCTTTTTTCTGTTTTACGTCTTTTCTACCTTTCTTTCTGTACCGTCTTTATTTCTTCATTTTTTCTTATCTTCCTTTTTATTTTTATTTTTGACTTTTGCTTGTTCTATTTGATCTATTTTGTTTTCAACGGATTGACCGAATTCTTCCTATTCTGTTTCTTAAGCTTCATTTATTAAATTTTATTTTCTTTACCTTTTGTTTTATCTTTATTTTTGATTCATTTTGCACTATTATACACTCTTCATTTTTTCTTTGTTTTTGTTCTTCTCTTTCTTTTTTCTTTTCTATGTTGTTTTTATGTCTCACTTGTCTCATTTTGCTATTTCTACATGTACTTTTTTCATTTTTTCTACTATTCTTAATTTTTTTCAATCTTTCTTTCTGCCTTCTTTCTATCTTATTATTTTATCTTTTTTATTGTTTAATTGTATAGTAATATAGAAAATGAAAATATTATAATTCTTTGAGAGGTTAGTGTACAAATTGTCAAAAAAGGTAATTTTTGGATGATTTCCATCTTCATTCAATACGCCTAAAATTTCATAGAAAAGTATATTTTGTGATCTACAACAAGGATAAATTTGTTTCGGAAATGTTAAATTATAGAGGAAAATATTAGAACATCTTGTTTTTTATATATTTTTCTATATAACTTAGCCAATAATATTTATTCTTCAGTAATTCAATGCTCTATATAAAAAATTAAAAGCGCTTCACGAATATCCAAAGTTTGTTAGTTTTTCGAAAAACTAGAAGAAAACAAAATACTTTGAAAAATGTTTTCAGACAGAGTTTTAACGACAGAATTTTACACAAGGTAATTCCTGAAAATTTAAACATATAGAAAGGTCCTGAAGTGATCAGTTCAAAATTCAATATTTTATTGAACCTAAGCAACCAAAAATGTGTTGTCCTAAAGCATGATATAAATGAAGGAACGTATACGTATACTTCACAATATTCTACCAATCTATCTAATCAAATATTTCCGCAGCTTTTTGTTTGTAATGATTGATAATTTATCAAAAAAAAAGAAAAACAATTAGTAGTTTTGTTACTAAGGCTTTAGCCTTAGGAACAAAACTACTAACTATCATCAACTACTAACTATCATCAAAATCTGGGAAGCTCTCCAAGAAACTGCCTGTTAATTTCCTAAATGAAAAACTGTAAAGGAAATTAATGATTATTTGAATTAAAATGAATTGGATTCATTGTTTTTTCATATAAAATAGAAATTGTTGAAAAAAAGAGCATGTAAAATATTAAATATTAATACCTAATGGATTGCTATTTTGAAGGCCGTTATTTATTACTGTTATCCCAGAGTAGTAATAGTAGTCCGCTAGAAGAATCGGCAAATAACTGCTATTTTTAACCCCTTGCCTTATGAATCGAGCGAGGATTGTCTGTGCGACTTTCGATGCAAGCTTTTCTCATGCGTCGTGACCAGAAGCAATTTCATCACAGGCTAAATTGTGACCAAGCCAGTGGATATTAATCGTACTGCATTTACTATTTAATCAAACCATAGAGTTTGATAATTATATTTCATTTTTACTTAAAAACTGTAACTGTATATTGCAACTGTAACAAACAGTAACGCAAAAAAATAAACATTATCGCGTAAAAACAATAACGTGTATGATACGTGATTTTCACTTTTGGCCAGAAAGAAACATCACGTGTGTGATACGAGGTTCTCATTTTAGGCACAGAAGTACGATCACGTCTCCTATACGTTGTTTTAAGGCAAAGGGTTAATAACGGGCACGGGAAATCACGAGTCGCGAGTTTCGAAACTAATCGGCCCAGCGTTAACGTTTTTAACAAGGTCTTTACGCCACTTTCTCGCCATATCGACGCTATTTATCAGTATTTAACTTGATATAAATTGGGCTAAAATTTGTAGTTTAAAAAAACTTTACATTTGTATTTTTGAGTTAAACAAGAATGCCAATATGAAACTTATGAAAAAAATTCCAAACATAAAAAATATAAAAAAGTAATCCGTTGTGTTAAACGTTATTTGGCAACAACTGAAATTAGGAACTAAACGGGAGAAAAGTTTCTAAAGGGAACATCTTTTTATAACCAAAATATCAAAGGTGCTAATCATTTCTTTTACCAAACCAAGTTATTTTTACAATCAATATAAATCTGCTCAAAGTATTGAAAAGTAATATAAATACACAAATAAAAATAACAGTGTTAAAAGTTGAAACATTGAGTTTAGAAACCCACTTTTAATAAGCGCGAAATTCAAAATTTTTAATTGGATTCAAATTTATTATGTGATTTTTTAAATTGCGAATCGATCTATAAGTGAAGGAGTTTTTATAGAAATTGCAGTTTGCCTTTATTTCGTCAATGAAAGTAAAATAATTCCATAAAATTGAAGTTTCCTTCTAGAATCCATCAAATTGTGTAATTCTGCCATTCGGCAAACAACCATTTTTAAGCTGTTTTTTTGCTGCTATCAAAAAATAACAATAACTGTTATAACTGTTACTGAAAAAAGCATAGATTAGTTACTAAAAGATAAATTGAGAGAAGTTTTTGAAATTATTTAAAATTGTCATTTCATTTATTAATTTGTTATCATTTGATTTTTTATAAGTTGTGATATAAAATTGTTCGATATAATCAAGATTTACATTTTTATTTTGTATACAAAATCGAAAAATTGTCAAAATTATTTCTTTACTTGATCACATTATCACAAAATTTCTTTCAATTTAAGCAGCCGGATCAGAACTCGGAAAAAAGTAGTATTTTCGATAAACGATTTCTTTTTCATTTTTCACTCCGAACTCAAGTTCTTGAACTCACTTGCAGCATTTGAAGCTGTATACGAAACATTATATCTTTTAGAAAATTTTGTGGAAATCTTGAGTTATATATAAATATCTAGAAGTCTGTTTTTCCTTATTTTTCCCCATAATTTCGCTAACAATAATTTGTTTACAATGAATATAGAGGCCATCGATAGCAAATTGAAAGTTTTTCAAATATCTGGGAAATTTTCCGATTGGTTCAGTAGTTTTCCGGAAAATTGAGAACAACTGTAGGATTTGAAAGAAAGAATTCAGGCGTATTTTAGAAGATAGAGACTTGAATGTCACATTTTCTGAAAAATGTAATAACGGCACAGATTCTAAGTAGAAGGAAAAAACCCATTTTTGAGTATTCAAGGAATTTCTCTCTCATTTTAGGGAAATTTGTTAGCCACTTTCACTTGTTTTTTTTTTTTTTCAGATTATAAGTGATATTTTATATTATAGATTGTATCCAGATTATTTATATTATAGATTGTATTGTATATTGATTGATATTTTATAGTTTACAATTACACATTTGTTGTCAAAAAATTCTGTTTATTTTCCTGTAAAGATTGCGTGGAAAACAAGTTTACTGATTCAAAAGTTCGTAGAGATGGTGCCACTAGTTAGTTGGATGGTGGCTCTTGCATATTAGGATGCCTAAACGAAAAATAAATATAAAAACACAAATACAAAAGAGGTTCTAATTCTTTTTCTTGTATAGCAAGAATCTAAATAGGTCCCTTTTATTACTGTAATCATGTATATCGCCTGTTTCATTTAAATGTTCCTATCTTTTAAAACAACACCTAGTATTTGACGACTAATTTGGAAAATATTTTAAGGGTGTATAGGGAACTCTTTGGAGATCATTTGAGCAAAATTTGAGCGTTTTTTGGCCAACTTCCCGATAAAAATTCTACAAAAAAACGTGTGGCAGCGTACAGAAGTCTTCTTAATTTTCCGGAAAACTAACGACGGAATTGGAAAATTTCTTGAATATTTAGAAAGAACTTTTTATTTGTTATCTAACGGTACAAAAATTTTTGCAAAATAATCAAAATTGGCCAAGTAATAAGAGAAAATAGAAGAAATTGTACAAAAATACGAAAAAAACATGTTAGGTTTTTGTTTGTAATTCAAATTTATATTAAAATTTTGAAAAACTTCAAGAATCGTTCAAATCTGGAGATGTACTCTGTGCCCTTAAGGGGAATCGTCAGTGACTAAAAAATTTGTGGCCATTTTTAAACCCAAAAATTTCGTGCATTTTCCAATGAGTTTTGATGGTTTGAACGACACTTGAAAGAGCATTTCAAGTAGAATGTCGTGGATTATTGGGTTTTTAGAAATTTTAATGTAGTCCAGAGTTACAAAAGAACAACCGGAAGCATATTTTTTTTTATATTTTCGTTCATAACTTAGCTAATATTACTTATTTTTCACGCAATATGTACAAAATTAGAAGCGCTTTCAAATTATGATATTTTCGGATCGTATTATTAGTTTTTCGGGAAATTTATGAAAAACAAATTATTGTTGTTGTCATGAGTGGCTTACTTCAATTACTACCGGATAGAGGGCCTCATCATAATTACAGACTGCTTTATCATATATCTGAGACGACCACCTTATTTGTTTGCAATGTTGTCAAACCTCTTTTTTATGATTGAGACCACAGCTTTGGTTATTTTGTAAATAAATAGCAATGAGATAGAAGCTTATAGAGCAACAATCCCCTATACTCTGTGTAGAGTGTGGACGTGCCAATTTCGGAAGAATTTTGACAGCATTCTAACTCTGTCTAATGATTATCGCAGCCTGTCCTTTCGTTAGCTCAAGTGAAGATCGATTTCTAGCCAAAGATGTTTTTGTTATAGTTCAGTAGAAAAGCAATGGATGTCACGTTTATCGTCTCTTATGATTGGAAAGTATTAAAAGTTTCTATGGTTGCATATGCAGAATTATTCATCTAAAAATAAAGTGAATTGTAAAACATTCCAGAACGGTAAGCTAGTGGCGGACTAGAACGTTAATAAGCAATAGCATTGAATTGCAGAATAATAAGTAGAGATAGGATTTGGCACCGTAGAGCATGCCGGACAAAATATATTCTCCTGACAAATTCGAATAGAGCGGAATGTTATTTTCTGTTTTAATCGAGTGTTTTCGTCGCCAACAAAACGAGTTGCTCTATAACGATAGCAGCAGAATGTTAAAAAACAGTAGACCATTTAAAATATCCGCATGACCGATCGACGTCATTCGTAAAACGCAGGCGTTTGATTGTACTGTACATTTCAATGGAATGGGTTCCCCTTCTGAATACTCTTATTGTAACTCGTTTGGGTTAATAAACATAAGATTTGTACGTAAAGAAATTTCAAATATTTTAAATTGAATGAATATTAATAAAAATGAGACAAAACATTAAAACTATTCTAGATTTTTCACCGGTTTATTTAAATGAGTTAAATTAAATTTGTTATTAATTTTTATTATTTATTTTGTATTTTATTATTAATATTTAATTTTATGTAGTTCGTCGATTAAATGAAACAAACATAGAACTTGCAGTTACTAAATAAAAAAATTAATCAAAGCTAAAAAATAGACAAATACCCAATTACAGCATTTCCCGCTTGATTAAAAGAAAGAAGACAATACATTTCTATTTCATTGTTTGAAGGTAAAAAAGCTATAAATTAAACTAAATGTTTTCTTTAAGATAAGAAATAAAACATTTTACCGACTTGACATAAACAAAGGCTCTCATTTCTTTCGTATTTTTCTGTGAAGTCTCGACACATTTTTATTATTCTTTTACAAAATTATAGAAAAAATATATTTAGCAGTAAAGGTTTCATCTTAATAAATTGTTTAGATGTCTGCATTTATTTACTTGTCTTATTGAATGTTAATTATAGGAATAATTTTTTATTTAATAAATCAAAACCGAAATAAATAATAATAAACCGAAAAATATTTTGGAAGAATTATTATTTTTCCACCTGAACTAAATCTGGAAAATATTTTCGTTGTTCTATCAACCCCCGGTGTATGATGTAGTGCACCCTACTTTCTTATTTTAAATGGAACGGTATTTTCTTATTCCATATTTAGATTCTACGATAAAAATTAAATGGCCTTTGATAACATGACCTATGGTTTAATGTTAATAGTTTTTCAGGAATTCTGACTTTTTCTGAAAATTTTGAATTTGTAGTGTTTTATTAAAAAATTCAGACCTCGGAAAGTATTATTGCTAGACAATCCAAATTTGAAAATAAAATAGTTCAAACTATGCACTTTATGATAAATTTTATAAAATTAAATTATCTTTCAGCGTTTAGCTGAAATCAGTTTTTCTTTCAGCCAAATTTCAAAACGCCATAACTTTCTTATTTTAAATAGAATGGTATATTTTTCTTTCCACTGTTAGATAGAGAAAAAAATTCTACATCGAATTATATTAGCATTTCCTATATCGATTCTTGATAGTTTTTCAGTTATTCAAGATTTTCGATTTCTAATAATTTACCTCCTGAAACGAAATACTAAAACATAGTAGGTTTGGAGAAACAATCTTCTGTCACAATTAACATCTAAATAATTAATTATTTTTATATTTTTTAATTAAAAAATCATAGAAGAAGTTGACAAATAATTTAATTAATTGGATTTTGTTTTCATGTAAAATTGGCAGAAATCGCTGAAAAAACATAGAAAAGAATCATTGTTAACCTCAAATGTGACAGTTAATGTCATTTTGCTAAGCCGCCTAAGCATTTCTTTATAGGCGAATTTTAAGTCATAGACAACTAGACACTAGTCAGTTTCAGACTGGGGAGAAAACTATTGAAAATTGAAAATCTTAAATAGCCGAAAAACTATCAGCGATAGGTATAGGAAATGTTAATACAGTTAGATGTTGAATTTTTTTCTCTATCTAACCGTGTAAAGAAAAATATACCATTCCATTTAAAATAATAAAGATATTGCGTTCTGAAAATTGGCTGAAAAAAAAATTCATTTCGACTAAATGCTGAAAGATAATTCATTTCTGAAAAATCTAGCATAAGGTACATAATTTAAACTATTTGAGTTCCAAATTTGGATTATCTATCAACGATATCTTCAAATATATGAATTTTTTAATTAAACACTATAAAATCAAAATTTTCTGAAAAAGCCGAAATTCCTGAAAAACTATAAACGCCAGACCATATGTCACGTTATCAAAGTCCATTTCATTTTTACCATAGAATCTAAATATGCAATAAAAAATATACCATTCTATTTAAAATAAGAAAGTAGGGTGCACTACCCTATACACCAGGGGTTGGTAGAAGAACGAAAATATTTTCCAGGTGTAGTTCAGGTGGAGAAACGGGTGCATACCAAATTTCAGAAACTTTCATCAATTAGAACTCTTTAAACGTCTAATAGGCTAACCACTTGGCTCACTCTGTATATATTTTAGATATTTCAGATATAATTTGTAAATAATAATGATTTTTCGTCTCCGATAGTTTACAACATACAAGAAGTTATTTAATCAGAATTATAGAACAACTACGCCAATGGTAGATTCAACGCGTTGAAATACTTATGGCGAAACTGTAGATCCTAACACTACGTATAAGTTTTCTTATAATAATGTTAACTATAAATAAGATATTTGAAAGCCAATAGATGAACTTTTATCAAAACTTAGGTAAGAGTTTAGAATGTTTTTCTAGACTGCTGATTTGAAGACGTGTTTTGTCAAGACGACTTCAATTAGACCTCTTCGTAATCAAATACACAGCCAAATATTAGATAAAATAATCTTACACACCTCATAAACGGGAGACTTTCTATACATATATTTACCTCTGTTCTTCACCACTAACACACTTTTTTTTATTTTCTTTCCTTCTCTGTTTTGTTTTTATTTTATTTGTTCGTTCTACCACATTCTTCACTGAATTCCTTATTTTCTTGGGTCGAGTCGCTTATTTATTTCATTTGTCGCTTCAGATTGCTTCTCATTTCTATAGTAACATTTTGTTTTTTGATTAGAATTTGGTGGAATTAATGTCATTTTAATATTCAATCTAATAAAGTAAATTATTATGATCATCAATTTTTTAACGTAAATCTTAATAGTCTTCTGATTTATCTAAAATAATGTTACTCTGGCATTTAAAATTACTTTTATTTCAACTGATTTCTGTTTTGTTGGATGAAAAAATTGTAAATCGTGAAAATTAATACAAGTATCTGCTGTCTTTATTAATAGTTGTTGCAACAGAAGCATGTTCAAGCCGCAAGTGCAATCAACAATTGTTCATTAAAAACGATTTAAGTTGAATTAATTTTAATGTTAATGAATTATTGTATTGAATTAATTTCATCTGGTTATAAACTGTGTACTCTCAAATGATTTGAGTAAATAAAAATTTGGGCATCGGTTTAAAACCGTAACAACGATAGGGTGAATGATATTCTAATTTTCTGCGTTTGATTTCGACTTATTCTTGAGAAATTTCCAAGGGTAAATACTTCTCGTTAATTTTTAACAAACATTGAGGCAAAAGCCTTCAAGGTTTTGTCATATAATATTAGTAAATTATGGGAAAATTTAAAGTGTCAAACAGCCAGTGGCGGGTGGTGTTTCAAAATTTTAGTGAGACAACAATGAGCACAAATATACAGAGTGAGCCAAGTGGTTGGCCTATTAGACGTTTAAAGAGTTCTAATTGATGGAAGTTTCTGAAATTTGATATGCACCTGTTTTTCCACCTGAACTACACCTGGAAAATATTTTCGTTGTTCTATCAACCCCCGGTGTATGGGGTAGTGTACCCTACTTTCTTATTTTAAACGGAATGGTATATTTTTTATTCCATATTTGGATTTTACGATAAAAATGAAATGGACTTTGATAACATGACCAATGGTCTAGCGTTAATAGTTTTTCAAGAATTTTGACTTTTTTTTGAAAATTTTGATTTTGCAGTGTTTGATTGAAAAATTCATATGTTTGAAGATATCGTTGATAGATAATCCAAATTTGGAATTCAAATAACTTAAACTATGTACTTTACGCCAGATTTTTCAGAAATGAATTATCTTTCAGCATTAAGCTGAAATGAATTTTTCTTTCAGCCAATTTTCAAAATGCAATATCTTTCTTATTTTAAATGGAACGGTATATTTTTCTTTACACAGTTGGATAGAGAAAAAAATTCTGCATTGAACTGTATTAGCATTTCCTATACCTATCGTTGATAGTTTTTCAGTTATTTCAGATTTTCAATTTTCAATAGTTTTCTCTCCAGTCTGAAATTGACTAGTATCTAGTTGTCTGTGACTTAATAATTCGCCTATAAAGAAATGCATAGGAGGCTTAGCAAAATGACATTAACTGTCACATTTGAGGTTAACAATGATTATTTTGTATGTTTTTTTCAGCGATTTCATCCAATTTTACATGAAAAGAAAATCCAATTAATTTTAATTTAATAATTTGTCAATTTCTTCTATGATTTTTTAATTAAAAAATATAAAAATAGTCAATTATTTAGAAGTTAATTGTGACAGAAGGTTGTTTCGCCAAGCCTACTATGTTTTAGTATTTTGTTTCAGGGAGTAAATGATTAGAAATCGAAAATCTTGAATAACTGAAAAATTATCAAGAATAGGTATAGGGAATGCTTATATGATTCGATGCAGATTTTTTTTCTCTATCCAACCGTGTAAAGAAAAATATACCGTTCTATTTAAAATAAGAAAGATATTGCGTTTTGAAAATTGGCTGAAAAAAAAATTGATTTCAGCTAAATGCTGAAAGATAATTCATTTCTGAAAAATCTGGCGTAAAGTACATAGTTTAGACTATTAGAGTTCCAAATTTGGATTACCTATCAATGATATCTTCAAACATATAAAGTTTTCAATCAAACACTACAAAATCAAAATTCTCAGAAAAAGTCGAAATTCCTGAAAAACTATTAACGCTAGACCATCGGTCATATAATCATAGTCCATTTTATTTTTACCATAGAATCTAAATATGGAATAAAAAATATACCATTCTATTTAAAATAAGAAAGTAGGGTGTAGGGTGCGCTACCCCATACACCGGGGGTTGATAGAACAACGAAAATATTTTCCAGGTGTAGTTCAGGTGGAAAAACGGCGGCATACCAAATTTCAGAAACTTTCATCAATTAGAACTCTTTAAACGTCTAATAGGCCAACCACTTGGCTCACTCTGTATACATATGTAGGTAATACATAATTTGAAATCACCACTAATTGACTGACAATTAACCATCAACTTACCATCAGAACTCCAAACGATTGAAATTTGAATCGACTTTACATGAACTGTTGCATCTGTTATTGTGAAAAAATCTGCCAATCAAATCAAAGTATTCTAAACAGAGGCTTGCCTCTAGATTTCCCAGAAATTGTTAGAATTTGTAATACAATTATTAATTTGTAGAAGCCCGTGTAAACATGCTACGTGTATAGCCCTACATTCTAATCAAATCATGAGGAATATTTTTTTTATACCTCTGCTACTATTATTGCTTCATTCCAATCATTTCTTATTCTTTTGCTGCCGGTTAGGTATATAGAAAGAAAGAAACTGCTGGACTCTATAAAGTATAAATTATTTCGAAAATAAAATATAAATCTGCGAAAAGAAAATGTTTACGAAAAACTGAACACTGTCGAAAAAGTAAATATTTTCTGAATAATCTTTAATGGTGAGGCATTGCCTCACCTGACAAGCCGCCACAGCGAACAGTTCAACTGGTTACACAAGAACAAGATTTTGTCAATCGCAAAATAAATTTCGTTAACATTTGGAAACATTTCCTTTTCATTCCAAAGTTACCAAGTGCAACAGGTCATTTTATCGGAGAGAGGAAATAACGACCCGGTGATGAACTATCGAATGTACTTTTTTTTTGTTTATAGGAATCCATAATCATTCAAGATAGAGATCTCTTCATAATAAATAACAGCACTACTGACAAGGAAACACTCCTGAGTGTCCCTCTCCGATTTTATTCAAATTTTGATTTGTTATTCTTCGTTGAAATCTAAGAGACACGTGTCTCCTTATCGATAAAAAAAACATATCTACGGGGTGAAATCGCAGTTCAAATGGGCTACTTTTTAAATTCCACATACTTACAATTGAAATTATCAAACGAAACTAATCATATTAATTTCATGGTTAAAAATAATAAAAAATGCTTTTAATTATAGACTAAGATAATCATCAGGGCGGAAGTTATTAAAGGGGTTGAAATTTTTAGAATTGTTTCCTTTAGAAACTTTTCTCCCAAATAAGATTTGCAATCGTTGCCAAATAACATTTTATTACAACTTTTATAATTCATGTTTGTAAATTGTATTGCACGTTTCATATTGGCAAAAATTAACTGTTAGTAAAAATAACTGTTATCAACAATAACAGTTATTGTTATTCTGGGGTAACTGTTACTTTTAATAGTCATAAAAATAACAACCCATTTCTAGAGTATAATATTAAAAAATATGATATTTTAAATTTCAATGCTTTAAAATTATTTAAAAATCACTCTTTATAAATTAATAGAAGAAAGATAGAAATATAAAATGGTTGGCTACACAATTTGATTCATTTCTAATTATCTGTGGGTCAGGTGAAAAAAATGGTATAACACTTTTCGTCTTAGAATAACATCCCCTATCCACCCTTAAGGACCATCATCATATAAGTTTGTTTTAAAGGTAATTTTCAAAGTAAAAATTTCGTGCATTTTTCAATGGATTTTGATGGTGTAAACGGCATTTGAAAGGGCATTTCGTCGTTGTTGTCGTGAATTATCAGGTTTTTGGAAATTCGACCGTGGTCCAGAGTTACAAAAGAAAAACCGGAAGCATGTTTTTTTTTTTATATTTTCGTTCATAACTTTGCCAATATTGCTTATTTTTGAATGAATTTTACACAGCATGTATAAAATTAAAAGCGCTTTCAAATTATGATATTTTCCGATCGCATTGTTAGTTTTTCGGGAAATTTATGAATAACGAATTGTTGTTGTTGTTACGAGTAGCTTACTTCATCCACTGTCGGATAGAGGGCCTCATCATAATTACTAAGCTTAGGGATCGTGTTCCCGCCTTTAGATGCCGCGCGACAATCGTCTACGTACATCATAGACGTACGTGACTTTCGATTCTTACTGTAATTTCAATTACTAAAACGATAGACCGATTCTCGAACATTGTTGTGTTCGTGCAAGTACTTGAACCCACTCGCTCCGCTTATGAAAATCCAGTAAGAGAGGGGCAAAAATAAGCTGCAGTGAACCACTTGTTTATTGTTTGTGACGTCGCCCGCTCATTTCATCAACTAAGCTGAATGATTATAGCGATCCAACAGTAATGAGTAGAGGGGTTATTCGAATACGGTATCGAGTTGTTATTGTCGATCGCTAACTTGCAATAGAGTTTGGAGAAGTCACGTGTTTGCCCCAAACTTGGGGCAAAATCCCGCTGCTAAATAATTACAGACTGCTTTAGAGAAAACAGTTCTGTCTCGAACTGTGTTAGCATTCTCTATACCTATCGCTAATAGTTTTTCAGTTATCAAGAATTTTCAGTTTCTGTTTTCTCTTTTATTTGAAAGTGTCAAGTGTCTAATCGATCATTATATAATTTGCCTATAAAGAAACACATAGGAGGCTTAGCAAAATGACATTAACTATTACATTTGAGGTTAACACTTATTCTTGAAAAATTATCGGGAATAGGTATAGAGAATGCTAATATGATTCGACGCAGAATTTTTTTCTCTGTTCAACCGTGTAAAAAAAAATTTACCGTTCTAATTAAAATAAGAAAAAAATTACACTTTGAAAATTGGCTGAAAGAAATATTAATTTCAACTAAATGCTGTAAGATAATTTAATTCTATCGAGCTATTCGAATTCCAAATTTGAGTTGTCTAGCAACAATATTTTCCGAGATATGAGATTTTTAATAAAACACTACAAAATCTAAATTTTCAGAAAAACTCTATTTCGTTTTTATCATAGAATCTAAATATGGAATGAAAGATATACCATTCCAATTAAAATAAGAAAGTAGGGTGCATTACCCCATTCAGCAGGGGTAGATAGAACAACGAAAATCTTTTCTAGATGTAGTTCAGGTGGAAAAAACGGGTGCATACCAAATTTCAGAAACTTTATTCGATTAGAACTTCTTATACTTCTAATAGGCCAACCATTTGGCTCACTCTGTATATTAAAAAAACATTAGATTTTCTAGGTAAAAATGTCTATAACAAACTTGCTAAAAACCCTTTAAACAATACTATAAAAAATATTAAAATATTACTAGCAAAATATAAACGTAGTTGCAAGAAATATGATGAAAACAATATAACACTGATGCTGATGAATCCTAAACCACAGAAATATAATTTCTCGATAACAACATATTATATATTCACCTCTAATTAAATTTACAAAAGTTTCTTTTTAATATCTTCAGTTCATCTTCATTCACATCAACATACATAATAAAAAATTAATTAGAATTAATAAATAAAATAATTAAATATGTATAAACAACTTGGAAAACATAACTATACCGCGTGTTTCACTTAAATGTTCCTAGCTCTTCTAGCCAGACCTACTATTTGACCTCTGATTTGAAACATATTTTAACACTTTTAGGGAATCTTCTGGAGATCATTTAAGCAAAATTTGAGCCCGATGGCTCATCAGGAAGTTGACCATAAAACGATCGTTCCTAACTATGTTATGAGTTTCAAAAACGAATTACGATAAAATCATTCAGAATGACTCGACGATGTTTCTAACCTCGATTATATTCTGTTCTGAAATGGGTAGGAATACTTCATGTTTGTCCTAAAATAAAATTAAGGAAATGGAAAAAAAAATTTGCCGAGTATCCTTGAGTCATTGTGTGTCATTTATCCCGGTTTCGAAAATTGCAAGCTTTTCTAAAACGAGCGTTTTTAACAAACTTCCAGCTGAGCTACGGGGTTCAAATTTTGATAAAATAATCTCCAAGGGCTCTCCTAAAAATCCTTGAAATATTTTTCAAAACACAAAGGTGTTTTTTTTTAATTAGAACTAGGCACATTTAAGAGAAATACGCGGTATTATCACTTGGAGTCAACATTTATAACAATAAATAACTACAATACAGGTCGATCCAAGAATCTATGGAGAGTAGCTGTAACTTTTTTATTTATTGATAGAATTGAATAATTTTAACAAGAACTTAAAGGGGAACACTTAGGCTACCTGTTGGAGGTAAAAGCACCCTCCTACGATATTTGGAAATTGGGAAAATTGATGTCAACTTTCGAAAATTAAGTAATATTCGATGAAAATGTCTTACCCTTAAAAATTCAAAATCAACTAAATACGAAAATAGTATTTATTTTTTGAAAAATCAATTAACCTTTGCTAGAAAAAATCCAAAATTTTGTGAATTATTCGAAGGGGTGATTGAACTGCTCTAAAAATCTAGGCCAGGGAATCCCTTGCCCTACCAGCAATAAATTGAAAACGACAACATTTGAAGGATGACACCATTGGGCAGTTCGACACACTGAACATCTGGTTTTGTGTTATTCTTCTTCTACCTGCGTAGTCTCCTTTTATTTTATTTTTTCGAAGCATAAAACAGTATTTAGGAAATTTGCAAAATTAATTCCGAACTAGAATTACAGATGTCAAATTACAACTGAATTCATTACATTATACCAGTGGTATAAATAAATTGTTGCAATGTATGGGCGTCTTTGAATCACACTATTGCTTTGAAAACTTATTTTAGCAAAAAGAACTAGTATCTTTTAATGACAAAATAACCGCTATTTCTGTTATCGATTCCATTATTATTATTATTTTATTTCTATTGTTATTATTATTATTATTATTATTGTTATTATTATTATTATTATTATTATTATTATTATTATTATTATTATTATTATTATTGTCTATTTTCGTTTTTTTTCTTATTGATTAATTATTTAATGTTTTATTGTTAATTATTATAATGTGTACATAATCAGTTATGTTAAATAAAATGTCTGGAATTCATACGTGCTCATGAATTATAAAGAAAAATTTATTTTGCAAATTTCCTAAATAATGTTTTAGGCAAAGGGATTCCCTGGCCTAGATTTTTAGAGCAGTTCAATCACCCCTTCGAATAATTCACAAAATTTTGGATTTTTTCTAGCAAAGGTTAATTGATTTTTCAAAAAGTAAATACTATTTTCGTATTTAGTTGATTTTGAATTTTTAAGGGTAAGACATTTTCATCGAATATTACTTAATTGTCGAAAGTTGACATCACTTTTTCCCAATTTCCAAATATTGTAGAAGGGTGCTTTTACCTCCAACAGGTAGCCTAAGTGTTCCCCTTTAAGTTCTTGTTAAAATTATTCAATTCTATCAATAAATAAAAAAGTTACAGCTACTGTCCATAGATTCTTGGATCGACCTGTATAGAAAAAGATTTTCTAATAAATATTTTCATTAAAAGATACTGCAGACACAGAATTTTTGACAGATTTAATAAAATTAATTATTGATATAATTGTGTCTATTTAATTACAACTGTTATAAAATAGAACAAGCGTTACCTATGGGAATGCCAGCGTGGGGTATCCTAACAAATTTTTATTTAAATTATATTAAAAATAATTTAGTATTAAATAATAAAAACTCTTATTATGAAAACATCTTACTATGGCAAAGATACATGAATGATATCAATAGTACTATATGTATAATATATTATTATAATAATTATTATTAATAATAAAAAGACAACTGATTTAGACAAACCATTGAAATATTTGAATAATATTAAAACAAAACTTAAATTTACAGTCGAAATAGAATAAAATAATAATATAGATTTTCTTGATTTAAATATTCAACATGGTAACAAAAAAATCGAATTTGGAAAACTAACAGCCTGTAGTAGTTTTATCCCATATTTATCAAACCACCATATATCACATAAAAGAGTTGTTGTTATATAGCGAGATATACCCTATTCACGATTCAGTTGCGAAATTTTGTAATGACAGTTTAGAAGGTTATCCAACATAATTTTTAAAGCGTAGCAAAATTTATAACGGTAGTTTATAAAGACAGAATGATATCTACTGTTGGTATCACTGAAGACATAAAATCCTACGCGTTTGTTTACATTCTTCTGTCATTTTTGAAAGATAACCTCAGAATATTTGTTTTCAAGCGGTTTTTTGAGCGCGTTTTGTGTTTCGGTTAGTGCTTTTTTAATATATAAATGTTTTGAAATAATATACATTTTGATTTTTCCACAAACAAGAAATGTATATTCCCTCGACAATTCAATCCATATGATTTGAATGTTTCCATGTTTTTGTTGGGACTACCGTACTACTTTTTACTCCACGCTCAAATGACAGTTCTGTCGTTCTGTCAAAATTTCGCAGTTGAATCGTGAATCGGGTTTATAACAAAGTTGAACTGAAAAGGGTGTCTGTGGAACCACCGATCAGTGAACAGAGTTTTGGTTGACGAGGTGCTGGTTCCCCATTGAATTTTTCGGTGGTTGTGATATAGCCACGGTTCTCGATTCCCGATTTTGATTTTTATAGTAAGTTAGTTTTTTCTTAAATAAAGTATCTACAATAGAAAAAAAAATATATAAAATTTGTGCTACGGTACTCGTTTTTTTTTTTTTTAACTCGGATTCGTGCATTAATTGTCGACTTCTGACACTCGTTTTTAATATACTATTCCAATTCATGATTAGCTATCCGGACTTTGTCGGGAAAGTTAGGCCGGTTCTTAGATCCGGCCCCTTTTAAATTTTTATTTATTATAATACCAAGGGCATTTTGCGCCACATGTTTCTCAATAACAAAATAATATCATCTCTTAATACATATATTATAAAATTTGACTAATATCAATGTATTTCTTTCGCATCGTATAAGTTATTTGCTTATTTGCAAGGTAATTTAATTAAACTTTATTAACATTTAAAATATGAATAATTGAATGTCGATAGAAAAAATAAATAAGTTTTAGAACAGATCTAGAAAAAATATATCGCAAAATAATTATTATTTTAGCATCTATATTCATATAAACACAATTGCCTAACATAAAAATTGAATAGGTATGCAACATATGAAGAGAATACTATTGTTATGTGCCCCAACAGTTGAAAATTGATGGAAAAGCACTATTGATGAATTAAAACATAAAGAATATAAGAATAGTAAAGTTTTTTTTCTGATCCATTCAAATATGGTTGAGGGACAGGTTTCTTCTACATTTTCGTCTTCTTTCAAATGACATTAGTTTAGTCAAAATGCGATGAATAGTTTTTGACTTATAGCAATTTTCTTACTTTCAATCTTTATAACTTTCACCCTAATTAACATATTGATATGCAAACAATGGGCTTCTACATTATTTTTCATCATTGAGAATAATGCCGTTTGCCCCGTTTGAATATTTTAACTGGAAGTATGCGAAACTTCAAAAGTACCCTGTTTGAGCCTAAACTTTGAGTGACGATTTCACCCCCTAGATATGTTTTTCCGCCGATAAAAAAAAACATGCCTCTCTTATAATTCGATGGAGAATAACATATCCAAATTTCATTAAAATCGGAGGGGGACACCTGGGAATGTTTCATTGTTAGATTTAAACGAAGAACAACAAATCAAGATTTGAATAAAATCCGAAAGGGATACTCAGGAATGTCACCTTGTCCGTAGTTTTATTTATTATGAAGGGAGCCCCATTTAAAATGATTACCTGTTAGAGTCAGTTTTTACCAGTTTTTAACTGTTAGATTCAGTTTTCAACATTTCCGTGCTATACAGAGCATTTCACTGACGACTATACAGTTTACATGGCAGCCCCCATTATTTACCAAGGGATTTGAAAAATATTTTAAGGATTTTTAGGAGGGTCCCTAGAGATCATTTTATCAAAATTTGAAGCTCGTAGCTCTTTGGGAAATTGGTGAAAAGCCGCTTTAATCGGAAAATTTCGCGATCTCCGCCAATCGAAAACCTATCCCAAACAAACCAGCATCATGAAAAGATTCGAGCAAAACAGTTTTTTTCATTTTTCCTCGCGAAATCCCGGAAAAACAGAAAAATTTGTTTCCCCAGATCGATTATGAATGAAAAGTTTATTAGCCACTATCAGCTGTTTACAACTTGTAAATCGAAGAGAAAACACTGTTTATGATAATTCTGTGTTCGGTATCTTTGTTCTCCCCTTTATTGCAACTAATACGTAAACAAAAAACGTTACGTACACTCCAGTTGTTGTTATGATATCAAAGTCAAGGATTTTTTCTTAGAAAAAACACACCGAGATAATGTAAACAATGTTCCCCCTTCGATTTACAAGTTGTAAACAGCTGATCAGTCGTCAATGAACTTTTCATTCATAATCGATCTGGGGAAACAAATTTTTCTGTTTTTCCGGGATTTCGCGAGGAAAAATGAAAAAAACTGTTTTGCTCGAATCTTTTCATGATGGTGGTTTGTTTGGGATAGGTTTTCGATTGGCGGAGATCGCGAAATTTTCCGATTAAAGCGGCTTTTCACCAATTTCCCAAAGAGCTACGAGCTTCAAATTTTGGTAAAATGATCTCTAGGGACCCTCCTAAAAATCCTTAAAATATTTTTCAAATCCCTTGGTAAATAATGGGGGCTGCCATGTAAACTGTATAGTCGTCAGTGAAATGCTCTGTATAATTTAAGTAATAAAGGATTCCTTATAAAAATTTACTACACAATTTCAATATTATCATTTTAATTGAGGTTGTTATTGTTATCGTATACAGGTCAAAGATAAGAAAATAGTTTTAGACAGTTGATTTAAGGGTATAGTTCCTATTTTGATGTAGTCTGTGAGCAGTTCCCCCTCCGTTTTTCAATAAATTTGGTAGGCAGTCGTTATTTTTACAAAAGGTGTGACTAGTCTTGCAATATCTAAGCAGCGAAATAAATTTAATGGACGACCGAAAAATATAATGTACTTGTTTTGTTACACAACTCATACAGCAGATTTTTATATTAAAAATATGTTTTTGATTAACGCTATCATTCCGTTAATTGAAATTTATCTTTATTTAAAATTTTACTAATTAATTATTTGAATTTTTAATTGCTCAATTATTCACACCAAATCGTTCATCTACTTTAGATTTCTTTCTTAGAAAGATTGATCAATTTCGTTTACAATTAGTACCTAATCATCCTCTTCATAATAAGTACAAATCAACATAGGTACTTATATAAATATTTATCACAGTTTATTCTTTATAATTGATTAGAAAAATTTCGTATACCGCGTGTTTTACTTAAATTTTCCTAGCTCTAATGGAAACGCCTATTGTTAGACGAACGATTTGAAGAATATTTCAGGATTTATAGGAGGGTCATTGGAGGTCATTTTACCGAAATTTGAAACCCGTAGCTCATCAGCAAATTGGTCAAAAAACACTCGTTTTAGAAAAGGCTGCGATTTTTGAAAAGGAGATAAACACAATAAATGACTCAAAATGTCTCAAAGATAACTCTCAAATACTTTTTTCATTTTTTCTCCATTTTATTCTGGAAAAAACACGAAGTATTCCTACCCGTTAGTAGCATCTTTGAGTCATTCTGAATCACTTTATATGCACAATTTTTTTTTGAAAGTCTCAAAATCGTTAGAAACGATTGTTTTTTTGACCATACATAACTTATGGTCTAGTACTGATAGTTATTCACAAAATTTTCATTTGTTCTAAAATTTTTATTTCACAGTGTTCAATTTGGAATTAAAATAGATCAAACTATGTACTTTTCATCAAAGGTTACAAAATTAAATTATCTTTCAGTGTTTAACTGAAATGTTCAAATCGTATTATCTTTCTTATTTTAAATGGAACTTTCCATTTAATTGTCACAATTGACATCTATGTAAATATAATTTTTTTCAGTGGTAAACAACAGAAAAAATTAACAATGAATTGAAGCAAAATCGCGAAAAATCCTTCTCTGCATTTCTTTATGGTTGAATTATTAACTCATCGCAGACTAGAGATCAATAGTGATGGTCTAAATTGCTAATTTTCATTAGCTAATAATTAATTTCGCCAAATCGCTGAAAGATAATTCAATTCTACAAAATGTATTAAAAAGGGCAATATTTATAATATTAGAATTCCAAATTTCAGTTATTCAAACGCAATTTCAAATACGAATTTTCCAAACAAACATCGCTAAATTATAAATTTCTAAAAAAATTCCTGAAAGACTCATTTCTAGACCAAAAAGCATGTTATCAAGCTACCTTTCAATTTTCCAGTAGAATTTAGGTATACAATAAAAAATATACCATTCTATTTAAAATAAGAAAGTAGGGTGCATTACCCCCATATACGGGGGTTGATAGAACTATAAAAACATTTTCTAGAGGTAGTACAGGTAGAGAAACAAATGTAAACCAAATTTCAGAAACTTCCATCAATTAGATAACTTAATAATGAGTAGTTATTGTTGGTAAAGATCTACTAATTCCTAAATTTCGATAATTTTTCTACTTTGAAAACGTTTTCCGTGAAATTTATAGCAATCTAAAACCAGTTTCTGTTAGTTCGCTTATCTTTCTTTTGATATCGACTGCTGTCCTTTTGATTACCGACCTTGTCCCCTGTTCACTTATCAAGGTAAATGGCTATGGTGGGACTATCTTCAATAGAGAATTGTTATTGGTTAAGGGGTGTCACCGGCAGATAATGCAGTTTTATTTTGATTTATAATTTCTTAAAATTCAATGACTTTCGATGCAATTTTCAGCAAAACGAATAAGAAAATTGAAAATCTGCGACCGCCAACTTGTAGAGGCAACCTTGTATATTGGATTCTATAAATTTCTTTGCATTCTGTAAACTATACAAAAAGTTATCCGACTTGGACAAACATCTATTTTTCTACATAAAATTATGATTTTCCGGATTTCCGGAAATCCAGTTAATTTTTTCAAAAAACTTCTACTGCACGCCGTTAGAGAATCACATTTAGAATAAAATGAGCCATTTATCATTTCGATATCTGTTACCGTTTTTGAGTTATCCGACTTGAACGATGCAATGTATTTTATATGGAATTGGCGATAGACTAGCCGAGTAGGAACTTTACCCTTAATACATTTTTCAATATTATGTTATTCTTTAATAATAAAATTGTTAAAGGTCAAATGATACACAAAGTTTAACATCCACCATTGGCGTAGATATTTTCTTAATTTATATGCCTTACAAATAGGCAAATATTGAATAGCGCTATTTCGCTAGAATTCAGTCTTAAGTAATGAATGTTTCTAAAAAAATATAACTTAAAAGGAAATTTACTACAAATTATGATTAATCTCAACTAATTATGTTATTAATTGATTTGAAGTGTCCCAATTAATAGTGTCTAAATTGAAATAGAGACGACTGAATTTTGACTTTTTGACGACTAACAATAAGCTCTACTAGAGATGGATAAAAAGTTTTTCAAAGTAGAAAATTAATCAAAAGAAAATTTGAAAATTTATGCTCAGAGCCGAAAATACTTTTGACAAAACGATTGACAATTTTGAAAAAATATGCTCTAAAACTTATTTCTGTAATTCATCCAAATTGTTTGAATTTTAGTATTGATCTGGAAGCTCCTTGGAGTCAAATGCTTGGGGCTGAGACACTGCTCGCCATGCGCTTGCTACGCTCCTGATTGACTCATTGAAACGAAAGATATCAGTTATTTAAATTTTTAACACGTTCATCCCGGCGTAAACCACCGGTGCTTCACAGGCAGTGCATTCATGTGACGGCGTAAACCATCGGTGGTCCACACCTCGTTTGCTATGAAATAGTGAAACAAACAAGCGCTGCCAGACGAATAAACAACTGATAATTAGTGATGGGCAGAATCGAGTACTTAGAATCGATGTACTCGATTCTTAAAAGTACTCGAGTATACTCGAGTATTTACGATTATAGTTGATTTCAGTACTCGAGTACTTTTCACTACCGATTTGCTTTTTAACTTATCGGCAAAATCGATTATTTATTCGATTGGCAGTATCTTTCTACGCAACTCAGAAAGGTACACATGCGTGTCAACAATCTTTTTTGTCATAAATCGCAGATTTTAATTCAGCATTTTTAGTTTTACCCGTTAAAATAACTTTCAAAATGGATGTTGAGAAGAAAAAACAAAATTGAACAAAAATATTTATTTGTATAGTTTCAAGCGGTTTTTCTGTAATTTCATTGCAAAACTTGGCAATCCCCCCGCCAGATTATAGTAATCGATTCTGTCCATCACTAGTGCTGATCATACATAACTTTTAAACATGCGAGTACTAGAATCGAGTAAAGTACTCGATTCTCCAAAGTACTAGAGTATCGTTTACTCGATTCCTAAAAGTACTCGATTCTGCCCATCACTACTGATAATCTCGAGCGCGCCGACCATACGGACTTTGATAAAGTGCGCCGGGCTGAACGTGTTAAACAACGGTGTTCAGTGTTGCCAACCTGTTACAAGCGTTTCCCCCACCCACAGCTATAAATCACCCCAAATGAAACACAAAACCCCCTAAAACTACAAGTTTATTCAAAATTTAAATTAGTTGACATAAACATATGGTCAATAGTAAACACGTTAACATAGGCGTAGTTAGATATTCAACTCTAGGGATGCTAAAGTCCCAAAAAAAAACTATATCCAAAAACAATTGGATATTTATTTAAGGGTGTGGATTACATCGATTTGAACCACGAAAATACGAATTTCTAACTCACGATTTCTCGCTCGTTCTTGGAGTTACGACAGCCAAAGATAGTTTTTTGAAAAATTTGAATTACAGACGAAAATTATGCTGCATGTTTTTTTTTTTCGTTTTTTCTTTGTGCAATTTCTTATATTTTCTCTCATAACATGGCCAACAGACGAAAATTATGCTGCATGTTTTTTTTTTCGTTTTTTCTTTGTGCAATTTCTTATATTTTCTCTCATAACATGGCCAATATTGTTTATTTTGCAATAATCTTCAAGAAATTTTCCGATTACATTATCGGTTTTCCGGAAAATCAAGAAATCTTCCGTAAGGAGATATAAGAATTCGTAGTCAATTTTGATTTTACAACATTGATCAACCCCTCATTCGATACAAAAGCGGAGAACAAGATAGAGATTATTTTCTTAATTTGAAAACTGCGTGAACTATCCCGGAAAAACCGAGTTGCTTTTCTAACATTGTTTTCACTTATTAAAATTACTAATGTTCTTTTAAAATATATACCTACAGTTAGCTAGATCATTTTATACTGTTTTTGATTGGCCTATTATGTTGGAAAACAGGAAGAGTTGTCAGATGTTACGCGAAAAATCGTGAATTAGAACCTCGCATTTTCACGCTTTGAATCAATGAGATGTACCTTGCACCCTCAATTGACTCATGCTTAAAATGAAATAAAATAAGTGTCCTACGTAATAGAAAAATATATGGAATCTATTGAAACACCAATTGCATTAAAAAAAAAATAGCTTGACGGAGAGAAATTCCTAATAGAGCCCACAAGTAGTACTTAAATATACCTGAATTTTCAATTTTGTTCAGGATTCGAATGTTTGAAACTTTAATATACAATATTCATTATTTAAGTTACCTTATACTTTCCAAATCTCTTTGGGGGTGCTAATTTAGATTTTGGGGGTGCTTAGCACTCCCAAGTACCCCCCTAACTACGCCTATGCACGTTAAATGTCTTTAAAACAGAAAGCTTCATGAGATCATTTTTCTGTATTATCGTTAGTCGGTTTCTTACAATTTCTGTTATCAGATGACCCAGGGAGCAACTTAATTATTATTTTTTTATTTGCAAATCATATAATAATATAAACTAATGAAAATTAAAAAGAAATCCCCTAAAGAAAATGTCCCCCAAAAATTTCCCTGTCGCTAGAAAAAACCCCTAAATTTAGGGGGAAAACCCCAAAGTTGGCAACATTGACGGTGTTCTATAACTTTCCTGTGCCCCACTGGCCCCACTCTGTAACGAAGTGGGGATATGTCTATATAAACAATCAACATAACGTTTCCTACTTTTATCCTGTTGTGAGTTTGTAGTGTTGTGGTTGTTTTTTTTTCCTTAAATTTACAATCAAGTTTCATCACAATGATAAAGGTATAGTGTGTACAACGATTTTTATTTTTATACTTGGAAGTCATTTTTTATGTAATATCGTAATTTTGTTTAAGTTTTATTATACTTATTTATAAATGCATTTTTCAAATCGCAAAGGCAAAAAAACTATGAAACTAAAAGCATGGCCAACTGTAAAGTGAACGGCCATTTTATACGACCCAAATGATTAACGTTTTTCTTTTCAACGAAAATCGTCGATAAATCTCTTGGAGAATAATTGTATAAGTACTCACTATTACAAAACTATTAATGAATTATGATTTTACTTTTAACCTAATTACACTGAAATTATTATACAGACAAAATTGAAGAAATTCGTGTTAAATTCGTAGTATTTTTGTTCTTTGTAATTTTTTTGAATATTTGATTCTACTGACTTTAATTATTGTTTTTGCGCTAGATTAGGTAACTTTGTTGTTATTTATTTTTCAATAAAGTTTCTAGTTTAAATTAAGTAAAGTCATTTAAATTCTTTGTAGTGTACGGGATTTAAGGAATTTGTTGAATCTAACTAACCTTCGGACAATGTATACCGAATGGTAGCTCTGAGGTCATTACTCCAATGTATATTATACCGTGTGTTTTACTTAAATGTTCCTAGCTTTTATAGCAACACCTAGTAATGACTGCTGTCGTTTCTAACGAGTTATACACATAAAATTATTTAGAAAGACTCAAAGATGTTCCTAACTTTGATTTTATACGTTTTTCTCCATTTTATTCTGGAACGGGTATAAATACTTGGTGTTCTTTCCGGAAAAAAATGGAGAAAAATGGAAAAAAATTATGTGGCAAGTATCCTTGAGTCATTTGACGTGATTTATCTCGTTTTCAAAAAATGCAGCTTTTTCTAAAACGAGCGTTTCTTGGTCAACTATCCGATGATCTCCTACAAATCCCTGAAATATTTTTCAAATCGCTCATCAAATAATACGGTTTTTTTTTTTTTTAAATTAAAGCTAGGAACATTTAAGTGAAGCACGCGGTATGTAAGCGCTCCGACCATAGAATTGATATCTAGTATAAACTGGAACCGGTCTTCCCTATATTTCACACATTGAGAATTGATTCCAAGACTAGTAAAGGACAGTATAACGCGCGATGCATTATGTGCGACGAAGAGCACTATAATGTACCACGTGACGGATAATACAAGGCGTTCAATTAACATGTGTATTATAGGAAAATGTAAATTTCTCGCTCGTTCTTGGGGCTACGACAACTGGGGATAGATTTTTGAAAAGAGCACTTCTTGTAGCCTCTAACGGTTTTTTCCCGTTTTTCAAAATGTTGATATAAATTTGAATTACAGATGAAAATCTTACAACGTGTTTTTTTCGTATTTTTGTACAATCTCTCGTATTTTCTCTTATAACTTGGCCAATTTTGATTATTTTGCAAAAATTCTTGTACCGTTAGATAGCAAATAAAAAGTTCTTTTCAAATATTGAAGAAATTTTCCAATTCCGCCGTTAGTTTTCGGGAAAATTAAGAAAACTTCTGTTAGCTAAAACAGATTTTTTCTACGATCGAACGGAAACTGTCGATTTTCTGTCTGTATTTGATAGGTGGAAAGTGTTAAATTCCCATATAGTTGATCCGTCGCGTAGGCAACGGCAAAGTTAAAATAAATACTGGCTTCTGATTGGTGATTTTTACTTTTCCAAATAATACCATGGAAAAGTGTACATTTCCACTCTAGCGTGGCAAGTAATCACTTTTCGCACGCTGTTCAATTTATATTATTATATTAACATAAAACAATAATAATTAGATTAATAAATCAACCTAATTATTATTATTACATTATATTAGTTAATTAATTATTATTGTAGTATTCTCCGAAAAGGAACTTACATTTTTTTGTTAGTTTGTATTCCAAGAAGCGCTTATAAGCTTCTCATATTTTTGTTTTGATTTTTTTGAAAGTTAATTTAACACCACTTCATTTGCGGTGTCTGTTATTTCTGACGGAGTTCCAGGTTCTTCAATTTCCATTCTTATTCACAATTTTTATGTGTTATGAATAACGATTTTAATATTTGTCTACGACTAATAAATAAATATGTAAATGTTGTTGAAAATAAAAATAGTTGAAAGTCAATCACTAACGAAATAATCAATAAATGTAAAATGATACGCAACTTAACTCTTTAAAAATTCCTAATTTTCAACTAACATTATATTAATTTAATGAATGTTTTTCTGTTGGTATTAATTTTCTATGATGGCTTGATTTGAATTTGTTGTCAATATCAGAATCATAAGGTGTCAATTTTATTGAATAAATTGAATTAATAATATAATATACAAATAATTATTGTATTTGTTCAATAAATTTCTGTAGTTTTCATTCATTCGATCGTAGAAAAAATAGTGTTCGATATTCGAGTGGAAAAACGCACTTTCCACACTTATATCGAAAATAACTATTCTCCTAGAGTTTTTATTTTACAGAATTGATCAACCGCTCATTCGAAAGCTGATACAAAGACGGAGTGCAAGATGAAGCCCTTTTTTTGAAAATTGCCTGAGTTATCGCGGAAAAACAAACTAGTTTTTCTAGCATTGTTTTCACTTATTAAAATTATTTTACTTTGAAATACATACAGTTAGGTAGATAATTTTGTCCTGTTTCCGATTGGCCTATTATTTTTGTAAAAAGTGTTGATTTCTCGAAGAAAATGGAATGAAAATCCAGTCTCTTTGTGTATTATCAAGCAAGATAACCCGCCATACTGGTAAATCGTGCGTGTTTGTCAAATCGAATTGTGTGTCTCGCTTTGGATTGAGAATCGATGATTCCACAAACTTTCGATTAGGCAAACCCGCACTGTTTACGTATAACGCGGGCAATCTTTGTAAAATAACGACGCTGGATTTCCACTCAATTTTCTTCAGGAAAATCAACATTTTTTACAAATCAGAAACAGGACAAAATTATCTACATAACCGTATGTATTTCAGAGCAAAATAATTAATTTTAATAAGTGAAAACAATGGCGGAAAAACCAGTTGGTTTTTCCGCGATAACTTAGGCAATTTTCAAAATTTCAAAAAAAGGGCTTCGCATTCCCCTAGGTTTTTGTATCAGTTTTTGAATGAGGGGCTGATCAATGCTGTAAAATAAAAACTGCCCAAATTCTTATATCTCATCCCAGACGTTTTCTTAATTTTCCGGAAAACTAACGGCGCAATTGGAAAATTTCTTAAATATTTGAAAAGAACTTTTCATTTGCCATCTAACAGTACAAGAATTTTTGCAAAATAATCAAAATTGGCCAAATTAAAAAAGAAAATACGAGAAATTGTACAAAAATACGAAAAAAAACACGTTGTTAGATTTTCGTCTGTAATTCAAATTTGTATCGACATTTTGAAAAACGGAAAGAACCATTGGCCTCTATAAGAAATGCCCTTTTCGAAAATCTATTTGCGGTTGTTGTAGCTTCGAGGACGAGCGAGAAATCGCGAGTTGGAAATTCACGGTCTTTCATATTTTCGCCGGTTAAAATGTTGAGATCTACCTCGTCGCCTTAATCAATGTATTGAGACAAAATGTTCTTAGTTTTCAATAAATTGATACGAAATTTGTATCTGTAAGCGTTGATAATGACTAAATAAACCGAATTCGATCCACCTATATCTATGTTACATTCAATAGATTTCCTGGAAATCAACCTCACATTCTCGATAAAGAAGAAAGTTGCACAAAGTTTCAGATTAAGACTGTACCTTTTCGTTCTGATTATGCTACGTGTTTCACTTGAATGATTCCAGGTTTTGTAGCAACAACAACTAATTGATGAGTGATACCTATGAGTATACCTACATATTTAAATATGCAGTTTATAAGTACCTTCCTAGAGATCATTTTAACAAAATTGGATTGTCGTATCCCATCGGAAAGTTGATAAAGAAAGGCTTGTTTTGGGGCTAATTTGCTGCTGAGCTACGAGGTTCAAATCTTGTTAAAATTATCTCTAGGAGTCCTTTTATAAATTCTTAAAATATTCAAGCAATTATCCATCATTGGTGTAATACAAATCAAACGTTAAGAAGATAAGTTCAAACCAATGTATTTATTTAAAATGTTTTACATAGCGTGGTACTAGTTTCGGCGATTCGCCATCTTCAGCCACTTAGTCAAAAATGTACAAATGATAAGTTGAAGAATTCTAATTTCAACTTTTATTCACTTAACTTCATGTTTTTTTAAAATCTTAAATTTTCTAATTAACCAACGCCCTTAGTGTAGTCACATCACCGGAATACATATGGATCCCGATGGTGTGACTATACATAAGTTTAAGTATTGCATATTTTTGAAAAATCATAGTTACAACGTAAAACAATATAAGCTGTAACTCTTGTTCGTTTTTGATAATTTGATTAACCGATAGTGACATAGTTGCCTGTGCGACTCTATATTTTTATATTCGATAACCCAATTGTGATAAGGACTATATGGTTGAAACATCTGTAATCTTGAACTTATCATTTGTACATTTTTGACTAAGTGGCTGAAGATGGCGAATCACCGAAACTAGTACCACGCTATGTAAAACATTTTAAATAAATACATTGGTTTGAGCTTATCTTCTTAACGTTTGATTTCTTAAAATATTGTTTGAATAACTTGTGGTAGTTGCCACAAGAACTTACACTCCCACTAATTTTAATATTTTTCCATTATTATAAATAATAATCTGAAACGATGTTTGTATAGAACGTTTGTTAGTTCATTATTTTTATTTTTGTCTACAATCGTTGGAATTTCTCATTTAGAGGGGTTTATTACGGTTAGAGGATTATATATATTTCTTTTAACTTTATTCATAGGACAAAATTTTACACAAATCCTTATAAGTTCATTAGGTTATTTTATTTTATGAGTGAAATTTGTGTAGCAATTTAAATGAATTTAAATCATGTCAGTTATTAACGTAATTGAATTTACAGGAATTCTGTTCACTGTCTCATGTTGCGATCAGCCAAACTGGCTCATATATTACAACGTTTTATGGCGATTTGGTGGAGATTTCTTAGACACAATTAATGCAAAAGGTATGATGTGAATATTTTTATTTCTGTTTATGTTGCAATTTCAAGATTTTTTTTGTTGTAGGTGAGTTATTTTTACTTAGAAGAACAATTAAGAAAGATGCATGTCGTCATCTCGACTTTATATAAATCTACTATCATTATTATTATATCACAAATTGAGGAGAAAATTTGTAAACATAAGCAACATTGACATTGAAGATAATACTGAATTGAGATATAAAACTAAATTGCAATAGACAATTAAATCATTAATTTCATATATTTGATACCTTTAACTAAATCATCTATATTTTTCTGCACATTTTTCCAAATAAAAATGCGTTTAAGACTGTCCACTTAAAGCTCAGTTGTTGCCCTAATGAGTGGAATGTCTTAAATCTGTAACGGGAAATTCAAGCCTTGTCGATAGTATCTTCTTTTTTCCAGCTGTTAAATATCCCCGTATGCAACTGTTAGCGTTCAGTGATCAGCAACTCCATTCCCTCGGATGCTCTGTTCATGTGGATATTTCTTAAGCTTTTACTCTGGAACCATTTTATACTGTTAGTCACAGGAATTTGAATGTTTATACAACTGAATTGTGTTACCTAGAGATTCTAAATTTAATCGACAGAAACAGCTTATTAGATATGTGCCAGTTTCTCGCACGTGATTGACTTAGGGGATGCTGGTATAAGGATATGAAAATCCATATACCTCACACACTCAGCCTAGATTTGAAGAAACTCCACTGACAGACTTGCCAATGTTCTACAATTATACGATTTCATTCGTGGTCAGACATTCCTAATGAACGAATCAGCTTGCGCCGTGTCTGGCGAGATTTGGTGAGAAGACATCGTGTAGTTGAATCTTGTCTAGTTCACCCAGAAACCCTGCAATGCTATTTTGTTTTTAGTAATGTCAATGGATGTGATATTTTTGGCAGAAATTTTATTCCAGTGAAACTGTTGAAATTCTTAGGTCGGATTTCATCCACTCCCTAATTACTAATTGTACCCGTACTTGATACTTCTGGAAGTTGTCAAGGTAAGCCTCGAGACTTTCTCCAAAATTATCTGTTGCATATTTGTCGAACTGCAGATTTGTCCAGATGGCTATCTGACATGGCCTGTACACAAAACGACAGTACTGAGCATTTTGCTTGGTCTTGATGGCCTCAAGTCGTTTTAAAGGGAATTTTAAAATAAAATTGACGAGGTCGCATCACCGTTGTACTACGTATTCAGCATCTGCTTTAACCATCAGTCTTGAATTCTCATAGCGCCATCGAGATCTTATTTTACTGACATCAATTTGCCTGTTATATTCAGCACAGTACGCTCAAGTTTATTTTAGTACTTAATACTTGATTGCAGATTAAACAATCGAACTGAGAAGGCTCAGCTTATTGATCGATCAGCGTTGGTATCAAAGCCTGTGGTTTATGCCATTATTTACCATCTGTATCATTTAGACCAGCTTGATTATAGGCAATTTGTTGCGGACTGCTAATTTTCGTCTACGACGCCCCGACACTTAAGTCATTACCTGGTTTTACTTCTAGGTAGCGACTTTGAACCTCACTTTGAGGAGGTGTGTAACAGGATGATTTACCATTCCCGCAGGCCTTTTCTATGATCGACTTACAGAGTAACTTCTTTCCTCTTGGCGGTTATAAACGTAGGTTTGTTATCATAACTTATTACCTCTCTTCTCTAAGCAAGAGTAGAATCTAGAAGTGACTCTGCTTGGCTGTTGATGTCATTGCTCCCTCACGTTATGTGATGTGAGAGGTTGGCAAACCGTACTACCAGCCCCATTAACGCAGTTACCGAAGATCACTTTTTTATCGTATGGTAGTTATATGCATCCGACAACCAAATCAATCGCTTCATACTCTGTTTTAGTCCCTACTACTATTAGATCCCTGGAACACAGTTTCCACAATGGTAGTGAGATTAGATTAATTCTTGCTATTATTGATTTGGTTGTACGATCTCTTAGCTCTGACCCATTTAACGTCAATTTTACGAAGAGGTCCATCGCGACATTTTTTCATTGAACTACGGAGGTCAAATTTTGGTAAAATGTTACATAGTGATTATCCTACAAACTCTCAAAATATTTTTCAAATTGCACCGCAATTGGGGTTGCTATAAGAACTAGGAACATTTAATTAAAAGACCCTGTATATGTATGCAACATAGATCCGTGTAAAAATTGAATTATGACGACTTCCACCTACACTGTTTTGTTGATATTTTCTATTTAATAGGAAAGTGCCTAGTTACCCCATTTGCTTACTTGTAAAAGTCCTTAACACTCACAACAATACTGTTGTATGGCCGATAAACGATAAATTCATCTACTTTACTTTTCTTTAAGTAAATGAGTATTGAATAGTATCGATCGTCTACATCTGTATTTTTTGAACTTTCTTTCAAGTGTCGGTTCACAAATTCTTTAACAGTTCCTTTTGGGTTATTAATTTTAACAAAGGGAACAAATTCTGTGTCCTAGGAGAGAAATTATTCGTTCTAGGTTTGTAACATAACTCTTCGAACCTATAAATATTGGCGAACCGACTGTTGAGAACCCAGGTAGGAAAAATCCATAGACCAAGGCTTGGACCAGACTTGGGCCAAGATTTACCAGCCTTGGGCGAACCTGGGCACCAGCCTTGGCTAAAAATTGGCTGGAGACTGGATCAAGCTTTGGATGATGGCCATGGGCCGAGCCTGGGGAAACAAAAAATTTGAAATTGGCCCAAGCCTCAGAGAACGAAAAATCGGCGTTGGCCCAAGCCTCGGGAAACGAAAAACTAATGTTGGTCCTAACCTTAGAAAACGAAATACCAACGTTAATCTCAGCTTTGAGGAACAAAAAGTCGTTGTTGGCCCAAGTCTCGGGAAACTAAAAACCAATGTTAGCCCCAGCCTCGGAAAACGAAAATAATATGTATTCTATTCAAGATTTTGGTTTGTTTTTCATTTAAATTTGGATTCAATAGAACAATGAACATTGACCCTTTAGATTATTTTTTTTTATCAGAAATATTCGAAAATAAAACTTGGACATTGTGAAAAAAGTTCCATGATGATTTTAAAGAAAACTATAACATTTGGTATGAACAATAAAGTGGATGTCATTTGTTTATAGTTGCTTTACAAAATACTATGTTTTACAAATAACAAAAACGAATATATTTTTCAAATTTTTTTATTTAAAAGTTATTTTCAATTTCGTAGGAGTCTGCCCCTTTCCCGATCTCCAGCACCACTGAGAAACTTACTAACAGTGGTCAGTATTTTTAAACTATCTTTCGCTGTCGCATTATATTTATCTTCTATAAACTCTGCAAGAATAAGTTTATTATTATTAATTTAATAAATTTCCTTGGATGAGAGCAGAAATCTTATTTTGTATTTTCTTTGAAATAATAATTAACTTTGTAGCAATTATTTCAAATAATTTAGATTCGAATGAAAATTAAAATACATACCAGCTCTGTACATAACTGATACATTGTAAGTCGACCAATCTTTTCCAGGCTTTTTTAATTCTTTAAGCCATTTGGTTAAATAAACTTGAGCTGTTTTAACAGGTGGATATCGGCATAAGCATACGCCCTCTTCATCAATTGTAATCCACGATGTTGGAACTAAATCAATTAATTTTTTATCTCCAACTTCATTTTCATCAAACGCGACAATAGAGTAACGTCCTTTATCCAAAAATTCTTGAACACTCGTCATATTTATGTCAAATATTTTTTTATTTATGTTATAATACATCTCTATAGTAGCAAAAAAATTTTATTTTTTGCAAAAAACAGTGCAGTTGATTTATTTGTTATTGAAATTACAAAAAAAATTATAGTTAACAATTTAAAACAGAATGAAAAATTAAGAAAGTACTGTTTAGCAACTTCGTATCCAAATATTGTTTTACATATTTATGGAATGAAGAAGTGAGATAGCATATTTTTTTTCATTTATCTCTAAAAATAAACACTTACTTTTAACTTGGATGCAATGAGTCTAACCATTGGGCTTGGCTTGATCCGATGCTCAGTTTCCAAGGCTTGGGGAAATTATTTTAATCATTGGGCCAGGCATAGAATGAGGTTTGGACCGATGCTCAGTTTCCAAGGCTTGGGGGAAATTATTTTAATCATTGGGCCAGGCATAGAATGAGGCTTGGACCGATGCTCAGTTTCCAAGGCTTGGGAGAAATTATTTTAATCATTGGGCCAGGCATAAAATGAGGCTTGGACCGATGCTCAGTTTCCAAGGCTTGGGAGAAATTATTTTAATCATTGGGCCAGGCTTGAAACGAGGCTTGGGCCAATATTTAGTTGCCAAGGCTTGGATGCGATGGATTTAGCCGTTGGGCAAGTCTAGGCCCAAGGTTTGGCTCGATGCTCACTCTCCGAGGCTTGACAAATAACCATTGGCTCAAGGCTTGCCCAATTGTCAGCCTTGGCAACTCTTACCTGGGAAACGATAGTTTTGAAGTTGTTACTAAATTGTGAACGAATCATGGCCGAAATAAGAGATCGAAGATTTTTTGCACTTCAATATTTCACATTTAATCCACACCTGTATTTCTTGAATTTTTTTTCGACATTTAAACGTTAAACTTCAAAAATCTAAATATTACTTTAACATAATACATAATATACAACTTTTATGAAAAACTTCATTGAAAATACTGCATTTCAAAAAAATTGATTTCGTATGTCCTAGTTATCTATGTTCTAGGGCAGTGATAGCGAACCTTTTGAGTTCAGCGTGTCAAAATTTTGAAAAATTGAAACATAATTTTAGTGGCGTGTCACATATCAAAAATAAAGACTAAAAAAATAGAAGTAATTATAATTTTTGTTATGAGTGACAAATATTTGAATTATGAAATTTTTTATCTTTGAAGACGCGTGTCACCAAAAATGAGCTTGCGTATTAGCACTGACACGCGTGTTATAGGTTCGCCATCACTGTTTTGGGGGATTCTACTTTTGCCAAAATTTAAAATAACCCGTTAAAATATAGAATTTCGCATGTAAACCAACTACTTCCAGTTCAAGACTCAAGTGTTTGAAAATATTCCCCGAGTTCATAGAATTTAGTGAATATATAAGTTTTACCGGAACTTACAAGGAAACATTCTCGGGTTTTTCAATGGAACTCTGAAATTTGGCCTTTAATTATAAAAATACAACCACTGTCATAGCTTAGGCCCAACGAAAATACGTTTCAAGATGCAAAATCATTGGAAATTCTCTTGATAGAGTTATAGGCGTGAAGTGTATAAAATTGTTATAAAACAGAAACATTTAGATTTTGACGAAATTGAAGTCGCTTGAAAGAAGAAGAATGGGAAATATCCGTTTTATCATTTCGTCGAAAATTGAACTTCAAGTATATCTACATTGAATACCAACAAAATTTGTTAGTCGTATGTATGATTCACAAATTGTAATGGTTATTATAATTTCTACTCTTATTATTTTTAATTTGTCACCTACTCATATTTACCAAAAATAGTAGGTCGGCAAATATGTTTGACAAAAAGTTTGACATCAATAGTGGATTTTAAATTAGACGGAGTGTTTAGTCATAATAGTAACAACTTTGTTCATAATGTGGTATACACATGCTGTTTAGTAGTAACTAACAGAAATCATAGAACATTCAAATTTTTATCTCAGAGAGATATATGCAAGTTATATACTTTGCATTCCTCAATTGATTTTGTTCCTTCAGATTTAATATGAACAAAGTGTACTTACATATGAGGCACAAGAATGTGTTCAAATATTGGAAAAACATTGTATCGGTTTTATCAAAAACATTTTAGATGAGGAACCGAAGAGCTTACGTTTTTTCTTACTTACATTTTCATATTTAGTGCAAGACACTTGTTCATGTCGTATTCAGGACTACTTTCCCAGAAAATATTATAAACATCTTTTGGATTTCATTTTGATAAACGTAAAATCTTCTTTTAAAGTTCTGAATCGATTATCAATAACCTGAGCACCATGGCGCGTTTGGTTGATATTTATTTTATGATGTGAAGAGCCAGTGTCTTCAGTTTTAATGACAGAGAAAAACGTTTAGATAAATTTGTCAATTATGTTACAGTGTAAAAGAGAATTACCATTTGTAGTTGTTTTTTCTTTGCTTACAAGAGAAACTTTCACAGATACATTTGCTCTACATTTAACGTGGATCTATTTTACAATTCTAGATTTTTTTGGATGTCGTTTTATATATCTTGGAATGGATGCTATTTTCGTTAGCAAGAGACATATGCTCTTTATAGAAGGCATTAATGGTTAGTACAACAGTGCAAAATTGGCTTATTTATTTCGTCTCTCACTAGAGTTCGTATAAATTCGTAGATTGCAAATTGAAAAGAAACCAAGTTTGTAGAAGTAACGGGAATCAGGGCCGTATCTAGAAAAAAATTTCAGGGTGGGTTTTAGATAATCACCGACAAGTAATGTACAATAACCAATTTAATATTAATAACGGTAATTGTTTTTTAATAACCAATGTTAACATTAATTATAAAAGAAGCTGAACATTTCTGTTTTTTTCCCTTGCGAAACGATTTAGAACATCTTCTGTGCCTATTGAAATTTCCCAATGTATACTTAATAAAGCAAGACCTGAAAGACGCTCTTGGGCAGTTGAATTTCTTAAGTAGCTTTTTAAGCGCCTTAGCGTTGAGAAGGATCTCTCTGGTGTAGCTGTTGACACAGGCAACGTCGCAAGAATTTTTAAAAGAGTATGAATATTGGGAAAAAGAGTTTTATTACATTGAGATAATGCCTCAATTGCGTTGTTCGGAGTGTCAACTTGAGGTTGTGAAATCCATTTTTGTTTCCATAATTGAAGTTCTGTCGCTAAGGTATCGATGTCCAAAAATTTCTGATATATAGCAAAATCTGCTTTAATAATGGTCCTAACGCAAATATTTGGTATTAAAGAATGTAAGGATGATAGTGTTTCTTTGTGCTTCGCAAACCTTTCAATTAGTTGTTGAATGAAATCGTCAAAAAAAGGAATTGCAACAGCAATACGGAAATAATGTTCCGATGAGGCCATACTGACATTTGTACGATTTTGTTGGCGAGTAATCATTCTAGGAATTTTTATAGATTCTTGTTCATCCACTGACTTCAATATCTTTTCACTTTCCTTAAAAATATCACCAAAGATTGTATCTATATTCATTCTCATGTTCTTTACTTGGCTAATGATAGTATTGACATGTCTAATAGTTTCCGAAAGGTCACAATTTACAGCTTGAAGCATTTTGCAAAAGGGTAATGTAAAAGCAAACAAAGTAGATACTATTACTAAACAAATAATAAATTCACTTGTCATAATGGCCCTGTAGTATTGTAACGTCTTTGAGGAGGCTTCCATATCTTTAACTAATTGAATTTCTTCCAGGGTTTCAACAATTACTTTGAACATTTCACAAAATCTTATCAGTCCGTCGTGATTTTCTATCCAGCGTGTATCACACATAGCTGTTAATTTGGTCCATTTAGTATTGGGAAGATATTCTTTAATTTTATTTTTTAATATTTGAGTTCGCATAGCTGAATTTTTTATAAAATTTCCTATAGATTTTATGGTTCCGATACAATTTCTAACACTCTGAACGTTACAGGAATGAGCAAGTGCTAGGTTCAAGGAGTGGGCACTGCAGTGTACATATAATGCTGCTGGATATTTTTCCCGTATTAATGCTTGCATACCTTTAAAGTTACCACTCATGGCAGCTGCACCATCGTACCCCTGCCCAATCAACCATGTACAATCTATTCCGAGGGCTCTTAATGTTTCTAACGTGACCGTTGCCAAATTTTCACCTGTTGTACTATGCACAGCAACGAATTGGAGGAAGTCTTCACGTAAAAAATATTTTAATTCTTCATTATTATTTCCATCATTACAGTCTATGTACCTTACACAAAGAGACAACTGCTCAGTACGTGAAATATCGGTTGTTTCATCCGCCAGAATTGAAAAATATTGAGCCTTGTTGATTTTACGAACGATTTCATCTTGTATGATTTTACCACATATTTGAATGATATTATTTTGTATTATTGGATTTATATACATAGCATTTAATGACTGACTCTGAATATGATCAATTAAATCTTTGTCTCCACATGAAAGGCGCATACGCAATAATGTCCTGAAATTTCCATCATTATTAACTGGTTCTGCTTGTTCTAAACTTAACGGTCCAGAATCAGAAGTTCCGCGAAGTGCTATTTCTTGACGACCACAAATTATAATAGTTTTAATTATAGGTGTCAACTTTCTTCTATTTTCAGAAATTTGTTTAGCACGACAAGTATCTAATTTTATGATGACATTTGGCACAGAAGTTTTAAAATTTGCAATGAAATTGTCAGCATTAATAGAGCTACTTTTGTGGTATTGAGTTTTATTATGTTGATCAAATATTTCTAACGCATTTTTTCAATTATTGAATGGTTTTGTAACTAACGCGTTTAATTTTTGATGATTACCTTTTCCGCTAAATTCATGCGCAAAAATTGCACAATATATGCATACTGCACCTTCGCCGTCTTTTGTATAGCTCAACCAAGGAAAACGTTTAACACTAATCATACCAACACTTATTAGATACCTAGTTTACCATAGCGGGTCAAATGACCCGAAATTTACGTTTCCTACTTTTATATATGAAATATGGATGTTGGAAAGGAAATAAAAATATAATGATAATAAAATATGTATTATAATTATATGAAATAGTATTTTTACAATTTTTATTTCAAACGCAAAAAATAAGAGTTGTTTTTATACATCACATTTTTTACACATAAGTGTTTCCGTCGCACATTTCCCGCAAACAAATTTTTTACAATTGGAGCAAATTTTATTAGTTTTATTTTCTTTGCAGTATCCTATTTGACACCTCTTACGTTTATTAGAATCTGTAACAGGGTAATGCAACGATCGTTTAGTATTTGCTTTTTCTTTTGGTTGTTCACGGGCAACTCGAAAATCGTCGGCAAGTTCTACTGCTAGCTTGAGTAAAAAATCTTGTCTCGAGATATTATCTCCTGTCGTTTGCTTGTATAAAATCCAGGCATTTATACCAGTTAAATCAAGGATATTGAAAAAAACTTGGAGTGGCCATCTGCAAGACTTAGACTTTGTAGTAAATTTCCTCGCCATTTGATCGGTCATGTCTACACCAAATTTGGTTTTATTGTAATATGAAACAGTTTCAGGTAAACGCTTATCATTATTTTCTATTGATACAAATTTATGTTTAGAACTAAGTAAAAGTACCTTTTTATTTGGCTTGCTTTTATAAATTGTAAGACTATAATTATCAGAAGTAAAAATTTTCGAAGAAAATCTTGCCATGTCATCTTTCTTTTGCTTTGCAATTAGTGGTAGCTCCCTTTTGTTTGAGCGAATGGTTCCAACTAGGGTAGTTCTTTTTGCTAGAAGTTGTATGGCTAGGGATTTGCTTGTGAAGAAGTTGTCTGTGGTCACAGTTCTTCCGCAACCCGTAAATGGCTCGATCTGCTTGCGTACAACATATTCGGAGAGTTGTACTGAAGAGGGTCTATTTTCATCTTTTCCTAGATATGGAAATGCATTTATGACGTATTTGCTATCGACGTCCGATGCTAACCAAAATTTGATTTCAAATTTATCCGGCTTGTTAGGCATGTATTGCGTAAATCTACATCGTACTTTAGTCGGAAATAGCTGTTCATCTATAGTAATATTACCACCCGGTTTGTAACAGTTTTGGCTGTTCTCAATGAAAATCGTGGATACCATAGCAAATTTATCTGCTTTCAAACGTTCACTCCGCTGACTTTTTTTATCAAAACGAATAACTAAGAATTTCGGTAAAATTATTTCTGCTCATAGTTTCAGAAAAAAATTTGGGCCCCCATATATTATTCCACAAAAAAGAAAGTTTCAAATTATTTGCTCCATATGCAGCTCGTGCATATAAAATTGCAATAAATGCAGCAAGTTTTTCTTGAGATAAACTCCAATCGGATCCTAACACTGTTTGCTTCTTCTATTGTGCGTGTTCTTATATGGTTCATAATACGGTGGTCAATTATCAATGAAAATGCAGTACTAACTTTACCTTTGATTATATGACGTTTAGCATATCTTGTTGGGCCTACTTCTTGCCTGAAAATGTTATGAAGTGGTGGTCTTCCAGGTGTGCCACCTATTTGTATTTCTTCCCAAACAGATCCATCAATTGCAACATGTTGTTCATTTATTTCTGCTTCACTTTCTTCAGAACTTGAGAGTAATCTTCGTTTTCGTCCACAACCGATATTCACAATATTTTCCTCTTCATTGTCAGTATCTGTAGATTCAGACTCATTTTCGTTTGTAACCAATATATCTTCGTTTTCAGAAAATTCATCTTCACCGATTTCCGAAAACTTCTCCAATATCATTTATATCTTCTAAGAATTTGGACTGTCTCGTTCGTTTCGACATTTTATGGGCAAATAGTTACCTGTATCACTTATAAAGCTATCAAAATAAAATAAAAACTATGTACAAAGCTTTTTTTTTGCTACCTTTTTTACACAAAAATCTAGTTTCAATCTAAAATTTTTATATTTTTTTGAATTATTCTCAGCTATTTTGCTTGAACTACTTTACGTAACTGTCTTTTCATACATTTGCAGTTTACTGAATACAATAAGATAAGCAATATGTATTGATAAGCTTATAAAACAAAAAAAATGTTCTCCGGGTCAAATGACCCGATGTGGTAGACAACGGTATACGACAGTTATTACTAAAAATAAACAAAACAAAAAATTATAAAAATAGTATAAGAACAGTAGACTTAATTAGTCAGAAAAAGTCAGTAAGTTAAATTTGGAGAAGTAATAAGATAATACGTGCATTATCAATGCAAATGTTCAAAATGGGTCATTTGACCCGTTATGGTATGATTAGTGTTAAGCCAGTTTAACTGAAATTTTAAATTTCGCTTTTGAGAAATAGGAAATTTATATCTTTCATCTGGAACTCATCCGGACGTCAACAATTTAAACTTAGAATCATCACTTAGTCTTGAATTAAAGCAGTGACCGATGTCTAAATAATTAGTGTCAGCTTCAATCAGTTCTCTGCCTGTGTTTTCTGATTGTGATGGTACACTTGAATTTGAATCACCTTCAAAAGTGGCACCACTAGTTTTAGTGTAGTCTGTAGTCTGTAGTCTGTTTATCATCCACAGATTCAAGTTTATTTTTTTTTAACAAAAAATCATTTAAAGTACCTTGTAATTTTCGTTTCGCCATTATAATATCGAAAATTCAAAAACTAAAAACTATATATTTTATGAACTAGTATCAGGATCCAAAAAACGTTCTCTTACCTAATTAGATTTGTCGCTTATTAGAATAATAATTAATTTTATAATATTGACAGCCTATCAATTTTATTTTAAAATTAAACTGATAAAGGTGTTTAGATTATTTCACACAGATGTTTAATATATTATTGCTTTTGGTTTTAAATAGTGATGGGCAGAATCGAGTACTTAGAATCGATGTACTCGATTCTTAAAAGTACTCGAGTATACTCGAGTATTTACGATTATAGTTGAGTACTTTTCACTACCGATTAGTGATGGGCAGAATCGAGTACTTTTAGGAATCGCGTGCTATTATAAAAGTGGTGTAGATATCTAATGTTAAAATAAACAAATAAAGAATATTATTGTCTATGAATACATAAGTTTGACCTTTCATTTCTAAATTATTCGATTTATAACAATAGAAAGTAAAATTTTCAGTAAAAAAAGAATAGAAGCATTTATTCATTCATAAGAAATAAAAATAATTACAATATCAAATTATCATTTAAATTTATCTCGTTCAGTGGTGATTCTAAACTTGTGGTCGCTATGTGCAAAACTTGATAATCTTCCCGCCAGATTATCGTACTCGATTCTGTCCATCACTAGTGCTGATCATACATAAATTTTAAACATGCGAGTACTGGAATCGAGTAAAGTACTCGATTCCTCAAAGTACTCGAGTATCGTTTACTCGATTCCTAAAAGTACTCGATTCTGCCCATCACTTTAAATAAATGTCGAATACGCACTCTATTCTACGGTGGGAGAGGTCATAGACTTAATACGTGCAAATTTTGTCATTGTGTTAGTAGAAGAGTATCTTGACGATTTTAGTGTATTTAAGTTTGTGCTGATAAGGTTTTGTCAATGCGTCAGCGGTTTTATAACAGCAGCAACTATACAACGAAAGATTGCTAGGGTATACATATAAAATGTTTCATGGAATTTCTTTGAAACGTTAAATAATTATCAAATTAATTACAAATGCAACATTTTTTATCTAAATTGAAACTATGTAGGTCTAGTATGTATTAAGGTCAATAAGAGTCTGTTGTAAAAATTTTAGTTCATGTTTATTTTATCATAAAGTCGCGATATACGATATTCCTAATTCATCTTTTCGGGGGGGGCTGAAACCCCCAAAACCCCCCTTCAAATACGCCCCTGCCGGGAATAACATATCTTTCAATACAACCCCTCTTAATTTCAAAATATTTATTTCAATGATAATTTCACTGCATTTGATTAAAACCATTTTACCCGAAAGAGTTTCCTGAGGTGGAAAAACCAGAAATCAGAAGGAACTAAATTCAGTGAATAGGCTGGACCTTGCGATGATTCATGATTTATTTCACACGATTGTATAAAATGTGTAAGCATCAGGTGATTTATACTGTTGTAAAATGATATTTGTGTTCTGTGAATTTAGTATTTTTCAAAAACTTCTGCTTCCAATTGGCCAAAAAAGTTTTAATAGTAATCGTAGTTTATTGTTTTAACGACTAAGAGATAATCCATGAGTAAATCTACTTATGGGTGCCAAAACGCCTCAAGCTAAATTCTTTTTACAAGGAAACATCGAAAAAATGCAAAAACAGATTTCTCCTACTTTTTTGTCATTCTTTCGAATGACATTAGTTTCGTCAAAATCTGACAAATAGTTTTTGACTTATAGCAATTTTCTTATTTTCAACCCTTATAACTTCTACCCTAATTAACATTTCGATATGCGAACAATGGGCTTCTACATTATTTTTCATCCTGAGAATAATGCCGTTTGCCCCGTTTGAATATTTTAACTGGAAGTATGCGAAACTTAAAAAGTACCCCGTTTGAGCCTAAACTTTGAGTGGCGATTTCACCCCCTAGATATGTTTTTCCGCTGATAAAAAAAACATGCATCTCTTAGAATTCGATGGAGAATAACATATCCAAATTTCATTAAAATCGGAGGTGGACACCTGGAAATGTTTCCTTGCCTGACTTGAATACGCTTCGAAACAAAATTGTCGCACTACCGACTAGGAACTACTGTACAAACTCTTTAATTATTTCTCAATCGCCCGACAATTACTAGGAGAAGCCTTAAAATCTATGATAGATACATTTATGGTGAACAAATTTTATTGTCACATCTCACGCATTTTTTTGTCACATTAAGGCGGGAGAGTAGTCGTCTTCATTTTAACCGGCGAAAATGTAAATTTCTAACTCGAGATTTCTCGCTTGTTCTTGGGGCTACGACAACCGGGGATAGATTTTTGAAAAGAGCACTTCTTGTAGCCTCTAACGGTTCTTCCCGTTTTTCAAAATGTTGATATAAATTTGAATTACAGATGAAAATCTTACGTGTTTTTTTCTTATTTTTGTACAATTTCTCGTATTTTCTCTTATAACTTGGCCATTTTTGATTTTGCAAAAATTCTTGTACCGTTAGATAGCAAATAAAAAGTTCTTTTCAAATATTCAAAAAATTTCCGATTCTGCCGTTAGTTTTCCGGAAAATTAAGAAAACTTCTGTAAGCTAAAACAGGTTTTCTCCTACAGTTTTTATTTTACAGAATTGATCAGCCGCTCATTCGAAAGCTGATACAAAGACGGAGTGCAAGATGAAGCCCTTTTTTTGAAAATTGCCTGAGTTATCGCGGAAAAACAAACTAGTTTTTCTAGCATTGTTTTCACTTATTAAAATTATTTTACTTTGAAATACATACGGTTAGGTAGATAATTTTGTCCTGTTTCCGATTGGCCTATTATTTTTGTAAAAAGTGTTGATTTCTCGAAGAAAATGGAATGAAAATCCAGTCTCTTTGTTTGTGTATTATCAAGCAAGATAACCCGCCATACTGGTAAATAGTGCGCGTTTGTCAAATCGAATTGTGTGTCTCGCTTTGGTTTGAGTATCGATGATTCCATTAACTGTCGATTAGGCAAACCCGCACTGTTTAGGTGTGACGCGGGCAATCTTTGTAAAATAACGACGTTGGATTTCCACTCAATTTTCTTCGCAAAATCAACATTTTTTACAAAAATAATAAGCTAATCGGAAACAGGACAAAATTATCTACATAACCGTATGTATTTTAAAGCAAAATAATTAATTTTAATAAATGAAAACAATGCCTGAAAAACCAGTTGGTTTTTCCGCGATAACTCTGACAATTTTCAAAATCTCAAAAAACCGCTTCATTTTGCCCTCCGCCTTTGTATCAGCTTTCGAATGAGGGGTTGATCAATGTTGTCAGATAAAAACTGTAGAAGAAAACCTGTTTTAGCTTACAGAAGTTTTCTTAATTTTCCGGAAAACTAACGGCAAAATCGGAAAATTTCTTGAAAATTTGAAAAGAACTTTTTATTTGCTATCTAACAGTATAAGAATTTTTGCAAAATAGTCACAATTGGTCAAGTTATAAGAGAAAATATAAGAAATTGTACAAAAATACGATAAAAACATGTTGTTATATTTTCGTCTGAAATTCAAATTTATATCAACATTTTGAAAAATAGGAAAAACCATTCCGTTCTATAAAAAATGCTCTTTTCAAAAATCTGTTTCCGGTTATGGTTGTCCCAAGAACGAGTGAGAAATCGCAAGTTACAAACTCACATTTTCGCCGGTTAAAATGAAGACGACTACTCCCCCGTCTTAAAATGGTCCCCAAAGCTTCATCTCCTTCGAACTCCTCCAAACCTAGCAAAGACAACCCTGGCCCCTTAAAATTTTTTTTTTGAGATTTAAACATTGAGCTTTGGAGTGCATACACAATGCTGCAAGACCTGGCGAAGTGTTCCTTGTTGTTAAAAAAATCATTTTTTTGTTTTATTTACTACATGTTACTACGTTTTCATACTAAATGAATTCAGTCTTCGAATTGCCAAATGATAAAAATTTGGTCAGTAAAGTAATCCACGAGCTTTGGTGGGTTGTTGGATTTGGTGGCGGTGGTGGCGGATTGTTTTCATCTAAACAACAAGAAAGCAAAACCTTTAGATGAATTATATTCATCGATTTCGAAAGATAACAAACATATATTTTGTTTTCGGACCCAGACAACTGTACCGTCTGGATCCAATTGCGCGAAGTATCGCTTTCTATGCTTGACGACCACATAATGGGATCCCAGCGGCTCTCATAAGCCGAGGCCACCCTCGCTCTACACAAGTATGGAACTAGATAACACAAGAAATTAATAGACAAAGTTGATAAGTAAAAAAAAGTAACTTACATTATCCCCGTACTTTTTTTTGAAGTGATCGACGATGGCGTCTAAAAAATTAACATCATTTATTGTGTATTGTGTGTATTGGTTAATTTAGTGGAAAACATAACCATTTTTCGATGAATGAATGTCAACAATTAACTAAAATTAATTAGAAAACGACGTTTATATCTTCAGTAGAATTGGGGGGCGGTCATATGAAAATAAAATGATCTTTATCTGGAATGGTTCCCAGAGGAAGATTCGCGTGAGAAGAAGAGAACGAAACGAATGTATTTTGTCAATGCATTATAATCTCACATGTAACGGTTGCCAGCAACCGAATGACGATGAGAACAATGAGTGACACCACCTGGAGTATCTTTTCCAATGAAACTGTGCATATCTATTTCTGTCATCAATTCCAATTTAATTTTTGTATATTTCAACATTGATAGTCTTGGAACTGTATAATATTTTCGGGTATCTGTTAAAATGGTTTACATCAAGTGTTAAATCAACTTTTAATTAATTTCATAATGTTTCACATTGAAATGTCTTCCAAACTACTTGCGCACGCCGGTATTCCTCTTAGGTACCTTCTGTGTTTGTTAATTTATTGTGAAATTGCACCTGGGTCTCCTGGAATTTATCAAATCAATCTAGATATTGACATGATAAAATCCCCTACCTGACAGCCAATTTGAATTTTTTATCTTCTAGATAAATCGCTCGCACGATAAATCGTTCGGATGAAAATCGCTTGGTGTTAAATTGTTCGCCAATGATTCCAGAAAGCGTAAATTAATCGTTTATTTATTACCAACAGGAATACGTTTTGATTATGAAATATACAGTTCCTTGTTGAGAGGTATCAAATTAACATCACCCTCAACGGTTTCCTGTGCTTTAACACATAAATGACAACAGTATCCACAAAAATTATGAAACAAAACAGGTCGGCATTGCTGTTACGATTCTATTGCATTCGTTTTTATGTACTGCCATACGTTCTACATCATGGAAATGCTGCAAACCAGTTTTGCTTACATGACGATCGGCGTTCTGTCATTTGTTTGTGTACTAACCGGGATACATTTTTTATCAACACAATAACTTTTTGTTTCCTTCTGGATGAGTGGAAGATTAATATATATGACTTTTTCAATTTTTGATACAGGAAATTGTATTGATTGACCACCCTTTTTACCTATTGGCATCTTATCATGGCCAAGCCTTAGTTCTTGAAGTCTTAGACTATTTCCAGCGAAAAAAATCAGCATAAGGTGCTGCTGTTCTATACCAGTTGTCAGAATCACTAAGGCCATATTTCTTGAATTCAAAACTCAACTCTGTTGCAGCATCTTTACAAATTTTCATTGCGTTTTCATAAGAGATAGTGTATTTCTTATTCATCGATATCAGAGTGAAATCATTTTCTTCTTTCGCCTTGGTTTCCGCATTTCCACTGATTTGATTTGCCATTTGTCTTTGTTATTGAAAATACTGTGAATACTATATTCATTATCTGATTCCCCTATGATATACGAGGTCTGTAAATTAAGTAATGAGACTAATTTTTTTAAAATTTTTAATACAAAAAGAATTACAATTTGATATTGTCACCTTCAAAATAACTTCCTTCTGAGGCCACACAGCGCTGGAGACGTTTCTTCCACTCCTTATAGCAGTGCTGGAACTCCGATACTGAAATAACCTTCAGCTGGTCGGTTACAGCCGTTTGAATTTTTTCGACTGTCCCAAAATGATTTCCCTTGAGGTAATTTTTCAACTTTGCGAAGAGAAAAAAGTCACAAGGACTCAAGTCAGGCGAATAAGGAGGCTGAGGAGCCACAGGAATGTTTTTACTGGCCAAAAACTCGTTTATTGAAATTGCTGTGTGACAAGGAGCATTATCGTGATGCAGCACCCACTTGTTCTTGATGTTTGGTCTCACACGAATGACCCTTTTTCGAAGTCTTTCAAGAACCTCTCGGTAAAAGTATTGATTGACCGTTTGACCTTGGAGGTACAAACTCTTTGTGGACGATTCCGTGGATATCGAAAAAACAAATCAGCATGCATTTGATTTTTGACTTCGCCATCCTTGCCTTTTTTGGCCTTGGAGAGGTTGAAGTGTGCCACTCCATGCTCTGGCGCTTGGTTTCTGAGTCGTACTCAAACACCCAAGTCTCGTCACCAGTAATGACACGTTCCAGAAAATGGGGGTCATTTTCAATTGAATCCAAAAAGTCAAGGCACCTTTCCTTCCTGATGTTCTTCTGGTCTTGCGAAAGGTTTTTTGGAACCATTTTTGCGCAGATTTTTCTCATCCCCAATTCATTGGTCAAAATTTGATGAACGGTGGTGTGAGTCAAATTTAACTCTTCCCCTATCATTCTGACTGTCAACCGACGATCTGAACGCACAAGATTCTGGATTCTGTCGACATTTTCATTGGTTCTTGAAGATGAAGGCCTTCCGCTTCGTGGTTCATCTTCAATCGACTCTCTTCCTTCTACAAATGCCTTAAACCACCGAAAAACCTGGGCCCGTGACAAAACACTATCTCCGTAGGCCTGCTGAAGTTTAAGAAGAGTTTCCGTTGCACTGTGCCCAAGTCTGAAGCAAAACCTGATAGCACACCGTTGCTCGAAATTGATGTCATTCATTTTTAGAACACAATAGAAAAAACTGTTTCACAAAAACAGTCGCTACGCACAACCAAATGACTCGAGCGAGGTCAAACTCGTACTGAAGGTAAATCACATGTTCCTCTGGCGCCCCACTAAGCCCCGCGCTTCCAGTGTTGCCAGATCAAACGCAACGTTGCCAGTCTCATTACTTAATTTACACACCTCGTATTATCATGACCGCTATCAGTTGGATGAGCACGTTTGCCATGGATTCCTTCCCATGTATTCAGTATGAATTTAAGGCATTTGATCTTTTTGTCAACGTCTGGAGTTATTCTGATTTTCTTTGATGATATAATCTCTGTCCCATCATCAGGATCAATTTCAACTGGTCTTGAACGTCTTTGTTCAATTGGGTTGTCTATTTCAATTTGAAAGGCTTTTTCTGTTTCTTCTTTTTTAGTTTAAACTGAACAAGTTTCGTTTAAAAGAGTCCGTTATTTTTCAATTTTATAATATTTCCTGTATCAATTGCTCCCGTTCTTCCTCTGAAAATGGAAGCACCATATTCTCTATGTAGTCCCACCCCATATACATATTTCATTTAATTGTAAATACCACTGATGGGATTCATCATTGTGAATCTCCAATTCCAACAAATTTAATGCGCGTTGCACACACTCTATCATCATTTCCATATGTATAAATCTTCGACTAGCCCCTTTGATATTGGTTTTCGCTATCAATTCTCGTTGGTACAATTCCTAAAATTTATCATCGATTAATGCTGCCAATTAATTTTTTAAAATCGTTAATCGCTCCACGTAGTCGTTTGTTTGCGTTAATTGTACTTGAAAATTACGCTGACCAAGCTGATTCGACAACTCATGTTCTATCGTTGCCAACTACATCATATGTTTCTCTGAAATATCCTCGTGTCCTCCATCCCACATAAACATTCCCCCAATTTATATTCGTATTTTTTCTATTATACTTGGTTTAGAGAACTCACTCTTATAATGAGTCTCCTCGTCCTCGCATACAACCTCGTAGATATCATTTCATTGACCTTTATAACGACATCCTGTACACTGTGCCAAATTATAAGTGTTACTTCAACGTTCACTAAAAAATGCCTTCAAGTCGTTTTAATTTTGTTTTGACGTCATCAACTCCTCTATTTTTTTTTTATAGACTTATTGCTTAATAATTGCAAATGATTGTTGCTAAGTCGTTAGAATTTTCGAGAAGGACAATTTTTGACTTATCCGTAGTGAAAAATTATCCATGATTATCAATTTCTAAACTTGTTCAATCTTGTCAATATTTAGAAGGACAATGTTTATAACCGTTGGTTTTTAGGTGTGAGTCAAATGCACAAAATAAATACAGTACACCTGGTATATCTGTTGCACCTTTACATTTAGGTAATACGTCCTTAATTGGAACTGGCATTGCAAACGTTTACATACAAATTGTTCAAATTCACCCTCAGCATCATTTATTTATACCCTCCGGCAAGAACAATAAATTCTAGAAATCCATCTTCTACTCTTCCCACCACCATCAATACATCTGCATGATTGTGATCGAAAAATAGGTAGGGGTACACAGGTGTTATATTTTCCAAATATAAATTCAAAATCTGTATAAATAACAGAAGATACAAACAAGTGTCGTTCGTAATTTGTGAAAAGTAATTCTCTGTTCTGCGATCGGCTTTGCTGTTATGATTCTATTGTATTCGGTTTTATGGGCTGTCAAATGATCTACATCATGGAAATTCTGTAAACATGTATTGCATATATGAACTGACTTTCGGTGTTTTGTTATTTGTTTGTGCACCAGGATACATTTTTTATTAACACATAATGACTTTTTCTTTCCTTTTGGATGAGTAAAAGATTAATATGTTTGACTTTTTCAATTTTGGTGTTATAGTAGGGTCTAATTATGTCATCCCCTTCTAATCCAAAGACATTTACACTTATCTGAGGATTATTCGCTTCAAATATTTCCACATCCTCCACTTTTAATGGGAATTCCAAATTTGAAAAATTCAGCGTCACATTATTTGACAATTGTATAATATTTGCTGTAATATCTGCAATCTGATAAACCGTTGGTCGATTAGAATGTATGTCAACTGGATGTACTGCAGCGATAATCGACCATTTAAAAGAATACTGATCTAGATTTTTTATGTTGATACAGGCATGTTTTTTTTCTAATGTTCTCGGTAATGGTACATATTGCGATCCTTTAACTGGTTGGTATACATTGATGGCAATTTCGAGATGGTTGATCGAAATCAAAGCCCAACCACTGTCTCTTTCTTGAAACTCATCCATTTTACTTTTAATCATTGCACACATTTCATTCAAGATCTCACTTAATTATTTGTATGGAATGACTTGCATGAAATTTCTTCAAATTTTTGATCTAGTTTATCATCAGCCTTGTTCTTTCCATCATTCATTTTTACTTAGTCTCCATTTAAGTCCAACATAAATTCGATTGCATTATGTTTCATCTATTGATATAGATAAGGTTCAATAACTTCTCGCGCTTCTTGAAGAAACTCAACAACATCTAGATTCGTCAAATTCGAATTTTCATACATAAGCGTTTGGATACGTTGTTTGAAGTGACTTTTAACGAGCTTTAAGTTTCCAGCCAACACCTGTGCATTCTCACGTTTATGTTGTAGGGTGCATACATTTATATTGTTTTTAATGAATTTTTGTTATATATATCAGAATTACTCCGAATACAGTTGTTTATCATGTTATGATATTTTGTGGGTTTCTCACTTATACTGTTGGCAATGTTTTAAATATTTTACAAATGGCAAGATATATCTGATCCAATTTGAAGCATTGTGCCATTACTTTTAACTCATCCAAATATGATTTTTTAATATCTTCTGATGAAAGAGATCCTGTACTTGCCAAGTTAGAGTATTTTACTGAGCTCTCCCAAAATTCGGACACTTTTTTTGTTCATTCTTGGGATTTTAAATTTTATATGATAATAACATTTCAAAAAGATTATGAACAAAGAAACATAAGCCAACTTGTTCATCCTCTAGTTCATTGCTGGAAATTAAACATCGTACGAAATTAGGAAATAAATCCAGACTTCCTATTATATCTAATTTAGTTTTTGTCACTGGATATGGTGCTAATGTACCATTAGCCCTGAGAGCCATATGAACTGTATATGAAGATGCTGCAAATACCATTGACAGTCTTGGTAATGTTATGTCACTACCAGTAGGTTGGTGGTTAGCTTTTAATTTATATTCATCTATCAGTTTTTTGATTTCTGTATATGAAGCTTCTTTCCCTTTGGTATTTGAAGTGGTAATCTTGCTGGTGTTCGGTGCTCTAATGTGGAATACTGACAGCATTTAGGAAAGTGCAGCTGCAACTTGTTCATAATTCTTTCCTAGACTTCTAACAATTTTTACAAATTCTCTAAAAGCTGAATCTGGTGAAAAGCCTTCATATGAATATCCTGACATAAATGCTGGTAAAATTTTCAACTTCTCCACAAATGGAAGATCGATCTGTTTCATAAAGTCAGTATAAGTGATTGTTTCTGGAATGGTTGACAAACTTTTATAATTTCCCAAATTTGACTCGCAATCTAGCAATTTTGTTGTTATTGTTTCAAGAGTGTTGTTGTTGTTTGTAGACACAAAACTAATAAAACCAACTAAAATGATATATAGTTGAAACATTGTTGAATCAAAGCGTTTAACTTTGTAACAATAATTTACAACTGTTTAATAGTAACGGTAAGAATTTGCATTTATAATCTTACACCCACTACCATAAACATTATATTTAGTAATATTACTCCCACTACCAGATTCGCAAATCAAGTTCCGCTTTATTTTTATTAACATTTTTTATTGTTTATTGGTAAAAAAAAAATATTAATTTAATTTTTATTCAAATACAAATGCACATTGTAACAAATATAGGGATGTATGTACACACCCAACTAAAACCATAAATAATAAATAAAAATCAATAAAAAGCACTGCTTTAATTAAATAAACGTACAGGTGTTTAAAGCAAAGAATACAAAAAGTTATGAACAACATAATTTTTCAAATTCAAATAAAAAATTATATTTTTAAACCATGTATCCATCTCAAATATGGGATAATATTTAACAAAATTAATAAAATTAAAACTCAAAATCAAATCCCATATATTAATTATAAAATTATATCTGGATAATACGTATTTCGGGTTTTAAATACCCATCATCAGATCCTATACATACATATGTTAAAATTATTAATTCGATTTTTAACATTTTGTTTAGAATTTCTTACCAAAAAATTAACAAAAATTAATTAATTTAATAAAATAAATAATGTAAAAAATTTTATAAAAATAAAAGATAAATTGAGATAATAAAATAAAATTTCAAATTTCAAATTTCAAATTTTTAAAAAATTTGAAATTAAATTCTGTCATTTCATTTATTAATTCTGTATTACTTGATTTTTTAAAAGATGTAATATAAAACTGTTCAATGTAATCAAGATTTATATTCTTATTCTGAATATATAAAATTGAAAATTTATCAAAATTATGATTTGATGTAATAACATGTTTTGCAAAATTTGATTTGTTCATATTTAAACTAGAAATACATTTTAAATGTTCTTTTTTACGAATATTAAAATTTCTAATGGTTTTACCAATGTAAAACATTCCACAATTACAAGATAATTTATATATTCCACATTTTTCTAAATTTGGTAAAATATCTTTATTTGAAGTTAAAATTTTGATGTTTAATGAAGGATTAAAAACAATGTTAACATTAAAAGGTTTTAGAATTTTCTTTACAAATAATGAAATTGGTCCTAAATATGGAATTGAATGAAAATTATTTTTTAAATTTGAAATTGGTTCTAGATTTGTAATTGAATGTAAAATAAATTTATGTTTAAATTTATTAAAAAGTTTATCAATTATTAATTTTGGAAATTTATTAATTTTAGCTATATATTGAATAGTATTAAGTTCAAAATTGAAATTATTATTATTCATTGGTATTGAAAAAAGTCTATGAAAAAAGGAATTAAATGCAGCTAATTTATAATTTAACGGGTGAAAAGAATCAAATGGAATAATAGTAGAAGTTGTTGTTGGTTTTCTATAAATGGAAAAATCAAATTTAAAATTCTTAATTTTGATATTAATATCAAGAAAGGAAATATTATCATTGCCAATTTCTAAAGTAAATTTAATATTTTTATGTAAATTATTAATAAAAATTAGAAATTCATTGATTTCTTCAACTGATCCAGAAAAAATACAAAATATATCGTCTACATATCTTTTCCAAAAACGAATATGTTGAACAAATAAATTATGTTTTGACAAATTTAATTCAAATGAATCCATAAATAATTCTGCTAAAATGGGTGATAATGGTGAACCCATTGCTAATCCTGATTTTTGAATGTAAATTTTATTATAAAATTGGAAAAAATTTTGTGATAAAGTATGTTTCAATAAAGTAATGGTTTGTTTTTGAATATTTAGAGGTAAAATTGAATTGTTAAGTTTATTACTAATAATTTTGACACATTCTAATGGTGGTATAGAAGGGAAAAGATTTTTAACATCAAAAGAAATTAATTTATCATTAGGTAATAAATGAAAATTATTTAAAGAATTAATTAAATTAAATTTAAACATAAATTTATTTTACATTCAATTACAAATCTAGAACCAATTTCAAATTTAAAAAATAATTTTCATTCAATTCCATATTTAGGACCAATTTCATTATTTGTAAAGAAAATTCTAAAACCTTTTAATGTTAACATTGTTTTTAATCCTTCATTAAACATCAAAATTTTAACTTCAAATAAAGATATTTTACCAAATTTAGAAAAATGTGGAATATATAAATTATCTTGTAATTGTGGAATGTTTTACATTGGTAAAAGCATTAGAAATTTTAATATTCGTAAAAAAGAACATTTAAAATGTATTTCTAGTTTAAATATGAACAAATCAAATTTTGCAAAACATGTTATTACATCAAATCATAATTTTGATAAATTTTCAATTTTATATATTCAGAATAAGAATATAAATCTTGATTACATTGAACAGTTTTATATTACATCTTTTAAAAAATCAAGTAATACAGAATTAATAAATGAAATGACAGAATTTAATTTCAAATTTTTTAAAAATTTGAAATTTGAAATTTGAAATTTTATTTTATTATCTCAATTTATCTTTTATTTTTATAAAATTTTTTACATTATTTATTTTATTAAATTAATTAATTTTTGTTAATTTTTTGGTAAGAAATTCTAAACAAAATGTTAAAAATCGAATTAATAATTTTAACATATGTATGTATAGGATCTGATGATGGGTATTTAAAACCCGAAATACGTATTATCCAGATATAATTTTATAATTAATATATGGGATTTGATTTTGAGTTTTAATTTTATTAATTTTGTCAAATAAAAAAGCACTGTTTTAATTAAATTAATGTTCAGGTGTTCAAAGCAGAAAATATAAAAAGTTACAAACACGTGTTTAATTTAAGGGTATAAATATTGTTACCATTAGAAAATAGTCAGTTTCAATTGAAAAATGGATACAGTAACATTATTAAACAACTGTACAAGTTCATTCAAAAAATTAATTGATTTGGAAGTGAACAAAAAGTATTATATTGAAAATTTTCGTGTAATAAACACCAGATTTGGTGATTCAATATTAGCATCACTTAAATGTTGTGATAAACCAATAATACTTCCAAAACGATATTCGAATCTAATACCAGAAATAGAAAATTTCAACAAAAGTTTTGAAAATGGCTACAAATTTTTGGTTGTTGAAGAAAAAATTGGAAACTACATTCCATTAACTTTAGGAGAAGATTAAGAAGACAATAAAATCCATTAAAATCAGCGTTTTGGATTTATGATTACAAGTTTGAAATTATTTTGAAGAAGAAAAAACCAACATTTTTTGCAGTAAAATATTTTAGTTTTGTAAACAGATATAATAAATAAAACTGTATTAATTCAAAACAAAGATTTTTTTAATAAAACAACAAAATTTTAATTTTTTTTTTTTATTTTTTAATTGATTACATTAACAACTATTATTATCAGTACTATCGCTAGGCATTTCATCATCGACCTCATGTTCCATTTTGTAAGTTTCAAATTTCAATGATTGAAATGAATTCACCATTTCCTTTTTCAACAAAATTAATAAAATTAAAACTCAAAATCAAATCCCATATATTAATTATAAAAATATTTGGATTATACGTATTTCGGGTTTTAAATACCCATCATCAGATCCAAAAATTAACAAAAATTAATTAATTTAATAAAATAAATAATGTAAAAAATTTTTTAAAAGTAAAAGATAAATTGAGACAATAAAATGAAATTTCAAATTTCAAATTTCAAATTTTTAAAAAATTTGAAATTAAATTAAATTAAATTAGAATTTAATTTCAAATTAAAAAAAAAATGTTTAAAAATTTGAAATTTGAAATTTGAAATTTCATTTTATTGTTTCAATTTATCTTTTACTTTAAAAAATTTTTTACATTATTTATTTTATTAAATTAATTAATTTTTGTTAATTTTTGGATCTGATGATGGGTATTTAAAACCCGAAATACGTATTATCCAAATATTTTTATAATTAATATATGGGATTTGATTTTGAGTTTTAATTTTATTAATTTTGTTAAATATTATCCCATATTTGAGATGGATACGTGGTTTAAAAATATAATTTCCTTTTTCATCCATTTTTCTTCTAATTTTATTAATTCTTGGTACAGGTAAAATGATCTTAAACATTGCGCTAATTCGAGCAGATCAATCACATTTAGCTGTTTTAACATATCTCCAAGCACGTAGTATACAGACATGTTTACCCTTTAGTATTCCAAGAAACACTAAATTCGATTTGAATTTACCCAACTTTTTAAAGCAGTAGCATAATTGATTGCACAATAATCGATATGTTTACAATTATACTGATGATAATGATTGGTATAACTTTTAACTAGTTCTCTTAAATTTGGAGCTTCCACCAAATCAATTATTATTTTATTTGGTAAAAATTGTTGAAGAAATTATTTTTTCATGTCACCTTTAACATAAATTTTTTCAACGTCTTTCAATTGCTGATGCAATATATTTTCAAATTTTTCATATGGTTGAACATTTTCATTAAATGGGGTGTACCATTCCAATCCATGTAAATTTTTTGTTATTCAGTTTGCTTGTTTTTGCGCATTTACTGATAAATGGTCCAAATTAAATGGAAAATTGAACAAAACATGAGTTTTACAGCAACATTCATTTAACTTAATTATTGCCAATTCTTTACATAAAAATTTGTTATTAAATTGAAATCCTTAAATGTCAACAACACATGTACCCATGATTGCAGCTAATAAAAAACTAATTTTCTAAAATTACATTGATCTTATAGATCCAGTAAGTGAATTATATTTAATTATACGATCATGTATAATTAAAATATACGCATACGTATTATCAGGAATATCTTTATCAGTTTCAAATTCTATACGAATATCAACTGTACCGGTATTTAAAAGTTCGTTTTGTCTTGAACAATCAATTACAACAATTGGTGCTAATTTGTAAAAATCATGTGGTGCAAATAGGGGTTCGTTTGATTGATCATAATACGATTCTTGAAAATGGGAATACATCTCATATAAAGTAGCAAAATAATGTTTGGCAAAATTTAAATTTAAATTATCATAAGGGTATTTTTCGGAATTTAAAAACAATTTAACATTATTTAAAGAACAATTATCGTAAACGTTTACATTTTCATTGATATTATTTTTTTTGTTTGTATGTAATGCAAATATAACATATCTTGGTTTTTCTAATTGAGATGCAGTTTTAATATTCCAAGAATTTTTCGTTGTTTTCGGAATTGCTGGTAATTCTTGCAATTCCCATGACCTATATGCCACATCTAATTCCGTTCCACGTTCAACAAATTTTAGTAAATTGAGACGTTCTATATCAGCAACAGAAATATGAGGAACTTTCCAAATTAGTTTTGTTATTGTTATTTTCATAAATTCATTCGGAGTTGTGTTTATATATGCGTTTAAATCAGTATTTCCTCGAATTAATCCCAATTCTTGTTTAACATTTAAAATAATTTTTTTGAAATCTTCACAAAATCCCATTAACATACTTAATGGTACACATACATTAAAATTTCCATCTACATTTAATAATGGATATGTGAGTTCTTCGTTAATATTCCAACCAGCATTAATTAATTTTTTTGCTATTATTTAAGTTAAAAGAAGCATAAACCCTTTAAAGTTGTTGCTACACCAGGTTTACGAACCCGATCAATTACTTTACCACCAATTTCATAACGAAATTCTTCGAACAAATGACAAAGAAAATTATTTGTTAATCTTGCTGTATTGGAAGGTTTATTGTCGCTTTGTTTTAAAAATGTGCCTTCAATGTAAATGAAACTCGATGATGGTAATGTATAGACATCCGTTTGTTGAATTGGTATTCGAATTTCATCGTTATGTCCAAATGAAGTTGCTGCATAAGGTAAATGTGAATGTTTTTCGATACTGACTAACGAATTGTCAAATCGTACTTTTTCGACAACATTTAGAATGCTCATGTTTTTTTTTTGGTTTTAATCCTATTGATTTAAGAAAGGCAATATTAGCAGCTGTTAACCGTTTAACAGTTTGATTGCGACTGATTGTAGGATTAAAAGTATAAGCTTTTATATTATATTTAATAACCATAATGCTTTAAATGCAGTCTTATCGTGATCGTTTCTCCTCTAAAATTGATTAAATCATTGTCTTGATCGACTATTTTAAGGGTAATATTATCAATGACATGCGTATTAATTGGTAAATAAATTACATTTTGTGGGCGCTCAATAATTTTAAAACCTGGTGGTGAATCAGGGAAAAACTCATGTATTGTGTGTCCTAATTGATTATTAGAATATGAACCAGTTGTTATGTTACAATCAACTTTAATTGCATTCACTTTTAAAATATTCACTGGTTTTTTGGAAATATGTAAAACATTTGCTGTTAACACTTCATTTTCAAATCCCAATAAATTAGCAATAGTATTAGGTTTTTTAAAATCTATATCATAATTTGACTTAATATGACATTGTAAAGTGTTTGTATTTGCATACAATTCTAATGTGCAATTAAATCCGCTAACTGTTTTATTTAATAGATCAATTTCATTTTTTAATAAATCCACGATATTATCAAGTTCATATGCACCTATTGGTATTGTAATTTCTTGACCGCCAATATAAGATTTACAATTTTTTCCATCGATATTTGGTATGGCATTGAATGTTTCAAAGTTTATCAACCCCATTATATATTCATGATCAAAGTCATCACGTAAATCTATGGGTGGATAATAATCTGCTGATAATATAGAAGAATTTCCTGTTAATATAAACGTCCTCATCGTATTACCAACAATTTTGAAATAAAACTGTTACATAATTACATTATGTTATAAAGGAAGTTCAAACATAAATGACCGCAATTTTCTTGATTAAAATTTTGAAATCGATCAAAATTGTAAAAAATTGTCACTTTACCATTACTGTGAAAATATTAGACAATTTTTAATGGAGGTTTTAAATTTCCAAAACTATCAAAATATTTAACAATATTTTTGTTTCTATAGTACGCTGTCCAGTGTGTTCCTTCGCCTTTATCACTATCTAAATTAATTATACCACGTTCGATAATATTGATCTTTTTAGGTAAATTGTCACGCATAAATACACCGCGAAATTTTTTTAAATTTGTTGAAAATTTTTCAAGATCAATATTTGTTAATGGTCGACGAGGTAATTTTATTGCAAGTTTTTTTTTATACGGACGCAAATACAAACCAAGCCCTTTTTTATACGGTTTCAAGTACAAACCCTTTCCCATAGCAATTGCTTCCATTTGCCGATTATGTCTTTCGCTTTCTTTTAACTGTTGCTGCGCATTTTTTGCTTTATTTACGGCACTGGCAATTTGAGATGCCCCTCCGGCTATTGCACCCAAAGCACTTAAACCGGCAAATATAGGTATTAAAGGTAAAAACCCACCAGATTTTGGAATTGGAATTATTCTTGATTTTGGTTTACTTTTTCTAATTCCTTTGAGTGCATTTAGCGCAACATTGGTAGCAGAATCAAAATCTTTTGGTTGATTTTGTTTAATTGCAAGTCTAGCTTTACGAAAAACTGAATTTAAAGTGATTGTTTTACGCTTTTTTTCAAACCCAATCCCAATTTTTGTTTAGTTTTCATTATACCTGCAACACCTATAGCAGCAATTTTTTCACCAATACTTGAATCGTTTGCTTTGATACCTTCAATTGCTTTATCAATTAAAATTTTATCTGCTAAATTGCGATCTTTATTAATATATGCTATATCGTGTTCTTTGCACGCTTCATCTAACGGATTAATTCCCTTGTCTCCACGTTGTAATCTTTTATTTAATTTTGTTCCGGGTCCACAAAATTTATATCCTGGAATATGCAGTTCAATTGGCAAATTATCAATAATTTTATCTAGTAAACCACGTCCTTTTCGTTCAACTGTTGATTGATTACTAAACTTAACTGACATAATCAATGTGTTTCTATAAATAAAATTTGTGAAAAATGTTTTGGTATATATATATATATATATATAGAAAACAGGGTTAGTTGTTGTTAGTTAGGCGACAAAATGCGTCTGATTCAGCAGCCCTCATGTTTACCAATAAATAATTTAGATATTTTAACAAACCAACAACAAGTGTCACATCGTCATGGTATTTTATTACCATCAACAATTCGATGTATAATTAATGGTCCTTCAAATTGTGGTAAAACGAATGTCATGATAAGTTTACTAGAAAGTAAAAATGGCCTTAGATTTGAAAATGTTTACGTATATAGCAAATCGTTATATCAACCAAAATATGAATATTTAAGAAATTTATTAAAACCAATTAAAGGAATTAATTATTATGAATTTAATGATAATCAAGAAATTATGCATCCATCTAAAGCAAATATTAATTCTATATTTATATTTGATGATGTTGCATGTGATAAACAAACAGTAATTCGCGATTATTTTAGTATGGAAAGACACAAATTAATTGATTGTTTCTATCTTTGTCAAACTTATGCTCATATTCCAAAACATCTTATTCGAGATAATGCAAATATGGTTATTATTTTCAAACAGGATGATATGAATTTAAAACATATATACAACGATCATGTTAACACGGATATGTTGTATAATAAATTCTATGAAATGTGTTCATTATGCTGGCGTGACAAATATGGATTTCTTGTTTTATGTAAAGACAATGAATTAAATAAGGGTCGTTACAGAAAAGGATTTGATCAATTTTTCCAAATATAAATGATAAATAGACTTTATAAATTAGATGCTCTAAAATCTAGCCAATTAGAATCGGAACAAAATTTGGAAAAACAATATAAACCGTTGGCAAATATTTTATCTCAAGCTTTAAATAAACAAGAACAAACTTTCGAATTCAAAACATCCCCCAAACGAAGTCGATTAACATTAAGTTCTCGACCATCTCTTGATTCATTGAAAACAGTAATGACAGGTCCAATTTTTAAACCATCAGTTGAATCAACGTATATGTATAATCCGGAAAATACAAAAGAAGATGTTTATAATGAATTTGATATGTCCGGAAATGAGACAGTATTAGAACAAATTCCTGAATCATCATTTATAGAATATTTACAACAATACGATGAATTACCGAGAATGTATGTTGAAAATTACATTAGAGATACAAAAAAGATATATGATCATACTTATTTGAGACACGATTTAAACACCGATAGATTTTTTTTTAGTGATTCAGAAATACAATTTAATGGACCTGATTTTAAAATAAAAGGCGAATTATTTAAAGGAACTCCAGGCCTTTATGAATTAATTTTTAAAAACAAACCACTCCAAAATGAATATAATTATGATGATCTCCACACATTTGGTCATATAGTAAAATTAACAAATGCAAATAGACCAAAATTTAACGCAAATAAAGCACCTGTTGGTAATAAAGGATTTAAATTCATGCAGGTGATAAAACCTGCATTAGAAATAATATCGGAAAATGAAAATGTTCAACAACAACAACGATACAAAGAATTGCGTCTTGGGGGTAGTTTAAATAATGTATATTCAACAAACCCAATTCAATATGTGTATTTTGATGATCCTAATGAATTAGTTGATCGTTTGAAATTGCTTATTGCATCATCTGCAAGTGGCAATAATGCCCATATAAATGAAATTAACAGTATTATAGAAGAACTACGGGAAAGAGATTTAATTGAGTAACTAGTATTGTTTTACATCATTTCAACAATGAGTGTTGACAAGTTTGGTCGACATCGATTAAAAACAAATAATTTTACCAATCAATCATCATCATCATCATCATCATCGAATTTTATTACCAAACATGAAATACAACAATTAATGTTAAATTTTGTGACAAAAAATGATCTTCAACAAAGTACTGTAAATCAACCGGATTTAATAACAAAAACTGAAACACAATTATTAATTGCAAATTTAGCCACTAAAAATGATCTTAAAACATTAATTACAAATTCAGTTAGTAAAGCTGAAGTTCAACAATTATTTGATAATGTTAAACAAGTTGTTAGCAACTTAATAACAAAAACGGAATTAAATCAAATAGTTTCTTCTTTATTGGGATATAATCATATATTAATATTAGGTGAATGGAAAAGTTTTCAGTATATTTTGTTTAATCAGAGTGATCATTATCGTGTACCTGTTTTATCCGGGACAGTATCTTACATTAATTCTACTCCAGGTATTGAAGTATCTATAAATAGACAACCAGCAATTCCAATATTAGATTTGTTTCAAAAAGTATTGAACGCTAATGATGAATTAAGATTTACAGTTCCCCCTCAGACACTTGCAAAAGCTCCAAATCGAATGTTTGTAGAAATTTTATTAAAATATAACATTAAAAAATGATTGATTTAAAAAGAGTTGTAGTTAATGAACTTCATAAATCGGCAAGAAAAAATTTTAAACGCCGTCATGTTATTGTTAAGGGATTAAATGACTTGTACCAAGCTGATTTGGTAGAAATGTTACCATATTCAAAACAAAATTCCAATTTCAAATTTATTTTGGTTGTAATTGATACGTTTAGTAAATTTATATGGGCACTTCCTGTAAAAAACAAGTCAGCAAAAGAAATTGTTGTTGCTATAAAAAAAATTTTCAAAAAAACCTAATATTCCAAAGAATCTTCAAACAGATCTGGGAAAAGAATTTTATAATTCCGAATTTGCAATATTAATGAAAGATTTGGGAATTAATCATTATTTAACATTTAGCAATACAAAAGCATCAATTGTAGAAAGAGCTAATCGAACGTTAAAGACATTGATGTGGAAAGAATTTTCTTATCAAGGTTCATATAAATGGTTGGAATTGTTGACACAAATCGTTGAAAAATATAATTCAACTAAACACAGTACTACTGGTTACAAACCTATTGATGTTAATAAATCAAATGAAAAACACAAATTAGACAATTCATTCAGCCATATTAAAACGGTAAATTTACAAACAAAATTTAACGTTGGAGATAAAGTGAGAATAAGTAAATATCGTAGTTTATTTGCTAAAGGCTATACTCCAAATTGGTCAAATGAAATTTTTACAATTAAAAAAGTACAATTTACAAATCCTGTTACGTATATATTACAAGATCAAGGTGGAGAACAAATTCAAGGGGGATTTTATGAACCGGAATTGCAACATTGTAACCATCCCGATGTTTATCTTGTAGAAAAAGTATTACGCAAAAAAGGAAATCAATTATTAATTAAATGGTTAGGTTTTGATAACCGTTACAATAGTTGGATTAGCAAAAACCAAGTTGTTTAATTGACTTCAACTTGCTAATTTTTTTATACAAATCTTATAAGTTGCCCATAAACAGTAAAGCAATCATTTATAAGTATTCAAAAAATTGAATTTAAGTAAGTTTTTGCAATCATTTAAAATTATGTTAACAAAAACAAAATGTAAAAAATAATAATTTTTATTTAACTAGAATTTTTTTAATAAAACACAAAATAATGTATAATGTAATTACAAAATAAATAATTATATTTTTTATTACAATTTTTTTTATGTTCTACTTTAAATAATTGAATTAAATTCTAACAATTCAAAAATTTGCTTATAATCATCAGGATTATTCGATCGCCAAATTCCAGAATCAGGTCCTTCTTTCCATCCTACTGGCTTGTTTTTTCGTGCACGTTGCAAATTCTCTAACAACCATTGAAATATTTTTTTGTGAGAAAAACGATCCATAGGTTGAAATTTATTTTTCAATTTCAAAATGGAGCAAACCTTTTTGAGTATTATATAAAACGTTGGATTTGCATTATATATAGAATCGTTTTGTAGTTGACCAACAAAACACGATGCTGTTTTGTAGTTTTTATAAATATTGTTGCATGTAGGTGAATTGAAATTTGATGATGATGAATCACATAACAATTTTAAAGTTATGTAAATTTGATGCTCCTTTTCTTTAAAAGGAAAATTAATTTCTTTTCTTGGTATATTGATCATATCATCAATATTTACTACATTTCTTGAAAACGGTATAACACCATCATTATAATCAGCATACAAATTTTCGATAAATTTCACTAACGATGAAACAAATTTATCCTTCTGATAATTTTGAAACCAACATAATTTGTAGGATTTCTTCATTATCGAGCTGATGCAAATTCTGATATGTTAATATGCAATCAGGTATAAAAATTTTCGTTAAAATGCAACGAATTCCATCAATGTTTTTGTTGTTAATGAATTTTTTTAGATGTTCGATACATATGTCAACATAATTCTTTTGAACTTCATATATAAAGTTGAGTGACATCTGGAATTTAAACCATACTAATAAATCCCCATGGTTTAGTATCTATTAAATTTGAATTAATAATTCTTTTATCATCATATGGGCTAAGTGCAATTTTATTTTGTTTTACTGTGAAAACATCATGTTTTACAGATTTAATCAAATATTGAGTCTTTGTTAAAATTTGATTATTAAAAAGAGCATTTTTATAATCATCAAATTCTAATTTTCTTATTGCACTTAACTTGGTTCCTTTAGATTTTTTAACATCTTTCTTATTTTTAACTCTAATTGTATACATTTTTGATCTTAATCCTACAAACTCTAACATAATTTCTCCACAATTTTCATCTTTCATTACACCTAATACTTTTTTATTTACTAAAGGAATTTCCCATATGTTGTTTGGAGAATAATCACTGGTGTCAAAATATTTTTTACAATCTAACTTAATTATTTTATAAATATCATCAACAAAAAATTGGTAAATTAAACTATCGGTATCAGTATATAATAATTTTGCTTTACTGATACCAAACTTATTTAATACATAATTATAATGAAAATTATAAAGAAATATTTCTGAAATGTCTAATATTGTGAAACCCATATAAATAGGTTTGTTCATTACAATTTCTAATTTATTCATTTCTACAATGACCATGTTTTCATCAAATATAGTACAACTATGAAAATTTGGCTTAGATATTAAAGCTCTAGCACCCCATTGACCCTCCCACTCAGTAACTAATCTAATATCCTTATGTTTACGAACATTCTCCATAGTTTTACCAAATACAGCGTTATTCATTAATTTAAAAAAAAAAAATTCAAAATCGTTTTTAGATTTTTGTCTAAGTTGTGTATTTAGATCAATGTATTTTTTTAACCATGGAGATTGTTTAAATTTAAGTGTTCTGTGAACTTTAGATAATACCATGCCATACTTTAAATATAATTTTAAATTTCTATAATGTAAAACATAATTTTTTATTGGATATAAAGTTGTTAACAATTTGCCAGATTTACATCCTAGAGGTATCATATGATGTGGAGCCAATGGTAAATCGGAATGTAATTTATGTAAATGTTCAGGGTATTCCAAATCTACTTCGAAAATGTAACCAAATTCGCTACAATCTTCTAAAGTTGAAATATCTACCGTATGTTCACACCATTCAAAGTTACTATATGGTAAATATTCACACATTGCTGTCCCATACAAATTATTAACATCAAAGTACATCAAAAATGATGTTGGCACATTTGAACTAAAATTATTTACATACTGATTGTTCGCTTTTGCATAACGATGAGAACATTGTGATACACCTCCACGTATACCACGTTCAATAAACATTAATTGATCAATATCAGTTAACAATTCTAATTTTGCACCTGTATATTTTAACATAGCATCAAAGGCAAGCCCTGGTGCAGTATAATAATATCCAGCATCTAGCTCATAAATTTCTAAACATGTTTTACGAAAATTTTCAAATATGTCAGCCAAAAGTAAAACATCTGTTTTGAGATACAAATCAGAATATTCACCTAAATTTTTAATATTGAAAGTTTTCCATACATTTTGAGCATGTTTATAGTTATTATCAGAAATTGTTTCATCATTTAATTTACTATAAAAATGCTCTTTCTTGGGCAATTCAGTTTGATTCAATTTTTCAATTGAATCTAAATATTCGTATGGAAAAACACCTTTACGATTTAATAAATCGAATTTTGTCTCATCATTATTGCAAAAGGACTTAACAATTATTTTTTGACAAGGTTCCAAGTACGAACTTAATTTATCTAAACTACATGGTAAAAATCGAAAAGAATCAATAAATCGAAATTTAATTGATGTGTTTTTAACATATTTCGTAAATGAAATGTATTTTTCTTTATTTAGTGGTAACAGTTTAATGTCACCGCTAAAACAAGTAGACAATGATTTTATTAAAAAGTGAGCATCGTACCCACTTAAATTATGAAATACAATTGGTATAATTAGGCCGGTTTTATAATTTAAATTGCAGCTTTGATGTGCTGCTCCACGAAATTTACCGGTTAAATGGCAATGATCATGCACTTTAATTTGTTCATGAGTAAAATTTTCACCACAAATGTGACAAATATTTGCATTGTTAAAATTGGAAACTTGTTCGTTACTTAAGGTTTCCATTGGTTTGATATTTTTAAACTCTTTATCAACAAATTGTGCTATTTTGTAAAGATCATTACCAAATTCATTTATACAATCATTGGTTCGAATTAAATTAAATTTAGAAAAGTTTGGATTATACGAACAATGTAGATAGTAAGCTATACTAAAAGCTGTATGTTTTTGCACCTTTAGAGTATTTACAATGTTTGTATCATTATAATTTTCTAAAATACTTTCCAAATCACAGTACATAATAAAAGGAACCGGTTGTTTGAATTTAAAATTTTTAAATTTCATTATACTATTTTCAGATGTTGGCATTGTAATTTTACATTTACTTATCATACAATAGCCTTTATGATTTTCAAGTATGTGTACTGATGGAAAATGATTTAAACATCTGTCACATAAATAAGTTTGATGATTATTGAAAGATATTTGTGATGAAACAAGTCGAGACCTTGTCTATTCTACCGGTAGCATTATCAAAAAACACCTTTTCTAAAACTATTAATTTATTAATGTTACCAGTTAATAAAACTGATGAATTATTGCATCATTTTGTATGGATAAAAAACTTTTTTTTATCCATACAAAATGATGCAATAATTCATCAGTTTTATTAACTGGTAACATTAATAAATTAATAGTTTTAGAAAAGGTGTTTTTTGATAATGCTACCGGTAGAATAGACTTCCGTTCTACCCCAAAAATATTAATTGATAAATCATTTTGAATTTCAAATTTTGGAATCTCTTTCAATTTAATTGGAAAACTAATTTCATCATATTTTAAAACTTGGCTAAAGTGAGGGTAATTTAACAAACGATCAGAATGATGCTCTACTGGATACAGTGCTGAAATAACAGCCCAAAGAAAACAAAACTTATCATTATTTTTTACATTGATGCAAGCTTTTCGTTGTTTAACAAATTTTGGAACCTCAACGTATGTTGAAATACTCCCTCTTATAGGTTCAAACTTATTTATGTTCAGTTTTAGAGAGAGAATTTCAAGTAACGCCCATCCACTATCACGTTCTTGAAATTCCTCTAATTTTTTTAAAATATTTTCCGAAACGTTCGTGGTGTACCATTCTTTTAAATTAGTGTTTGAATCAATTACTTTATTACGAGTATTAAAACTTTTTAAATCTACCTCACCGCTGGATGGTTTAATAAAATTTGCCGAAAATATTACATTGACTTTAACAATTGATGTGGCCAAAACTTTTTTAATTTTTACTGAAAAACTACGAAACGCTTTTTGAAAAAATTCTATAGGAGCTTTAATGCTTAAATTTATTATTACACCACTAAGTAATCTACTATTAAAAGCAGTTTCAACATTTTGCCAAATCAATTGTTGTTTGTTTACGTTTTTGTTAAATTTTATTCCACTACCGGTTTTTCTAAATTTATACTTTAATTGTTTCAATTTTTCTCGATAAAACTTTAATAGTGCCAAATTACCTTCCAGTTTAAATAAATTATCACCACATTCTTTATTTTTAATAACTTTACGAATTAAATGGATTTGTGTGTTTAAAAGAGCAATGAATTTTTGCACTTCATCAAACTTTTTTACCAATTTTAAAATTATTTTAATCTTATTTAAGAAATCGGTACTTACTTGAGCAATTGATGATGCTGATGATGATGCCATAATAAATTAGTTGCATAAACGTAACTATTTGTACCCAAAAAATCATTTGCACGTGCACTAATTAAAATTCATGTGTTGTCGCTTGTCAATCACTATGATGCACCTGCAGCAATATAGGTCAATAACTTGCAGGTGTTTGGCCTTGAAAAAACCTACACCAACAAGTGCAAGGTCAATGACCTTGCCTCCAGACAAACCCCCTGTACACAGAGCCCCCCTTAGCCGCACCCATTTTCTAGCCCCTTTCGACGTTGCCATTTTGTAGCTACCTTAGCCGCCATTTTGTAGGCCCCCTTAGCCTCCATTTTGTAGCCCCCTTAACCGCCATTTTGTAGGCCATTTTGTTAGCCGACATTTTATAGGCTCTCACCCCACCCCCTCCACCAACCGTAATTTTGTACACTCAACCCCACCCACCGGCACACCCACTTTCAAATCTCCCGCCACGCCCACTAGCGACACCAGCGACAGAGACCTCTGGTGGCGGAAATCTGAACAAGTGGTCCAGAACCGGCATCATATAACTACTCACCAAGTTTAATATTGTCACACCCTAGGATCGGTAGAGCGGTATTAGAGGACGTTAAAGTGCGACAAGAGCAGGGATAGGTTTCTTGGACTATGTAAGGCCGTAGCCTTACTAAAGTGTAGATTTTATTAATATGGAATGATATGGTACTTACAGAAACTTAGGTAGTGTAACGCTACTGAAGGCCATTACTAACGACCCCCGTCTATACACATATATGTATATGGAATGCACACCACTAGAATCATCAGAATCTGAATTTGATTTTTTGTAAGGCTAAGCATATAGTGAAGCAGCGAGCAAAGCGGCGAGCATAAGAACGATTTGCCAACACATAGTGACGCGTTGAGAAAAGGTCACGAAACAAACATGGATTTGTAGTTTACCCAAAAAAAAATCGAAGTTGTAATGTTCACAAAATAAAATGAAGCAGGCATGCATATAGTCAGTTTCATCATCTATATGAACAACTTCGAAAACATCCAATAAAGTTCAAATCATATTGTCGAATGAGAATGTCAACATTTGATTATATTTTGGAAAGGATTCATCCCATAGTTTGTCTGAAATAAAACGATTATGGTGTTGACTATTTTTTTGACCCCACAAAGGTTTTTTAGCAAAAACACTACTTATGAAAGTCTCAACATCCATCCTGAACAATGTGTTGAACAACGATGAGAGCGTAGAATTCAAACATGTTTGAAATCGTCGCTTTGCTCGAGAATCAAAGTGCTGTTGTCACGTTGCTCGCCGCTTCACTATGTGATTTTCCACAGGAATACAGTTGTTTGTTTTCGCCGTTTTGCTCTTTGTATGCATCGTCGCTTTGCTCGCCGCCTCACTATGTGCTTAGCCTTAGACCTCCCGTTTGCCCTTTTATCAATCTTATTTTTCTGGGTTTTCCTCTTTGTGGCTTTTTTGTTAACCAGTTTAACTTTTTAACACACGGTGTTCGGTCGGCCAGGATTTTTCCAGTATTGTCAAATTTCCGCACTATTTTATATATGGTTGATTCTGGAGTTCCTTCTGTGTGGAAGTGGCCGAAAGTTTTAAACTTGCCATAATTTACTACTCCCTCTGTCCCAAATTATGGTATACATTTCTCTTTTTTATTTGTCCCAAAATAGTATATTACAATATAAGGTCAGAAAGTTAATCGTTGCAGAACGAGTGTGAACACGTTGCGGCACGAGCGAAGCGTTTTAATACCTTTAAAATTATTGGCGTAAAAGATTGCTGCCTCTAACCATGCATCCCATCTTGTAATTACTGGTTCGGGAGGCAATGGAACATTTGGAAGTTGCTCCTTATAAAACTCAATTCTCAAGGGGGCTTTTAAAAATACCTTCTTTACATTACTAATTAAATCATTGACAATTGAAAATTCATTCCGAATATTTTCGGCTAGGGGAAAGGGGGGATGATTCAACCACTTTTTAGGTTTTTGGGAAAAAAAAGGTGTGAAAGAAAAAAAAATACATTTTTTTACTCACACCGTTGCATCATTACTTTCTCCGTTGATGTACAACTATTTGCGATTAAAAAAACAACAGAGAGTTTGACATATCTCGCATTAAAAAATACCTTGCAGATGGTTGAAAGTTCCCCGCATATGGGGTAGATTAAACCATGTCATGGGGTAGATTAAACCAGGGGCAAAAAATACAAACCACAAATATTTATTTAGATTAGGATAACATTAAAAAAAGATACATAAGAAAGCGAATATATAACATTTTTTATCGAACGTCCCAACCTCTAAAATTATATTTAAAAATATATATCGATGATGTTCTTGCTGTTGGTTTTGCAGTTGTCGGCACTGGCAAAACAGCAACAATGTCTTCTCTGTCGATATTTGAAATGTCGTCGACATTGGGAAAAACAAATGAACTGGAATTATTTCGCCGTCTCAAAAATCTTATTTCATAATCATTTAAATGTTTGTTAATTACTTTTCCAACGTAATAGCATGTTGTAGTTTTTGTAGCAAATTTAACTAGCACAAAATCTTCTTCTTTTATAACATAATCAGCATCATTTAGAATGGGAAAATCGTCAAGGGATTCATCATCATCGGAATCAATCAAATGAACGGACATATCTGAGTCACTCGATGAACTAGCGTCAGCTTTCTGGGAGAAAATATTTCTTTTAGTTTTTTTTAAGGTGGTGCCCTTTATTGCCTTTTTGTTCAATTTTAAAGATAATTTCCTATTTCTCTCCATTTCTAGGCATTCCATTGCCATCAGTTCGGGAGTGGAGGTATATATTTTTGATGTTGATTCCCTTTTTCTTTTGGTAGCTTTCCTTTGTTCGTTAATAGTTTTTGGAAATGGTCGAACTGACTCCAAGGAGAGGCTGCCTTCAGCCGTCTTCTCTTTTTGGGTGGTCAAATTATTTTCTGATGAACTTAGCACTTCCTCATGTATTTTTTTGATATTTTTTTCATTTGAAGCATTAATTTCCCTGTTAGTAAACAGAACTCGCAACAAAATCCTCATCAGAAAACGCAAGTCTATTCAGTGGCCATATACCTGGCTTTTTAAATGCACTTGTTATATTATTTATTGAAAATGCTTTAAAATATGCCAATTTACTCAATTCACAATATTTCTGATGCTCAGTATTTTACCTGGATGACACAACAACCAATCATCATAAGCCACTGTCAGAGCAGATTTAAATGGTCCATATACGCCTACGTCTAAGGGTTGAAGACGGTGCGTGGTATGTGGTGGAAATGATAAAAGAGTAATTCCAGCATCTCTACATAATTTAATCGTTTCGACAGAAGTATGTGACTCATGATTATCAATTAATAGTAAAATTCTGTTGTGTGGCGAACAGTTGGTGTGTTGAATAATGTGCTTGATAACTGTAGGAAATATCTCTTTTGTCATCCACCCAGATTTATTACCAAGGGCGAGACTACACTCAGGAGCATCAGTCAAGTACTCTTCAGGATGTCTTGTTCGTGGGAATATGTAGACTGGTGGCACAGTTCCACCTACTGCATTTATTATCGCTACAAACGTCACAAGTGTTCCTCGTTCTCCAGACGCAACCTGTCCAACTTGTTTTTTTCCTTTCCTTGATACAACCTTAACAGGTCTCATTACTGTGGTAATTCCAGTTTCGTCTAGATTGTAAATTTTGTCTGGTCTAAATTTGTGCTTTTCCATTAAGGTGCTGTAGTTATTAAAAAATTCATCAACACGTTCTTTATTAAAAGCTGTGGCTCTAATCAAACTCGTACTTTCGGGTTTTCTCAACGATAGTTCCCCGTGTCTATTCATAAATCCTTTCATCCAATCTATCCCCGCAATTTTATTATCCTTCCAAGATGCAGGGAACTTACAATCGGGAATTGTCTTTGCATACTCGTATGCAAGGGTTCGAATTTGCCTGTATGATAAACCGTAGTTAAGATCCGAACATTTTTCAATATATTCTGAAAATTGTGCCTCTTCAATTGTACTAAAAACTTGATTAACGGTGTATTTACTTTGAAATTTGCGATCGGTTGGGTCCATCTCCGTTCCAGAATCAGAGTCTGTGTACTTGTTTTGTTCATTATGTTTAATTATATTCATAAGTCTGCTCTGCAATGTATTACGGTTGACTCCATACATAACAGCTGCATTTCTAGTACTATGAACCTTTTTGAGACAATCCTTCACAGCTCTCCTCATTAAACTTTCATCCACATCTACTCTGTTGGTCTTCCGGACATACTTACGAGGCATCTACAAGCAAAAAAAGATATAGGGTACCTTCAACCACTGGTTGAATGTACCCCAAACTTCCTGGTTGAATGTACCCCGTATACAATAGTAGAACAAAACAATTTTTTAAATAAAACCAGTAGAGTTTGTGGTTAGAATTCATAAGGCTTTTGTTAATGCGTAAGCTAATTTATTACATGTATAATTTTATTAAAAAATTAGGTGCCAACTGTCTAAAATATGGAGGTGTACAAACAACGAGAAAATCTTACCTTGAAACCATAAAAAAAAGAAATATTTTTTATTTTTTCACTATTCGCTCAACACATACAACAACTTTTACACAAGATCTGGTTGATATGAGAAAAGCGCGGCAGCACCAAAAAGACGGTTAATTCAAATAACAGCGAAAATAACTAAACCGGTTTAATCTACCCCATGGTTGAATCATCCCCCCTTTCCCCTACTCGATTTAAACCATGAGCTAAGCATGTTATGTGAATGATACTCCTCTAAAAAAAAATTTAAATTTTGCGCCGCTCTTGTCATGTAAGGGGCAGCATCGGACACCATGAGTAAAATTTTTTCACAAGGCACACTTTCTGGTAAAAAAATGTTGACAAACCTTCCTGCACAAATCGAGTAACTGTTAAATTATTTGATTTTTCAAGTTGTTTGGAGGCTATTAAATACGATTTACCTAAAATATCTTCATGAAGAATGCCTATCAATTAATGAGCAATATAACGGCCACATTTGTGCGTACTTTCATCTACTATTATATAAGTACAACTACTACCCTCTAATTGTCTAATTTCAGAGAATGTTTCAGTATAACAGGAATGTTCATAATTTTTTCGTAAGGTGCTTTCATCAGGTACATTTTGTTTACAAAATTTTTGTAGGAACGATTTTTAATTAACATTATTCACCTTCGTTAGTGGTATATTACAAGAAATTAATACCTTACATAATTCCTTATTAAATTCTTCTTGCTCCGATTTTTTGGAATTCGTCTTTAAACATTGCGTCATGGTTTGTTGGGAGGAATTGGCTCGCTTCCATTTTTCACATTTTGCAATGTGTGAAGGAGCTTTAGCATGCTGACCTACCAAGGATTTTCGCTCATTAGACGCCTACTACGACAAATAGTTAAATATTAATATGAGAACTTTTGATTCTTGTAAAAAATAGAAAAAAAATACTACCTTTACTATCATAATTTTGTTTCAGTTACATGATAACATAAAAAATAATTTAAATAAAAAATCATCAAACTTACCAGTTTGCTGCAGGCTCGGCAAAATATTTTGTCGCCCTCCATTACTAATTCAGGATATGGTTTAATCCACGAAGTAATTTTGCTCGATTTAGTACTCATTGTAAGACGGTAACACTACTGGAAAATTGCAGTGACAACGACAAGAAGAAAATCTTTTAATGAATAATGGAAAATATTTTGAAAACTACAGAAGAAATGAATGTACCCCCCACCATTATAAGAAGAAACAAGTGTGTTCACTCGTGTCCAAAAAACCCGAGCGATTCCTTCCTACACTTTCATGTGGAAAGGATGTTTATTTTATTTTTTAGGATTTTTATAATTAAGCACAAGTTTAGTCTATATCACGATTATATTGATGATAACGTTATATAAAAAAATGCAAGTTTGTTTTCTTTTTGAGAGTGAACTCTCCGCGTTCGTGTTTGGTCTTAGTGTACAAACAGAAAGAAAGCAGGTTGCCTGCTTACTGGTAACCGGCGCCTACTGCCAGCGCTGGTAACCGGCATAATATGCACAGAATAAAAGCGGATTGCAAGCGCCTATTAGTTTATGTTCATGTGTCTAAAATATGTCATCGTCATCTTCAGCAGACGAGTTATTTCTATTGGAAAATCCGTTTTTTAAAATGAAAAGGACAAAAGTAGGAATTCACCCTTTAAACAGAAAAAGGAACAAGTGTGGTGAATATCACCATTTATTTAAACAATTAAGACAGCACGAGCATCGGTTTTTTGAATACTTACGAATGCATTTTAATACATTCGATTTTATTTTGCAAAAGATTGAGCATAGGTTGGTAAAAAATTGGTGTAATTGGCACAGACAACCCATATTACCTGAAGAAAAACTTGTTATAACATTAAGGTAAGTCGTAAACATATTTTTCTTTATTTTTAACAAAAATACAAAAAAAATCTTTTAAGTACAAACTATTAAAGGAGTTACTAATATTTAAATTGAGATGGATATGAATAATCATGAGCAGTTGCTTCTTGAAGATTTGTGACAGAAGATAGACATTCATAAATCGGTTGAGATAAATCGGATCCACCGGATGGAACAGATGCATATTGAGGCGATGTGGTCTGCCATGGGATCTGGCGATACGCAAACTTTTCGACAACGTTTTGAATTTGGGAACGAAATGCCAATTTATTTTCTTCAGGTATTTTGCGAACATGTGGAAGCAAGCTCTTAAAAAATAAGAGATCGTCGTCCTCTGTTTCTTTTTTCGCAGACTTTTCTCTTAAATATTGTAACTTTTCTTTCTCGATATTAATCATAGCGTCATTCCATGTTTCTGCATATGAACGTTTTCTTTTTTTTCTCGAAGATGACAGTGATGATGATGGTGATGGTGACGCCAATGGTGATGTTAATGGAGTGTTGCTCTGGTTTGCCTCGTTTGTGTGGTCTGAATCTTCTTCTTGTTCTTCTTCTTGAGCATCCGAAATCAAAGTATCATTACTGCTACGTCTGGAGGTCACGCTTACTTCTAAATTTCCTTTAGATGCTCTCGCTTTGACGGTGGTTTTTAAAAACATTAGTGATTTAAAATAGGGCCACTTAGAAACATGTTCAGAGGCTGGATCACCCGATCGCGACTGTGGTATCTTGCCTAGTTCAACTGAGAACTGATCCCGTAAATATTTCCATTTTTTTGCGTAATGTATTCACTAAAAAAGAAAGTATATACTGTATGGACGAAAAAAAGTACACAATGCAAATAAAAAAGTTTATTTGCATTATGCGTGACTATTCGATCACACTGTGTAATTGAAAAAAATTAATTGGCAAACTATATAGATTGTAATTTATCATAACCATTTTTATATGTATAGTTCTTAAGGGTAAAGTCAAATGCAAGCCGAACCAAACGAATTTATTTCGAATTACATTGAGTTTCCATAAGACAACTTTTGAGTCGGATAACTCGAGAACGGAAAGACCTATTGAAATGAGCCATACCTCATTCGATCACAAATGTTATTTTGAATGGGGGGAGGCAACGATAAATTTGGAAAGCCGATCAGATTTCCCAAAAATCCGGAAAAACTATGAATTTTATCCTAAAAAAGTGGTGTTGGTTTTCGTCATATATCTTCTTTAATTTTTGTCCAAATTTAATTTAATTTACATGAATAGAAACTAGAAAGTCAACTCTTGGGGGAGACGCATTTTTTATTTCAATTACTTTTTTCATTTTTGGGAAAACTGCATCCAAAGGAACGCTTTTCTGTTGAAATTATAAAGCGAAACAATACAGCAGGTGTGGTTAAAAGACTAGAGAAGGGCAAAGACAAACCAATCAGAGTATTTTTATTTCTTATAGTCGTTCACCTTAACAATAAAGATAGAGGTAACAAAATAAAGGTATATCTCTCTTACCATTTTAAATGGTCAACTACAATGCAGTCAAGACAACTTGATGCAGTTTCGATAAAAAAAGACAAGGTCGAGAACAGGTTTTGTTTGATATATACGTAAATTGTATAAAATGTTATATGCCCCGGATAGAAGAATGCAATTGACACTGAAAATAATTATTAGAATATTATTTTTATTATATTCTGAAAAATAATAATAATTGTAATAATATTAAAATTAATATCCTAGTAATAGTTATAATAGTTGTAGAATTAATTAATTAATTAATCGATTAATCGACCAATTAATTATTCAATTAACCAATAACCAATAATTAATTAAATAATTCTACAACAATTGTAACTATTATTATTATTGCTAGTATTATTTTAAGTAAAATTTTGAAAAATCGTAATGATTATAATAATGATAATAATAGTAATAATAATAATAGTCATAATAATAATAATAATAATAATAATAATAATAATAATAATAATAATAATAATAATAATAATAATAATAATAATAATAATAATAATAGTAGTAGTAGTAGTAATAATAAATTAACAATTATCATTATTATAATCATTACCATTTTCCAATGATGAAGACGTCATTTTTTCGCGATGATAAGTGATAGAGTCGTTTTGACCTCATTATAATGAAAAAATAAAAAATAATCTGTCACGATATTTTTCGAAATTTTGATAAAATTATGAATATTATGCGAAACTTTTGATTCACACTGCATAATAAATAAAATGCGAGTTCACACGAATGACAAAACCATTTCAGATAAAACCATTCTACACTGAATAATTATAACTACATGTAGATATATGTGGGCCAAAACTGTTCAAATAAGTGTTATTGTCATTGCCTTCTTGGGTAAACTTTGCCTTCTGTTCATAAAGTAACAAAACTTGTAAGCTTCTTTTGTAAATTATAAGTCATAAAAATGGCAAACACAAATCTGCGAATTGTACCGTTTTTTCTTATTTGAAAGATATAAAATCATTAACTATTAGATTTCCTATAAGCATAAAATTCAAAAGGATGATCGACGTTATTCCTTGTTTATTTTACAACTACTCAAAGAGTTCATTCTTGATTCACTAAGTAAGTGTCTAAAATTTTCATGTCACTCGTTCGAAGTTATTGCACATCTATGTCACTCATCTGTTGATAACCGTATTGTGAGAGGTACAAACTGAATTACATTCAGAACAGAAGTACAAAAACCTCTTTCCGATAAAGATAAAGAACCTCTTTCTGACAGACATATCTCTGACTGCGCTCAAACAAATAGTCTCGTGGCAATAGACACACTATCAGTGTACAATACTAAAACTAAGACGAAACAGCTGAATGAAATTCGAGTGTGCAATAAAAAAAAAAAATGCACACAATTAAACCAACAAAATTCTTCATGTTAGTTCCATGGTAGTCAACATAGTATCAACGACAACACTAACAATAAAAAGAAACGAATCTTCAGCTAAACAAATATTCACATAAATGAAATTCAAGTGTAAGGAGATATATATGTATATAATGAAATATTCTTTGACTGTAATCAGAGGAAAACGAGAGAAGAAAAAAACTCCACACTTATTAGTAAATCAAAGAAAGACATAAACAATATTGTAAAAGGTTTTTTATTAATTGTCAGTTTATAATACTAGTGATAAATATTTTTTCTACGACAGTGCGGAATGTCTTACTTTCGATGAGCCAAACCAGTGTTGAAAGTGGCACTTTACCGCACTAGTGCGGAAAATCCAACTTTCCGCACTAGTGCGGCAAAGTAACTTTCCACACTCTACTTTCCACACTACTTGTTTCTTACCGACAATAATTGTTCTCAAGTACAATTTTGGATTTTTCCATAAATTGTACTTGACTTGGGATTCGAACCCAAGACTAACCGTTTCGAATGTCGACTTGCTTACCACTGCGCCACTCGCGGTTCAAATTTAAATATATTAAATTGTCTTTATAACATAATTTTGACATAGACACTTGTTTATACTGTAGTCATAGTAACTCTCTCTTTACATTTAAAGTCAATGGTAGGTTGATAATTATTAAAAACTTTATTAATTAGTTTTTATTTAATTTTTTTAATTATTTTCCGCGATTTTGGACTGTCGTAGAAAAAATAGTATACAATACACGGTCAGAAAGTTTCGTTGCAGAACGTGTTCACACTCGTTCTGCAACGATTAACTTTCTGACCTTATATTGTAATATACTATTATTTATTTTTAATTTTTATACCGTTCTAACAAGGTAAGTGACATACAGTAACATGCACTTTACAATACATTGGTAACTGTCTTTTTCACTGAAGTTACTAGGTATGTCTAATGGTGCAAGTTGTAGTACTATTAAGAATGGTACCTAGTAGCAATCGTTGTAGCTGTAGTTATTATTGTAGTTGTATTTATTGTTGTAATATAGTTATTAGTAGTAGTCGTTGTAGCTGTAGTTGTTGTATTTATATTTATTGTTGTAATATAGTTGTAGTTATAATTATACTAGATTTACTTAGGTTTTATGTTAAATATTTATCTATCTATCTATTTATCTATCTATCTATCTATCTATCTATCTATCTATCTATCTATCTATCTATCTATCTATCTACTTATCTATCTTCTTCAGAAAAAAACGGCCCTTTTCAGGGCCAACAAATAATTCCTACAAAGAATCCATATGTAAATGATGAATATTTTGGCAAGCAATATATAGAAAAAAATAAATAATTAAATATAAATGATGACCTGTCCTCCAGTATTCCAGTTGCTAAAAGACATTGTTACAAGCTGTTGAAAAAATACCAACTCGAAGACTTTGTTGGAGCAACAAACAAGAAAACTCTTTGGTAAATGAATATATGGGACAGGAACGGTTTTGTTCAGAGCCAATATACTAGGAATTCCAATAGTAAATTGATACCTGAATAAATAAATTACTCAACTTCCTTTTTTAAATAAATATTTTTCTTAGTATTACTTTCAGAATCAACTAATATTTTAAAGAGTGCTCAAGTCGCCAGAAGACAATAATAACAAGGAAAAATTCTGCCTGTTTCAAGCTTTGGTTGGGCCATCTAATTTCCGAAAAGAATGGATAGATGAAATAGAAACGGTCCTTTTCAGGACCTATATATAAAGAATTCCAGTCGTAAATGATGGATAAATAAATAAATGAATAAAGTAACCCATCCATATCATATTTGTCCTTACTTTTTGTATTTATTTTATAAACATTCGTTTATAGGGAATAATTTTTCAAATATTCTAAGATCTAAAATAGATGGAAGATTTATTGTCGATTAAAAATTTAAATAATCAATTAGTAAATTAATAAAGTAAATTAATTAAGTAACTTCATTCGCATAAGGCAGATTTTGATTACAAAAAAAAATCCAGAGAACTAGGTAAGTCATATAATAAAACAAATTGCTATTATTTTTGCATCGGCCATTATAATTATTTCGCTGGCAAGATTTTAAAAGATAACTCACGCCTCTTGCAAATATACCGCCTGCCCACTAACGTTCTTATAAAACGGTGGGGGAACTGCTTGCTCAGGTTATCGTCTGTTAGACATGACCCTTAAGGGTCTCGCTCGATATACAGTCGAGAAGCGATGCAGTCTTCCCCACTCGTTCTTTGCGAATTGAAGTGGGCAGTGTATATCGACGGGAGGCGTGCTTTATGTTGCAAAATTTACAAAGGGAATGGCGTATGAAAAATAAAATTTGTTTGTTTCACATATAGTCGTATGTAGTAGCGGTTCTTTTGTAGTAACACATATTTGATAATAATATTTGCTAAAGTTATTCAATTATTTATAAATAGATAAATAAATAACTAAATTAGTATGTGTTATCCTTTTTGTGGATTTCTGTCGATTTTGTATAGCCAAAAAAATTCACGTTTAGGAAGTGAGGACAAAAATGTGATGGATAGGTTATTTTTTCAATTTATTTATTCATTTACGATTGGAATTCTTTGCAAGAAAGCTCTGAAAGGGAGCGTATCTGTTCCATTGCCCCAGCATAATTTTTCAGGTGGATCCTACAGTCCTCTGCCAATGGGAATATTTCATTTGTTGAATTATGGATGGTTTATTTATTTATTTATTTGATTTGTTCATCCAAAATTGGAATTCTTTGTAGTTAGCCCTGAAAAGGACCGTTTCTGTTCCATTTGTTTTCTTCGAAGTTAGCTTGTTCTCTGCTCCAACATACTCTTATAGGTGGAAATCCCATAGAATCCTCTGATAATTACAATATTTTATTTATTTCATTACCTGTTCTAAAAATAATACTGACAGAATTAATTATTTATTTTTTAGAATGAAATCACTTATATTTGGATTCTTTGTAGGAATCATTTGTTGGTCCTGAAAAGGACCGTTTTTTTAGGAAGGTAGACAGAAAAAGAGATATAGACAGATAGACAGACAGATAAACTGATAAAGAGACAGAGAGATATTCAATATAGAACTAAACTAAATAATATCTCTTCTAACTACAGCTACAACTATGACTACGACTACAACGACAACTACAACTACAACTACAACTACATATATACAATTCTACTACAACTATACTACACCACCATAACTATTACGTAGTATTACTACCAGCACTATTAGGTATAGCACTTCTGCTGTGCTAGAGCTAACAGTACTGCTACCAATGCATTGTCGTGTAATATGCGATGTAAATACATAATGTCACCTATCGTGTCAACCGTTAAAAAATGTTACTCTCATACTCAGAGGTAAAAAACTAATTATCGTACGAAAGGTATTTTTTCTACGATCGAACGGAAACTGTCGATTTTCTGTCTGTATTTGATAGGTGGAAAGTGTCAAATTCCCATAGAGTTGATCCGTCGCGTAGGCAACGGCAAAGTTAAAATAAATACTGGCTTCTGATTGGTGATTTTTACTTTTCCAAATAATACCATGGAAAAGTGTACATTTCCACTCTAGGGTGGCAAGTAATCACTTTTCGCACGCTGTTCAATTTATATTATTATATTAACATAAAGCAATAATAATTAGATTAATAAATCAACCTAATTATTATTATTACATTATATTAATTAATTAATTATTATTATAGTATTCTCCGAAAAGGAACTTACATTTTTTTGTTAATTTATATTCCAAGAAGCGCTTATAAGCTTCTCATATTTTTGTTTTGATTTTTTTGAAAGTTAATTTAACACCACTTCATTTGCGGTGTCTGTTATTTTTGACGGAGTTCCAGGTTCTTCAATTTCCATTCTTATTCACAATTTTTATGTGTTATGAACAACGATTTTAATATTTGTCTACGACTAATAAATAAATATGTAAATGTTGTTGAAAATAAAAACAGTTGAAAGTCAATCACTAACGAAATAATCAATAAATGTAAAATGATACGCAACTTAACTCTTTAAAAATTCCTAATTTTCAACTAACATTATATTAATTTAATGAATGTTTTTCTGTTGGTATTAATTTTCTATGATGGCTTGATTTGAATTTGTTGTCAATATCAGAATCATAAGGTGTCAATTTTATTGAATATATTGAATTAATAATATAATATACAAATAATTATTGTATTTGTTCAATAAATTTCTGTAGTTTCCATTCGATCGTAGAAAAAATAGTGTTCGATATTCGAGTGGAAAGACGTTTTTGCGAGACTCGGGTGGTCGTTGGAGCACTCGCTAACGCTCGTGCTCCAACGTACACCCTCGTCTCGCAAAAACGCACTTCCCACACTTATATCGAAAATAACTATTTTCATATTTCTTATTTTTTATTTTTACACAACATGGTTGTATTTTTTTTTTTGTAATATTGTAGTAATTTCTGTCGACTGGAATGTTTCACATCCATGCTCGAAGATTTGTGTTTTTTTTTTTGGAAATCTTGTATTTTATTTTGATTGGAGTGTTTCACATCCATGCTCGAAGATTGTTTTTTTTTTTACATCTTCTTGTATTGTATTTTGACTGGAATGTTTCACATCCATGCTCGAAGATTTGTGTTTTTTTTTTTTGAAATCTTCTTGTATTTCATTTTGATTGGAGTATTTCACATGCATGCTCGAAGATTTGTGTTTTTTTTTTTGGAAATATTGTATTTTATTTTGACAGGAGTATTTCACATCCATGCTCGAAGATTTGTGTTTTTTTTGACATCTTCTTGTATTGTTTTTTGACTGGACTTTAGCTTTCATTGCGTTCGTCACCAACCACGAATTGAAACGTTCACCAAGTTTTGCGCCTTTAGATTTAACTCGGGCCCAAGTCTTTTCCGCTAACACTTTATCAGCTTGATGGCGTGATTTTGTATCTTGTATGACTCGAATATGCAATATCGTGTTCTTTACACGCTTGATCTAAACCGTTAATTCCGCTATCACCTCGTGCTAAACGTTCTGCAAGTTTTGTACCAGGCCCACAGAATTGATATCCAGGAAGGTGAATCTCAAACGGTAGTTTATTGATTGCAGTATTTAATAGTCCTCTTCCTTTGTGCTTCACTTTGCAACTGATCAATCGATCACCGTACAATAACATTTTATTGTTGTTAATATCCTTGCACAGTCGCAATTAATCACAACTATAAAAGTGCTCACCTTATATATTTGCAAATAATTTAAAAAATGAAATTCGTTAAGCAACACCAATCGCTTGCAATTAATAATGTTGATATTTCTAGTGAAAATAAAACGATTTCGATCAAACATTGCATTTTATTACCCAACAGTATTCGAGCTTTAATTATTGGGCCATCCAACCGTGGAAAAACCAATTTAATGATAAGTTTACTTAAAGATTCAAATGGCTTGAAATTTGAAAATATTTACGTATACTCCAAGTCTTTATATCAACCGAAATATGAATATCTTCGACAACTGCTGTCACCAATCAAGGGCATTGGCTATTATACTTTTTCTGATGGATCTGACGTAATAGCTCCGAACGATGCCAAACGCAATTCTGTATTTATGTTTGATGATGTAGCGACCGAAAAACAGGAAAATATTAAGAATTTCTTTTGTATGGGTCGACATAAAGATATAGATAGTTTTTATTTGGGACAAAGCTATGCACGTATTCCAAAACATTTAATTCGCGACAATGCCAACTTGCTGATACTGTTCAAACAAGACTTTATGAATTTGAAGCATGTATACGACGATCATGTTAATACCGATATGAGTTTTGATCAATTTCGCACCATTTGTTCTGAATCGTGGAAGGATTCCTATGGATGTTTAGTGATTAATAAAGATTGCGAGATTCATAATGGACGATATAGAAAAGGATTCGATGTTTTTATTCATTTATAAGTAACGGCTGTCTGGTATTTGCAATGTTAGTTCTTTGTCGACCTAGATCGCATGCACTTCTAATAATGGATGAGAAGTTGATGGAGGATCTAGTTCAAACGCAAGAGGTTATTCGTAAAAAATATGAATCCTTGAAAAACAATCGCAAGAGGACAGAAGCGCAATTGGAAACGTTTTATCATCCCATTATAAAACCTTAAAAAACAATCACCGCACCATTACCAAAAACGGTAAGAGGGAGAAAAGTGAAAAAAGAATTTGTTGAAAGTGTTCAACGCGTGCCGTCACCAATTCAAACTGCAACAAAAGCCGAACCTGTAGAATCCGATGAAGATGCACCCTCCACCTTAATTCTACCCAACGTCTATGCTGAAAAGCTTGTTGCAGACAAACATGCAATCGATATCTTATATGGGCCACGATTGGATGAGAAGGAGAAAATACGGAAAAGGGGAAATCAATCATTTTTTATGACTGATCAGTCAATTTTCATTGGTGAAACACAGTACAATTTTACTCCAGGTCTAGCTCAACTACTATTTCTCCAAAGTCCAAATCCTGACGTATACGACACCGACGATATTATGAATTATTTGAAGATTATCGATACAACAAGTGCAATTCGATATCAATATGATCCTAATAAACGAAAAGGAGGACATGGTAATGAGAAGGATGATGACGTTAAAGGAGGATATGGTACTGAAAAATATGGCTTTATTAGAAGCTTGGAAAAGAAATACTCAAACCCTACTGGATATGGGTTAATGCAATTATCAAAAAGAAAATTAGACTATGTCTATTGGGATGATCCGAATGAGCTCGTTGAACGTCTTCGTCTGCTGATTGCTTCAAAAGAAGCCGGCCGTACGAATCATAATAATGAGATTACTTCCATCATTGAAGAATTAAAAGAGGCAGATATCATTAGCTAATCAGCAGTTGGTTTCCAACGTTTATACAATGAGCATCGATAAATTTGGACGTGTTTCTATCAATACACATGAGACTCAAAAAAATCTTATTTCTTTACGATTTCCATTAACCATTACGGAAAACAGTGATTACGATTTCGAGAAAAAGCGCATCATTAACCTACATCATCCACCATTACAACCAACAGATGGTGTTACAGAGCAATATGTCGATTCAACGAGGGATTCTTTAGACAAACAAATTGGAGCAGTAGGGATAGCTGTGATTAAAATGGACGAAATTGTAAGAACAAGTCACAATAGTTAGAGAAAACTTACATATACTCTAAGAAATTTGCAAGAAAATATGCAGAAATTAGCTACCGCGCTTCCATTACCACTTAAAAAGCCATCTTACCCATCGAACCTTTTACCATCATCAGACTCGTTTAAAAAACAGGAAAGCAGTGTGCCACCCTCAGTAGTACCTGAGAAAAAAGCCAAGAGGGTGATGAACATTAATTAAATGTTGAACAATGAGTAAACAACAATTAGTGAATGACTTGCATACACCAGCACGAAGAAATGGTCTTGAGAGGTATCAACGATCTTTGGCAAGCCGATTTGGTGGAAATGCGTGATTACGCTTCCGCCAACAAAGGATTCCATTATTTGCTAACCATCATCGATGCATTTTCCAAGTTTGCTTGGGCCATACCTGTGAAAACGAAATCGGCCAATGACGTAACACAAGCAATGTCGAAAATTTTAAAGCAACAACATCCCACTAATTTACAAACGGATAATGGTAAAGAGTTTTACAATGTATCGTTTCAACAATTAATGAAGAAATATAAAATCAATCATTACTCAACCTACAGTACCTTGAAAGCATCTATTGTAGAACGATTCAATCGTACATTGAAAAATTTAATGTGGAAAGAATTCAGTATGCATGGATCTTATCAACGGATTGATAACATTAACAATTTAATTAAGAAATACAATCATTCATATCATCGGACAATTAAAATGAAACCGTGTGATGCCAATAAAAAAAATGAAAACGACCTGTTGAATATAGTTTACAGTAAAATGAAAATTTTCCTATTACCAAAATTTAAAGTTGTGGATAATGTACGTATTAGCAAACATAAACATGTCTTTGCTAAAGGCTATACGCCCAATTGGACAACTGAAGTATTTCGAATTAGACAAGTGCGAAAAACAAATCCTGTAACGTATTTGTTAGAAGATTATCAAGGGCAGCCAATTCAAGGAGGCTTCTATCAACAGGAATTATTGACAGCCAAAAATCCTCACGTATATCTCATTGAAAAAATTATCAAACGTCAAGGCGATAAGCGATATGTGAAATGGTTAGACTTCTCCAATGAACATAATTCCTGGATTAATGCACGTAATCTTGTATGATGTATGGAGAGTAGGAGGTTTATAAATACTCATTTTCGTAAGTAATTAATTAGTGTCTGTGCGTGTACAGTACAAATTGACAACAATGTTCTTCATAAATCTCATTGTTTTGGCTAATTTATTTCCATTTCTTCGTGGAACACCAATAAATGCTACAATTACTTCCGAAAATTCTAAACAATTAGAATTTATTCTCAATCTACCCAATAACGATACAGTGCTGGTGAATTTATCATTCAAATTACCAAAAGCAAGTGAGCAGCTTCCAGTGTTTAACGAAACACTTTTGTCAACATCGACGACGACGACGACGACAACAACGACGACGACAACAACGACGACGGCGGCAACAACAACAACAACACAAGAAGAAACGTCGACAGAAAACGATTTGCCGCGGGCACTCGCGTATAATGGAACTTATACGAAGGGAAACGAGTCTGCAGCTTAATGGAGTCAGAGTTTGATCCAATGGCAAATTATGTGACAGTCGAAAAGGCCATCGAAAGTTTTCGACAATCTTTAATTGTGCGAGAATTTGAAATTGGTGGTATTTTACAAAGTGACAGACCATTCTATCGTCATTTCAAATTAGAGTATACCGATGGCGTAACGTTATACGTTCGATGTACGTATACTGCTGACTATGAAAATCGATCGTTGAAAATCACCTGTTATGAGTATCGTGAAATTGATACTAGTACCATTATTTTAAGTAATGGCGAAGTTGACAAACCGATGGCACAGCCTCTAACTGTCGAATATATTAATGCATCAACAATTAAACAATTGTATAGTATGCGTATTTCTTAATTTCACGTTTTTCTTATACATATTGTTTTAAAGTTAAAATTTTTTCACATTTTTTTATTTACTCGTTTTTTAAATAAATATTTTGCAAAAAATATTTGTTTTATTTACCCCAGCCTAGTAACGTAATAAAATAATGAAAATCAAATAGAGGTGTTCAATCGAATCCTGACATCTAGCCAGATACAACCATGGAAATAGAAGCTTTCCTTCGACGATTTAACAATGTACTTTTAGAAGAACACAAGACAGAAATTATCAACTATCAACGATTGGTTAATCGTAAGAAAATTAAATCGCAATTTGGATCTTACTTCTCAGAATGTCCCTGGTCTAAGGACAACACCACCGATGGACCTGACACTTGTAGTTGTTTTCATATAGAAAAAACAATTCGAAAAAGTGAAAAAAATAATGATATTGTATTCACGAATTTATATTGATGAAATAAAACTGTAAATTCCCAAATTATTTTTTTTATTAACACATACATTTAATACATCATTTGTGATTCTTGAAAATAACCAGGTGTATTGATACCTTCATGAGTTGTTGATGCAACAAACTGTTGATAACAATTTTGATAAATTTGATTTAAATTATTTATATGTAAAAATGCTTGACTGGCTGATTGAGCAAGTATTTCTGAATATTCTGTTAATCCTTTTTTCATACAATTTAAAAAAAAAATAGTCACTTCATTATTAGTTTGAAATGTTTCTGAATTGTCTAATGCTCTTTTCATTCGTTTTGGCATTGATTCTGGTGAAAAAACATGAGTGCGTTCAAAATTTATAAACATACTAGCTACTTCTAAGGAACTATACCTTTTTCAAGTGTAATTCAGAAGCGGTAAGATATATTTCAGAGAAGGTCAAATGCAATTCAGATTAGAAAATTGTATTTCAGAAAATGTTAATTGTAATTCAGATTAGTAAATTCAATTTGGGAAAGTGTTAATTGTAATTCAGATTTGTAAATTGTGTTTCAGAAAATATTAACTTTAATTCAGATTTGTAAATTGTATTTCAGAAAAAAATACTTGAAATTCAGAGTCTGTCTTTTGTAGTTCAGAATTCGTCAATTGTAATTCAGAACTTAAAAAAATCTCTAAACAGGTGGCTCTGAAATCTGAAAACCAAGTTTTCGTTGCTATGACAACGCGCGTTTACAGTAATTGTAATAAAAAAAGAATATGAATTTAAAAGAAAATTGTTCAATTTGCCGAATATCTATGTCAAGAAATGCAGTAATTCGCTTGCTACCATGCTGGCATCTGTTACACACAAAATGCGCTGAAGTTTTGCAAAATAATGGTGAAGAAACTTTGTGTCCGTTATGTAGAGATGCTTGGAATGAAAGTGAGCCTGTGGTAAGACATCATTACAAGAAAAACATGCCGCAAGATCGCCAAAGAATTGTCGCATGTGCCAACAGGGGCGAAGATTAGGTAGCTTTGGCGACAACGTTAGGTGTAAAATATAAAACAGCATTTCATTGGGTACATTCAGGGCGTGACTTTATCTTACAAAGAGGAGGCATTAAACCAAAAATTCTAACGGAAGAACAGATTGACGTCATAATCTCATGGGTAGAAGAAGATAGTAGCATTACATTGAAGCAGTTACAACAAAAAATTGTGCAAAATTTCCAAACGATGGTATCGATAACCACAGTTGGAAATTATTTGGAGGGGAGGGTTTTCATAGTAAAACAAAAACATTATGAACCAGCTACCATGAATACAGAAGAGAATAAACGAAAACGAGCACAATACGTTCAGGCTTTGAACCATCATATAGAACAAGGAAAACAAATTGTTTGGATAGATGAAACTAATTTTAATTTGTTTTGTCGCCGAACAAGAGGACGTGCTCGTGTTGGCTCCAGAGCCGTACAGCATCTTCCACCAGCAAGAGGTCCTAACGTACATTTAATAGGAGCGATTTCAGCGACAGAAGTTATATCAATGGAGCGGCGAAGAGGCTCATTCACCGCAAATTTGGCCAATGATTGGGCACAATCATTAATTGAACGCTGGCAAGAAATGGGAAATCAGTCGGAGGATTTGGTAATAGTTTGTGATAACGCTCCATGTCATACGCGACTTGAAGCAGTTACCAATGGAACCACTGCAACACTGTTAAGGTTGGGACCTTACTCTCCAATGTTGAATCCCATTGAATCTATTTGGTCGAAGATCAAATGTTTTACGAAAAATCATCTTCGTGTTCCCCAGATACAAGCACCGGGAGTTGGCGAACAAAGATTGGTTTATTTGGAGCAAATTATTGATGCGGCAAAAGATACGATTACAGGAGGTGATTGTGCACGTGCAGCACAGCACACCACCATATTTCATGCTCCTGCTTTAGCCATGGAGAACATGTTAGTAGGCCATTGAATATTATGTTTGTTAATTGTATATTATGTTTGTTATGAATAAAGTAACTTACCTATCTTATTTAAGAATTGATCCCTATGTTTAATAAAAATATGACCCATATTTACGTAGTATTTTGAGATTAAAGTAAAAGTAACATAGCTATATAGGTACTGATCTGAAATTCAATTGGTACTTTCTGAATTTCAATTCATGTTTTCTAAAATACAATTTACAAATCCGAATTACAATTAATAGTTTCTTAAATTGAATTGACTAATTCGAATTACATGTAACAGAGTCTGAAATACAATTTACAAATCTGAATTACAATTCATATTTTCTGAAATCAAACTGACTAATCTGAATTACATATAATGGTTTCTGAAATCAAACTTATTAATCTGAATTACATGTTATGGTTTCTGAAATACACTGGAAAAAGGTGTAGTAAAAATACAATATGGAGCTTTCTTTAAGTAGTTAATATAACTAGCCACTGATTTAACACGTTGATATGTTGCAATAGTTTTAATTTCACGTTTTATTAAATGATTATTTTCTGAAATATTTAAATCAAGAGAAAAAGTGTTAAAAAATTGCATTAATGAATCTAATTAATTTTTATTAATTTCAACGTGTGAAAATAAAATCAAATGGCAGTGATATCCTCTAATTTCTGATCGCTCTATTACACCTAAGAATTTTACAAGATTATTTTGAATAATAGGGTCATTCACAAAAATAGTATGGAATAAAAATCTTAAATATGATAAAAATAATTGATATACATTATCAAGTTTATCCAAATCAAGTGATAAAATAGTTGTTGCTAACACAAAACTATATGCAAAAAAGCAATTATATTGTCGTGATAATTTTTTATAATGATCTGGTTCAATATTTTCTGTTTGAGGTTGATACCAACGCGTTTCATTATTAAAAGTACCATATTCAACAAAATCAGAAAAATTATATCTATCTTCATTTAAAGGAGTTTGACAAAGTACATAAGTTGTTTTCGATTTAATTTCATATGATTTTAATAGATGTATTATTTGTCCATTTTTATTTATTAAAGTACCTAATTTCTTGGTAGCGATTGTACCTGACGGTGGTATCGTTTCAGTTTCCATTCTACTTGTAATGGCCCTACACAAATATATACATATGCATAAAACAATTAAATCTAGCCCGTTTTTTAACGGGACCGGCATCAGACTGTTTATTGTAATTTAACTTAGCTTCTTCTTTTTCTATTTCTGTTTTCCAGGAAAATCCATAAAGTTCCGAATCTAACATAGTTTTTAGTAAATGAATTAAAATTGATTCTACTTTTGCAGGATCATCTATGTCGTCTACACTTTCTAATTTGGATACAATAGATAAGTTAAATTTAAATATACAATCTTGATGTCGTATTGACATTCCTAATTTTTCAAAAAGTGTACTAAATTTGATATTAAACGGAAATGTAACAATGACTGTAAATGCTTCGTCAATTGATTGATTCTTATAAATTTCGCAAATATCATTTAATTTAACTTTATCAACGGTAGTTTTTGCACTAGGATAAATTATATCAATAACATCTAATAAATTATTTGCCAATGTTGAATTATTAAAGACAAAAATATATGATTTAGTATATGGAAATATTTTAAAGTTAGAATGTCGTTCCATTATATTTGAAAAAATTTGACTTACTTGTAATAATCCAAAATAAGGACCTTGTTTTTTTTGTTTTTTTAACGTTCCTGCTTCGCCTTGAACAGGTGCTGATGTATTAATATTTTCAGATGAATCTACTTGCATAGACTCTACTGGAACAACAGATGATGGTGTTGCTTCTTCTATTACTTGTATTTTATTAGCTTGTTTTAGTCCTGGCTCTTCTCCAGCTGGTCTTTTAGTTGCTGGATAAAATTTCGTAATTAGTGCTTGAGAAGCTGATGAAGGTCCGGGTTCTGGCTCAATTTCCGTCGGATTTGATAATGGATTATCTTCAACCGATGTTGTTTCAGATTGACTGGATAATTCGGAATAATAGAGCACTGAAAAAAATAATAATACAAATAAAAATATTAATATGGTATATAAACTTACTTTCAGCGTCATAAATTTGATTTTGTGGTACATTTAATTCAAATAATTTTTCGCGTAAACTTTTTAAAGTTATTTCATTATTAAAATAAGTAAAAGGTTTATTTTCAGTTGCCCGTCTTGCACAAGTTTTATATAAAAATTCTCTATAATGCCTGTCGTATTTAGCAAGCAATTGGATAATCGCGATGTGCTACACTATCCTCATCAGTACCATCCCCATCTTCGTCATCATCATTATCATCATCATCAATAATGGCTACTGGTGTTATTGTTCGGACTTCGCGGAATTTAATTTTGTAAGTTTGATCTTTCTTACCAGCGTTCATCAATTCGTATTTACTCTCGCATAACTTGGCGATACATTCTTCATCAACATCACTAAAACGTTGCGGCAGGAACAATTTATTTTTGTCGTTAAGTTCAACTTGTAGTCGTTCACCGAATCGAGTTGATATCTTCTCAGCATGGGTTATTTTGAACCATCGATTGTGCTCCATTGTCGCTAAATTGACCCAAGATTTCTCATCTATCTGACGTAGCTGCATCAAAACTGGATTTATCTTCTTCTTTTTAATTTGAAGTTTTTTAATTTTACTGTCTGCCATGGTCAAGTGTTGCTGCTTGCTATAAACTCGTTAGACTGACTGTTTTCAGTTTAATCATTGCTTTAAATAATTCTCTTCCTCCTACCTAGAAATTCTACCATGATTTGTTTTGAATACCTGTTCAAGCTTGTCACAATGTTATAAGACATAATTTCGAGGTTTATTCCGTACATGTGTGCTTTCGAGACCATCAAAAACATTAAATATCGTTAGCGATAAGAAATAGATTTTTTATGAGGTAATTTAACATGTTGATAGCGACAGGAAATAATTATAACCGAAAACTATAATTAGGAATTTATTGATCTGTGATAAGATGACGGGGAAAATTTCACCTTAAATAATACGAGCACAATTCAGGTATGAACTATACTGCTTTATTTTGGAAATAACAACTCTTTTAATGCAATTAATAATGAATTTAATACCAAAAATTTAACCCAAATAAAAATACATCAACTACTTAATTTACACCATAATAATCACCAAATAATAATACCAAAATCCCCCAGTAATAACCCACAACATCTGTTACCCAAATCACACTACACTACCACTCTTAAGTTTTCTAATTCGTTCTTTTAATTCTATTCTTTCCTTCATTGAAAATTGAGGTGCCGGTGGATCCTGGTTGTAGGCAACGAAGTCGTCCCATCCTTCCGGTCCTGGTGCCTCTACTAACTTCATTAAATCGTTTCCGATCTTCAGAATAAGTCCTAAAATTCTCTGATCTTCCGTAGTGGGTACCATCACTGGTCTCACTATTTCCAGGGTGTTGTGGCACTTATAATTGTGGCTTCTTAAATTCCTGTATGCCACATAATGGTTTGTGTTAAAAGGGCACACCACCAACTCATCTTCTTCTGGGTGATTTATTAACTACATTTTACTGTTTTACACGTTTTTTTGTTTTTGTTTTTGAATTATCAACAACTGAACTTGGTGTGGTTGTTTCGGTCTTTTATAACTTAGTTTTCCCCCATAAATTTTCGTTCTTCATTCATGGGTCGTCGTACATTTGATTAAACAATCTGTCCTACAAAAGAACGTTTACCTACTTTCTCGAATCTAACCAGTCGTATGTGGTACGTGTCGTATTTTCGATGGATTCATCACGACGTGGTTTGCTAATTGTTTGCGAAGGTAGTGATCATACCGGTAAAACAACTCAATCTTGTTTATTGGTAGACGCTTTGAAACAACGTAGTATTCGGGCAGAATTAATGACATTTCCTGATTGTACAACAGCATCCGGTAAAGTTATCAACGATTATCTTACCAAATCAACGTCTAAGATTCATCCGAAAGTGATGCAGTCTTTGTTTGCTGCTAATTGTTGGGAAAATTTTGAAGAAATAAGTAAAATGTTAAAAAAATGAAATTTTCGTGGTGGTTGATTGTTATTCCTTTTCCGGTATAGCTTTTTGCTCTCTCAAGAAAGGTATAGTATATTTTGTTTGTTTTTTTGTATTTTCACTGAGTATTTTTTTTTTTAGAATTAGATTAACATTTTTGTTAACAACAAGAAAATGGATTATTACAACCAGATCTATTGTTTTTTTTTTTACTGCACCAGTGAAAATATTAGTATCGCGTGGTGATTTTATTTCGGAACGCTACAAAATACAAAACAAAGTGTCTGCACGATTCCAAAAAATTTGGGCTAAAGAAAACTATTGTATCGTTTTGGATTCATCGCTACCTATATGGGATATTCATTATAATATATTAGCACACATCTTAACTAAATATTTAAGTTTGATAAGAAAACGAGTGACTTGTAACTCACCTCATCCCCAAATTCTGTCTAAAAAAAATACGATTTTAAAGAATATTTAAATGAAGCTTTTCTATTTTTTTACTAAACGCAATAATTAAGTTCAAAAAAGTTTGTTTAGAATTGGTGTACAGACTCAACATATCCGCCAACGTTTTGTTAAATCTTTCTGTTAAACCATTACATTGCGGATGATAGCTACTAGTAAACACTGGTGTTATCCCCATTTCTTGTAAAAGATTTTGAATTAATTCGGATCGAAAAGTGGCTCCACGGTCGCTTAAAATATATCCATGTTTAGTAATAAGGAAATCAACTAAAAATTGTGCAACACTGGTTGCCTTACCGTCTCGGTTTGCTGCAGCTATCGCCTATCTAGTTGCATAATCAGTAGCTACCACTATGAAATTTTTACCACGAAATGATTTTCGAAATGGGCCTAAAAGATCTACAGCACACTCCCGATCATCCGGGTTAATCACCGGTAGGGATCGCACGGACAATAGAAAAACACGGATAATCCGAAAACTCTATTTTATTCAAGAAAAAATCAATATCAGTACATAAATATAATTTTCCTTTTAACATTCACTGCTGCTTAAAAAAATTTGTAATGTGTCTTTGCTTCGGCTGTTTGTTTATTTTACGAACCGCAGTAATGTCACCGTAATCAAATCCTCTTTGTCCCATATAATCTAACAAAGTTTCCACAGATTGTAGAGCAACAGAATGAGAAACTGTATTTCTCTCATTTAGTACATCTTCTGCATCAGTACTATCATCACTATCTGATTTAACAGCACAGTTATTAACGATGTCTTCATCTGTCAAATATTGGAAGCCAGGCTCACATGCATCAGTTTGAAACCAATCTTCTAAATTTTCTTCATTAAGATTATTGAAACCTTCGAAATCGTTTACTTGGTTAAGAATACTGTTATCATATTCTTCTTGAATATCTGAAGATTGTTCATCAAGCGGTATGATCTTTCTCTACGATCGTGATAACGTAGACGATTTTACCTTTGACCATGCTGCTGATATTCCATATACTGCATCCAATAACGAATATTGCTTAGAAAAATTTGGTAGTGTTATTTCATGAATCAATTTTTTCAAAAGCTCAGATCTGTAGTGCCGTTTCATTGCTGAAATTACACCTTGATCCATAGGCTGTATCGCTGCTGTAACATTTGGAGGGAAAAATTTACCAGTAATCAATCCGTCATCAGAGGCTAACAAACTTATATTTGTATGAGAAGGGGCATTGTCTAAAAGCAATACTGCTTTTTGGTGTAAGCCTTTTGCTTGTAAGTGTTTTCGGACTTCAGGAACAACATGTTCATGGAACCACCGGAAAAAAATGTTCCTTGTCATCCATGCTCCCTTTTGATTGAAATAAACAACCGGTAAACTTTTTTGTTCTGTACCCTTAAATGAACGGGGTTTCATAGCCTTTCCGATCATTACGAGTTTCATTTTATGGTCAGCTGACGCATTTCCATAGCACATGATAGTGATGCGCTCCTTCGACGATTTGTGGCCTGGAGCTGACTTTTCTTTCCGTGAAGCAAAAGTTTTTGTTTGGAGACATTTCCAATACAATCCTGTCTCATCAGCATTATAAATTTGATCGGGAACCAAATTTTCTTCGTCTATAAATTTTTTAAATTCCACGCAAAACGATTCTGCAGCAGTCATATCCGCACTTAGACGTTCTCCTTCAACATTTAACTGCCGAATTCCATAGCGTTGCTAAAATCGAGTGAGCCAACCAGCATTAAAATCTCCTTCTAATCCTAGTGCTTCATGAAAAAATCTCGCTTTTTCGGAACACATAGCACCCGAAATAGGTATACCTTCTGCTCTTTTTTGATTAAACCACTGTAGTAGAGCAGAGTCTAGATCTTTGTATGTTGATATTTTCAGACTTTTCCGTTTCGAAAGTGCAGATTCATCATCACAATCTCTCGTGAAGGTAATGAGTTTTTCTTTGCTCTTTTTTATATCACGTACAGTTTGTACTCCAATTTGATAATCCTTTGCTAATTTGCTAGCTGATTCTCGATTATCAAGTTTTTGAAGGATTTCTAATTTTTATTTAACAGTTAAAACGTTACGTTTTTCGTTTCACAACACTCATTTTTACCAGTAACAAATTTCGCCCTACCAACTGACGATAAACAAGACGCAAACACTACAGGAACACCTACACAAGTGAGAGAACAGCCGGACAGCTGAAAGGCAAACAACATTCCGATCCCTCCCATCCCCTCAACCCTACCCCACTACTGCACACTTAACAATATTATCAGCTAACCCGGGCAAGATTCTAATTCATATCACCATGCATTTTACATGCATGATAAGCGTTAAAATTTTTCCTCTTTACATTTTTTTGTGAGTAAGGAATGAGCACCGATAATCCGCAAACCGGATAATCCGTGCACGGATAATCGAGAGTATTCTGTATTTCGATTTTTTCAAAAGGATACGATACGATAATTGGTTGTAAGAGTCCTTGTGGTTTCAAATTCGTAGCACCTTTTCTTGCTTGACAATCTGGACATCCCTTGATGTATTTTTCAATATCTGAATGCATATTATGCCAATAATACCGTTGTCTTATTTTATTATATGTTTTAGCGAATCCTAAATGTCCAACTAATGGTTCGTTATGGTGTGAATACATAATTTCTTGAAGTAGATCTTTCGGAATCATTATTAGGTCTTCTAAACCATCCTTAAATGGATTAATACTATATAGGATTCCACTTTTTACGTTGTGTAACTGTTAATTCGGTATCGTCTGTAGTATTGATAATTGAAAATAAATCACTAAGCTCATCATCTAATTTTTGGAGTTCATATAAATCATCATCTGTTAGTAAATAGGTAGGAATAGCTTCTGCTTGTGTTTCATCTTCTATTGTTGCCGTCCAAACTGGATTGCGTGAAAGACAATCAGCGTCTCCATGTTTCCTACTTGGTTTTTTGAACTATTTCATAGTCAAAATCAGATATTTTGATTGCCCATCGTGCCAATCTACCTGTTGGACTTTTAATTGTTTTTAAATTACACAAGGCATGATGATCAGTAATAATTTTAACTTTTCGTCCATAAATGAGATGGCGAAGATACGTAAGATTCTAGATTACTGTTAGTGCTTTCATTTCGGAAATAGTATAATTTCTTTCGGCTTTTGTTAATGTTCTAGAGATAAGGGCGATAGCGTACATTTTTCCATCATTTCCTTTTTGTAAAAGAATTGCTCCGATTCCATCTATACATCCATCTACTCGTAATTCAGTGGCTTTTTCTGGATTGTAATGTGCTAAGACTGGTGCCTCTTATAACTTCTTTAATTCTTCAAATGATACTTGTTGTTCCTGTTTCCATTGAAATTCAACATCTTTTTGTGTTAATTTATATAACGGTCCTGTAATTAAAAAAAAAAAAAAAATTTACGATAATAATTGCATAATCCAAGAAAAGATTGTAAAGTTTTAACATTAGATGGTTGAAGAAATTTTGAAATTGCTTCAAGTTTTTCTGGGTCAGGTGTTATTCCATTTCCATTTACAACATGGCCTAATAATTTAATTTCTGATTGGAAAAATGAACATTTACTTGGTTTTAATGTTGAATTAGCTTCACGTAACCGTTCAAATGTATGACGTAATCTTTGCAGGTGTTCTTCAATTGTGTTAGAGAAAACAACAATATCATTTAAATAAATAAGAACTTCTTTCCATTTCATACCAGAAAATACTTTATCAGCTAGTTTTTGGAACGTTGCATAGTCCAAAAGGAAGTACTCGAAGTCGTATAGTCCGCCCGAACAAATAAATGCCGTTTTATCTTTACTTTCTTCATCGACACTTACTTGCCAATAGCCTCTGAATAGATCGAGAGTTGTAAAATATCGAGAGTAGTATAGTAATGCCGATTCTGGACCACTTGTCAGTTGTGCGCATGCGCAAAGGCGGGAAATTCAAATTTTGGGGATATCAATGATACCACCTGAAAAAATATAACGGTTCCAAATTGGAAACCGGATGTGCTGTCCTTGTGACCTTTCGGAACGGATGTAGGAAACCTATATATTTCTAATGTTATTTAACTTTTTTAAGGCAAAGATGCATATCTGATGCTTCTCGTTATTGCGCATGTCTACGTTAGTATTGACAATATATATTCTCGAACGAAATGTAGAAATAGTCATTCAATGTTCAAACTTGAACATTTCGATAGTATAATATTATACAATATACATTATTAATAAATAAAAAGCATCATGTCATCCTTTTTAGAAGATATTAACGTTTCTTTACATTTGAAACCATTTGTAAACGTTAAAAAACTGAAAATAGGCGAAAAGTTTGAGATTGTATCATTTGAGAGGATTCCAACCAAATATGGTGATAAAGTGGTTGTGGAAAGTAAGGACTTCAAGACCATATTGCCTCATCGATTCACCGAAAAGTTTTCGGAAGAAGCAATTGACAACTTAAACGATGACTTTTCCAAAGGAAGAGTTATTTATTTGGTTAGCGAAGGAATGGTTGGTGAAACAACGAATGTTATATTTGTTGAAGAATGAGCTTGTTAATTGAATATTACATCCATATTATAAAGATTTAACTAGCATTGCTTTTTGCTTTTAGTAATAAACACATTTATTCCAAGAATTTGTCATTTTATTTATCCTAAATTTGAAGTATCATACCAGTGTAACCTATACAGGAAGAATTGATTTCTTTATTGATTGTTATCATTTTGATAAGTTATTCTATTATTGTAGATACAAAGTTGAAGTACGACGTTGATGTTCAGTGTTATTGAGACTATTCGTCAGTATTTATGATTATAACTGTCTAAGTTGTTTATAAGTCAGCTTTATTAAAATAAAAATCGGTGGTATATTTCCGAACGTTGATTGATTGTTAGCAATTATATCTACAGTGGAGTCTGTTGACACTGCAAGTTGAATTTTTGATTTATGGCAGTTTTTATCCCTTATCAAATAATTCAAGGCAAATCGAATGGGAAAAGTTAAATGAGACATCGCAACATTCTCAAGATAATATTTATTTTAAATCATTCAAATGTTTAATAATTAAATTGATGCTCTCCAATTTACTCTTGAATTTAAGCAGACGTTCGCTCCGCTGCTTCTGTTCAGCGATGTGTTTTTGCTGAACACTACTAAACCAGTTATCAGCCTCTAGACTTTCTCGCTCTATCTTGTCAATCTATTGCTGGAGGCTTGGCAATAGTTTATGATGAATTTGCGCCATGATGTCATCTACCACCCTATCTTGAGTGTTCGGAATCTCATCATCATCATCCCCAAACAACTCCTTGATTATTGCAAGGTTCTTCCCTCTGTAAAGATACCGTTTATTTATTGAGGTGACCAAAAAGTAATCGCGGAGTAAAGTCAGACTTACTGAGATCGTGGCTGACGAAGTTGTTGCGGTGACGGTTGCTTTTTCTTCTCTACGGCTTCATTCATATTACGCTGTAGCTGCTGTTGTTGTTTGTGACGCTACTTCAGTGATGGTTTTATTGCTCCTCCTCCTCCTTTTTTGATTGTTCTGGGGTCATTGCATCTGTGATAAATTACACAAAGTGATAACATTTTTGCAATAAAGTGCTATAAGCCGTTAACTTACTTCTTTGGAACTGCTGTTGTTGCAACAAGCTCGAAATCATGAGACAGTTGCTCATTCTTACCGTTGTTTTGTTTAATTAGGTTGAGCCTAGATTTTTTTTGCGGCGGTTGAGCCAGAGGTTCTTGATGTGATGGCGGTTGTGGAGTATCTGGCAGAGGAGTCAGAAGTTGAGGCATGCTCATCGATGGCATTGGTTGATTCCTATATCAAACACGGTTAATTACCCATTAACTAAATTGTAGATTTAACTGAAGCAATAAATAATAAATACTTACTGGGTCGAAGAGTCAAATTCTTCACCATTGAAATCCATAAGTAATGTTCTTATGTCGATATTCTCTATTATATTTGCTTTAGCCATTTTTGTACAGACACTTATAAATCACCGACTTGTGAAACGCACAAAACTAAATGATGTATTGAATGAGAGCTGTTGAAGCTTTATATTTTTTTTTTCGTTAATTCAGCATTTTGTTTTTATCTCTTTCTAACATACATGATAATTGTCGAAAGTCGCCAAGCAAATCTCAAGATATGGAATCTGCTGCGTCAACGGAATCATAAATGTGACTTGGTTCTCACGGTAAACTTATTTTGCAAATAGAGGAAGCGGCGGAAATTTTGAATGTCTAGCGAATAAGAATGGAAAATTTTACGATTCCAATCGAAATGGGAATTGTCAAAAATTAATAATCGAAATGCAGGAAAGCAACAAATATGACAAAAGCAAATTCGTTTAATCAATTTGTAAGATTGATAGGGAAGAATATGAAAATTCTGAAAGCTGTTGACTCAGCTAAATCACAAATCTTTTGGAAATATATTAAAATATAAAAATCACTTATCACACAGTCACAAACATAATTTTTTTTAAAAAAATAAGTCCGGGCGTCAAATTACAAACGCGTTTTACTCAGAAACCAATCAATCGATTTCGATGCGGCAAGCTTTGATCAATTTTGGAGCTGAATATCTACCGGATGCAATGTAGATCATTATAAACCTAACTACCCCTTTGAAAGGGCAAAAAAAAATTTATTGTTTACTAAGGGGGTGAAAAAAGTTATTCTTGAAATTTGGTTTACAATTGAATTGTGTATTCAAAAATCACTTCAGTTAGTTTTCCACCCCTTGAGTGAAAACCACCCCGTCAACCCCTAATTTTTTTTTCTGGATTTCTACCTAATTTTTAGTGTTCTACAAAAAACCTAAATATCTTTTTTTTCTCAGATCTATAGTTGACGCGCTACAAAACTTTACTTATAGACGTCCACAGGGACCTTATCAAATTTTTCATATTTTTTGAATCCACATTCAGTTCTAAATACACATATATTGGAAATATCCAGCTTTATACACCGCCCGTCACCTTGTAGTCAAACCGCCCAAAACTCCTATTAATTGTCGAGTGATTGGAAACAAATTTTAAGGATTTATAGGGAGGTCCCTGGTGCACATTTCAGTGAAAGTTGGACCATGTAGCTCGTTGGGAAACATGAAAAAAAGGGATTTTTGTTGAAAATCTCAACATTTTCGCCAATTAGTTTTTTACATAAATGGACTCAAAATGACTTGAGTGTTCTCGGAAAACTGTTTCTTTTCGGTTTTCTGACACTGTATTCCGAAAAAAATTGAAAAACGGGTTTCTCGTACATCGATCGTAAATGTGACCAGTTATTCGCCTCTCAGTTGTTCAATTCTTATCTTAATGGGTGTTCATGTTATCGTATTTGTTAACTTAAGAAAAACTCCTAGACATTCGATCCTCTAAAGATAGAAAATTAAGCCACTGTTTTTTCAATTTGCAGTTAGAAGAGAGCGACACCATAAATTTAAGGGTGCCAAAAAAGAATGATAATACTAATACTAATATTAATAATAAAGCTACCGTATTACTACCTCATTACTAAGCTTAGGATTCTGTAACTACCTTTAGTTCACGCCATGGACGTTCGTGACTTTTGAATCTTACTGTAATCGCAATGATAACTATATGATGAACTATATGGAATATAGTTACTTCAGTTTGGTCATACTCGATGTTTTGAAATATTTAAAAATTAAATTCAAAAGAAGAAAAATGTAATCCCAACTAAGAAATATCCAATATTGCACATTAATTGAATTAAAGTTAAATATTAGTTTATACACGTTGGAGTTTTATCATAATCAGGGATAAAATTGACCTTGTATAATGGAAACGAATTATTTTTACAATATAATATTAATTGTTTAGATAGACACTTTGACGAAAAAAATAACACAAAAAATTAATACGAGTAATTTTTGTAAATCATTTGTATCTGAATAGAGATTGAAATTTTCTTCTTCTAATTTAGAGAAATATTCAATCATCAATACTGACATTTCTAATACATGAGATTGTTTTTGTTTATTGTTTCATTTGAATGGAATAACTCGACTAACCATTTTGTAGTTGCTTATGTTCTAAAATGTATCCCATTAATTTTTAGCTACCCTGGTAAGGGTATGTCCGCCTCCCCGTTGTCTCATTAGATATTTTTGCACATATAAACACCTACATATGTATAGAAATAACCTTGGTCTTTGCTTTTAATCTTTTACAAATTAAATATTAACAATTATAATTTTATTTTCAAATATTCAATTTTTTTTTTAAATGTACCTGATATTTCGATAATTTCATAAATTTTTTAGAAATCTGTATTATTATTTTAATGTCTTAAAAAATTTAAAAAAACATTAATTTGAATTTGTCCATTCACATACATATCGTATTTAAACCTACTTGCTGCGCTTATGGAACGATAGTCTAAAACGAGTAAATATCGACCACAATGGACCCCTTGTTTATTGTACGTGACGTCGCTTTCTTACTTTATTAACTACGTTGAATGATTGGAGTACTACAAGCACAACGAATAAACATATAATTCTACAGAGAGATCGGGTTCCAACTGCAGATCGCACACATATATTGGAGCTCGGAGCGATGACGTCAGAGCTACCGTACGGTATAAAAAATCCTAAGCTAACTCATTACTCAAGATAAGTTGAAACAAATCGACACTTTTGAGTAACAATGTTGGGAATAGTTCAGTAGATCGTTTAGAATTTCTCGTAAAAATTTCGTTTGAAATAGCTGTAACAGCACAAAGATCTGTTTACAATTATTACAGTGACTCTTCCCTTCTTTTCTATTGTTTATTTTTATTGCAGTTTTTAGACTTTGTATCAACTTACTAGTAAAAGCAATCATGTACTATCGATACGCCACCTACTAGAATCATAAATAATATTCGTTTGTGTTTAACTGATGGGCCATTGGAAATGCATTTTTCGTTAAAAAATAACGAGATCTAAATTCTGTCTTTTTTTATTTCATTAAATTCCTTTATCTCGTTTGTCCCGAAGAAAAAAAAATAAACATGTGTCGACAATTATTTATTGTTAGGGTCACGTATTGTAGGCTTGTTTTTCTTTAAATAAATAAACATTTCATCGTTTTGAGAGACTACACCTGTAGCTTTCAAACGTTCTGGAAGTGCCGAGCATGTAAATTATTTATTAATTTATTAAGGACCCTTCATTTTTCACCAAGGACACATTTCTTACTTTGTGGATTAGGAATATTTCACTCTGAGCCAGTTAAATCGATTTGCGGACTAAAAAAAATTTACCAGATCGACTGTTGAGAATCACTGGTTTAAAACTTGATACAAAACTACTGTTACCGACAAAGGGAGGCGAGCGACTTTTGCATTTCAATTTTTTCACGGTCAAGCTCAGATCGTACCTTTTTAAATTTTTTTCGAAGTCTAAAGGGCAAATTGCAAAAACCAAAATGTTACGAATGTATCGCATTAATTCAACACTTAATGTGTGAAAAACCCTCTTGCCAATTGTTGCATATTCAAAAGTTAGATTTGATGTCACTCATTTCCCAATGAGCTACGTGGACCTAATTTTGCTAAAATGTTCTCTGAGAACCCGCCTATAAATCCTTACAATTTGTTTCCAATCACTCGACAATTACTAGGAATTTTGGGCGGTTTGACTACAAGGTGACGGGCAGTGTATACAATAATGTAGAATTTCACACTTTTTATAGTCTAGTGTGGGAATCAAATTACAAACTCAATTAACTCCTAAACGGTGGCATAGATGAAAAAATGCAATTCATATCAATTTATATAATTTTAAAAGCTCTTTGAAGTTATGTCAAGGAAAATGCCGTTCGTCGATCTTTGAGATGCGTCGCGACGCCGACGTTGATTTTTTTAAAAGCTAGAAAAAAATTTTATTAGGGAAAGTTGTTACCCTTGAAAAGCTCTATTCAGACATATAATGTCAGATAGTCATTCTGTCTCCCTTTTTTTTTTTATAAGTCCGGGCGTCAAATTACCAACGCGTTTTACTCAAAAACCAATCAACCGATTTTGATGCAATAAACTTTTATCAATTTTGCATCAAGGTCTCCACTTGATGCGGTTCAAATCAACCCGTACGTAACAACCCCCTTAATGGGGTAAAAAAAAATTTTTTTTATTAGGGGTGTGAAAAAAAAGTATTCTTGAAGTTTTATTGGAAATTGAATTCTACATTCGAAAATCACCTCAGTTAATTTTTCACCTCTTACGTAAAAACTACCCCGTCAACCCCTAATTTTTTTTCTCAATCTTTACATTGTAGTTGGTGTTCTACAGAAAACCTAAGTAAATTTTTTTTTGTCAGATCTATACCTGAGCCGCTACAAGACTTTAAACATAGACGTCCAAAAGGACCTTATCAAATTTTTCATGTATTTCAAATTCTCATTGAATTCTAAATACAAACCTGTGATAAAAAAAATTGATTTTTTACAAAAACTTAGAAAACTTTTGGTTTCAAGAAAATTTCCCCCACTATACTGCCGTGTGGTGGGGGTAATTTGAATGTATATAAGCGTGAGCATTGCTTGGTCTAATTTATGCAAACAAACGAGATTGATAAAATGGGTAAGTGAAATGAATGCATTTTCTCTTATTGGAATTCAAATTCACTCTTTTCCCAGCTCAAGTTAACAACAACCACAGCAACAATAGAACTTTCCCAGGTAATTTTTTTTATTTGCAGCTTCATGTTGTTTAATCACTAAATAAACTTGATATTTTAAAATAGAAGAAAATTAGGATGAAGTGTTTGAGCCGTGGTGCTTCGACATAAAGAAGGGATGGTACCTATCACAGGGTAAAATTAAGAAGATTTCAATCATTCAATGTATTTATACATTCTGTTTTAGAGTCTCTTGAACGAATTGAATCGAATAGGAGGGAGGCCCTGAGAAGTAAGAGCAAATTTATTCGGTTACTTCTACTACATGGTTTTGTTAACTTTTAGAATTAGCAAAAAGGAAAGCCGAGGAGCACCAAGAAGGTGGTGAGAAGTGCAATGAAGATGATGATGGTGCACTACATGTATCCACAAAGTGGCAAAAATATTGTTGAAAATAAAAAATATATATATATATATATATATATTATACAACCTCACATATAATTTTAATAAGTAAATATAAAATTAGTTATTCTGGGTATTAATATCTCACCACCCCCACTGCCATCCCAATAAACTGACACGCCCCTCTGTATGACTTTTATAAATACTCATCGTGTTCATATATAATCTTAGTCAACGTTGGTGAGGTAACAATTTCACACGCTCATACAATTTACTAGTAAAAAATGAAAATCATAGTGGTTGATATGCAGGGCTTTAGCGTGCCCAATTTTATGGTGAAAGAGCTCACAATATTTGACGGTAAAAAGTGTGCACATTACTGCTTCAAGGCGGATAGACCTTTCTCTGAAGTATCTAGGATCTATCAGCGACAAATTAGATACTTGGAGAATCATCATCATAGTGTACCATACGATTTTGGTTACATAGAACAAGAATATGTTCAGAAATTGTTGGATCTGCATTTAGTGCAAGAACTAACAAACAACGTTATAGTTTACGTTAAAGGAGCCATTAAGAAAAATTATCTGATGACAGCGCTGGGAAACCAGTGTCCATGTATCATAGACTTGGATGTTCAGCAAGCGTGCCCAAAGCTCCCGATTGATGAATATTTGGAATGTAAATTTCATGCAAACACGCGTGCAGTGTGTAGTTTGAATAATGTTAAACGCATTTATAATTGGCTTTATAATTTTCTATCTAAATAAATTATTTCATTCTAATTGTATTATTGTGGTTTTCCTATTTGAAGCGAATGAGATATTAACAGAGATTTTGAAAATTAGTAAAACTTTGTTTTTATTATAAAACGCAAAGTTGTATTTTAACTATATATTGTTGTCTCTCTCTTATTTAAAACAATCAGAACCTGACAAATACTTTGAATATAAATGAGATGTTGTTGTAAGAACGTGGGGTCACATTTCACCTTTTCAACTGTATATAAACTCAATGCATCACGACGAACTCATCCATCTGTTAAGCGAACGTGTGCATTAGCAAATCAAAGTGTGTGTACAATGGCAACCGTGTCAGCCACTTGCAAGGATGCGCTCAAAATAATTCAACAATATATAACAAAAATTAAAACTTTAGAAGAATTAAATCGTTTGCTATTACATATCAATCATACAATAAGTATAATACGGAAAGCAATAAAGAACAAAATTTATGAAGACAATGTTCATGAGAATCCGTTCTCGCTTGAATACAGCCTGTCATATTTGAAGTGCTATCGCTATAAACTAAAGTGTATTCGAAAGCGTGCATATGTGAAGTCTGGTCATGGCTTAGATAGACATCGATACTCGAAGGTGTCATGGGAGAACACTGAAACTTGTTTTAATGGAAGAATTCGTACGGGATTTATTTCAAACGTGGATATTAAGGAACGTTGTATTTTTTGAAGCGAGCCTTCAGATCATTCAAGTGTAAAGTAGAGAAAGAACTAAAAAAATCATTAGTGAAAGTAAACGTGTGCCTTTCTGCTAATTTTATTAAGCCTCAAACAGGTGACGTGGGTTTGAAAACATTCGCAACAAAAAATAATCCTATTGACCGTGCTACTAATATAAAGCAATGGTATCAAGAAAATGTTATCCAAAAACTCAAGAAAAGATTGGAAGAGTTTGCCGAGAAGGATTCAGGTTGGGCATTACTAGAAATATTGGGTTTAAAAGTGCATATTAACGAGTATGATCCACTGAAATTTGGTTATTCCACCTATACAGCAGTTCCCAACTTTATAAAGAACAAGAAGGCAGTGATTAATGTGCAGAACAATGATAAATATTGCTTTCTATGGGCAGTTGTCTCTGCTCTGTTCCCTGCAAAATGTCATTCAAATCGAACAACTTCTTATCCTCATTTTAAGGAAGTTCTTAAATGTGATGGAATGAACTTCCCTGTGACAATCAGTGAAATCAGAAAATTTGAAGACCTCAATGGTCTTACGATCAATCTGTATTGCATTGAGGGAAAGAGGATTTTACCTTGTCACCTAAGTTCTAATGGCTTAAACAATAATAGAATAATAAATCTCGTTATGTTGCCAGTGTATAACATAGATACGAATGAGCCTGTTTACATCAGTGACCAACATCAGCTGTACCATTTTGTGTGGATAGAGGATTTGTCACGCCTGATTTCAAAACAAGTGTCGGCTAATGGACACAAAGTGTTTATATGTGAACGATGTCTAAACTATTTCTCAACGGAGGATTTGCTTCCGAAACATCAGAGTCTTTGTCATATGCAAAATAAGTGTTCTGTAAGGTTACCTAAAGAGACAAACAAATACCTCAACTTCAAGAACCATAGGTATCAAGAGAAGTTACCGTTTGTTATTTACGCCGATCTAGAAAGCATTTTAGAAAACTGTTCCGATGACAACCAAAATGGACCTAAAACCAATACCTACCAAAAACATGTGGCCTATAGTGTAGCATATTACTTTAAATGTTCTTACGAGGAGAGTCTTTGTAAGTTTCGCCTATATCGTGGTCGAGATTGTATCCAGTGGTTTGTTGATGAGCTTAAATCTATAGCAGCATTCTGTAACAACGTTTACAAAAATCAAGTACCGATTCAAGGATTTGACAATGCACAAGTGGGACAATACAACAATGCACAGCAATGTCATATTTGTGGAGGACCATTTTTACCGGAACAAGTACGTGTCCGTGATCATAATCATCAAACTGGTCTGTTTCGTGGAGCTGCACACCAAAGTTGCAACTTGAATTATAAAGACGTTTTTACAATACCTATTGTTTTTCACAATTTGAGTGGCTATGACGCTTTCTTCATTATCAGGGCTGTATCAACTTCTATGGAAGGCCCAATTAAATTACTACCACTTAATAAAGAAAAGTATATTGCATTCACAAAATACGTCTCGAAAACTAAGGTCAGCTTTAGATTCATCGATTCTTTCCGATTCATGTCACAATCACTTCAAAAGCTATCAAATAATCTAGGAGATGAACAGAAGCTCATTACAAAATCCAATTGTCATAACGTAACAGAGTTCAGTCTGTTGAATAGAAAGGGAGTATTTCCTTATGATTATATAGACTGCTGGGAGAGATCAGATGAATGCTCTCTACCTCCAAAGGAGAAGTTTCGAAGCCTTTTAACAGAAGAGGATATAACTGATGAAGACTACAATCACGCACTGAGAGTTTGGTATGCATTTCATATCCAAACCCTGGGACAGTACTCAGACCTCTATTTGAAAACAGATGTCCTCCTTCTCGCAGATGTGTTCGAGGCTTTTAGACAGACCTGTATGAACACCTACAAGCTGGACCCGCTACACTACCATACAGCTCCAGGATTAACGTTTGATGCTATGTTGAAGACCACAAACGTTCAACTTGAGCTTCTTACTGGCATAGACAAAGTTCTTTTTGTTGAGAGTGGAATAAGGGGTGGTGTCTCACAGTGCTGTAACAGATATGCCAAGGCAAATAATAAATACATGAAAGATAAATATGATCCGAATATACCTGACTCATATTTAATGTATTTTGATGTGAATAATTTGTACGGTGCAGCAATGTCGGAGTACTTGCCTTATGGAGACTTCGAATTTTTGAAAGAATTCAATTTATCTGAGATTCTAAATACTCCAGACATTTCTGATGTCGGATATATGGTAGAATATGATTTGGAGTATCCCTCAGATCTATATGAAAATCATAGTGACTTACCACTTGCACCATGTCATATGGTTCCGCCTACAGCTAAATCAAAGCTTAAGAAGCTCCTCTTGACACTGTATCCAAAGTTCAACTACATTGTTCATTATAGAAATTTGAAAATGTACATTGCCAATGGAATGAAGTTGACAAAAGTTCATAAAGTATTAAAATTCAAACAGTCTCAATGGTTGAAGGAGTACGTTGACCTGAACACTAAACTACGACAACAGTCAAAGAACGATTTCGAAAAGGACTTTTACAAGCTTATGAACAATGCTATATATGGTAAATGTATGGAAAATGTGCGCAAACATAAAGATATTCATCTAGTTACGCAATGGGATGGCCGGTGGGCTGCCCGATCGCTTATTGCAAAACCCAACTTTCATAGTTCACTAGTTTTTGATGATAATGTTGCAATAATTGAGATGAACAAGTTGGAAGTATACCTCAATAAACCCATTTACGTTGGTTTTGCTATTCTGGATTTATCAAAAATATTTCTCTATGACTTCCATTACAACTATATCAGAAATACCTTTGGGGAAAATGCTAAGTTGCTCTATACTGATACTGTCAGTTTGATATATCATTTTCGAAATCTTAACATCTATGAGTACATTAAACGAGACAGCTTCCGTTTCGATACATCAGAATACAAACCTGACAACGAATTTGGTATTCCACTACTAAACAAGAAAGTACCCGGTCTAATGAAAGATGAGAATAATGGGAAAGATGGGAATAATGGGAAAGTCATGCTAGAGTTTGTTGGGCTTCGTTCAAAAATGTATGCACATACTGTTGAGGAAGATTTTAACAAAGAAAAGTTTGTGAAGAAATCTAAAGGTTCCACAAAATCGTCTATAAGAAGCATCACCATTGAAGACTATAAGAGATGTCTCTTTGACAAAACGGTATTCGAGGGCACCCAGAGGCTTATAAGGTCAAAAAAACACGTCGTTTATTCAATAAAACAGAATAGTGGTTTTGAGTCCGTATGATGACAAGCGCATGATCAGTTATAACCATAGTGATACAAGGCCGTGGGGATATCATGTGGTGGGGGATACAGTCCTTATAACTGCACAGGAAGCCGCATCAACTCAATGGCATGATGGATCTTAGTGAAGAAGTCAAGATGCAAGCCTGTGTTGGATCACAGGTTGCTTATGATTGTTACTTGAAATGTGCAGCCGGCGCAGGCAAGTTACTGTCCCAATTAGTTAACGAAGAAGAATCCTTTCTTGTGTCAGATGATGTATTTACATGGATAGCGGAAGGGAGATTGGATGTTACTGTTGACTGTATCAGACAAGTGTTTTGTCAAAAAATGAGTATGGATAGGTACATTGACACAGTCGCTTCGGTATGTGAACAAGAAAATCTACAATGGTTGAGCATAGATGTGTTCAAAAACTTGCAAGGAAACACGACTTTGATGACAAAATACTCCTAAAAACGTTAATCTTCGGTCTGCTTTCCAATGGTAACCTACAGGGTGCTTCACATTTGTTCTACCCCGTTAAAAGAATTATCAAAAACTACAAGAAGATTGATGCGCTCGTAGATGAAATGGTGTGTAAAGCCGCTTATTTGGCGAACTCCAAGGTCCTCAAAAACATACTGGACGCCATTAAAGCAAACGAAGACCTTGCATACTGTTTTTGTCCAGGTCGTAACGCTGAACACGTGAGGATACTGGACTGGATACAGATCAACGTGGTCAAAGGAGAGAAACATCCCGGTGCAAGATTGGGATGAACATGTGGTCCAGATTCTGCAATTTGGCCGTCTACATGTTATGAAAACTATGTAGAAACATTAGAATTGTTACATTCGATCTTAGAACAATAAAATGACAACTTTAGAAATTTGTAATCTTTGTTTTATTCAAGGACCTTTCATAATAAATTACAGATAAAAAAGAAAGAAAAAACATTACTCTACATGTTGATTTCGTTTTATTCTCTATTATTGACTCACTTATCTAGAAACAAAGTATATGAAAGTTACGCTATTTGATTTTTATCAATCCATGTGTTATAACTACTATCAAATCCTAACCATTTGACGTACAACTTTTTCCCTCTCCTCCTCAGCACCCGCTCGACAAGGAAAACGTCTGGATGTTTGGCTTTTTGCAACTCCATTTCATAGAAACCTCCTTTAATCGTTTCACCCTTCTCATCTTCTAAAATATAAGTTGTTGGATTTGTTAGCTGCACTTTTTTCACAGTAAAAATTTCATTGGTCCAGTTCGGCGTGTATCCCTTTTCAAATAGCGCTCTATATTTGCTGATGCGTACTTTATCGCCAACTTTAAACTTTCTAGTCGGATGTGCAATTTTAATAAATGTGTATACTGACTTTAAGATTGCTTTTTCGTTACGTTTATTTACCTCAGAGGGTGCCATTTTAATTGTTCTATGATAACTATAGTTATAAGTTTTAACAATTAGCGGGAGGTCGTTAACCCATTTGTAATTGCCTTGAAAACTAAACTGTTTCCACATAAGCTGTTTCAACGTACGGTTCACTCGCTCAACAATAGAGGCCTTTTTAGTTGAGTATACGCTATAGTGGTTGATTCCATGTTTATTCATCAGCTTTCGAAAGTCTGAGTTATAAAACTCTTTACCCTCATCTGTTTGCAGGTTTTTGGGTGGATACTTTAAACTTGATAGGATCCTTTGCATGGCTAGAGTAACCTCTTTACCTTCTTTGGATTTTAGTGGAACCGCCCAGACAAATTTTGAAAAGCAATCTATTACAACCAGTATGTATTTGTATCGCTTGTTTTGCTTAACGTAGGGTATCATTTCAACAAGGTCTGCTTGAAGTGTCTCATTAATTCCCTTAACAATTACACGACGCCGTTTAAAATTGAGCCTTGCAGGTTTGTGTAGTTCGTTAACAATATCTTGCTTTACGGAAGAATGTTCCATTCTAACTTTCTTAGACAGAAGGCTTTTCAGATATAACAGACTCCAGGATGGCAGGCAATTTTAATACAATTTCAGCAGCTAGTGTCACTGACTTTGTGTCATTGCTTTTTCTCTTGAAATTGAGCATGTCATTGAACTTTAAAGGGAGGTTATGCAGTTCAGGCTCACTATACTGCTTATTGTTTATAGTAACAGAAATGTCATTAAAATTGAGTCTTATCATCTCTATTGTTGCTTCTTTCAAAGGAAAGAAATAGGTTGTGAGACCATTCTTTAATACATAAGAATTTCCAAGTGTCTTCTCAGAATTAAACTCAAGAATTATGTTGTAAAATATATAATTCGATGCTTCTGGGAAGTATCCTTGTCGTGCTGTAACACCATGTTTAACTATGTGACGACCAAACTTGTCTACGGTCATCTTACACAATCACCCCTTCTTCACGCAGTTCTTCTATAATAGACACAATCTCGTTTCGATGACCTGTATTGCCTGCTGCCTGAGACGATACTAACAGGCGGAGTCTATCAACCAGCTCATTTGGATTATTCCAATATACGTAGTCAATGGGATTGTCGTTTAGAGACTTATACATTCCCTTTCCTTGGTAATATAATGGCGCTACAACTGACTTGTATTTTTCATCTTTTGTCCCATGTATTTGTGCATTTGGCTTAAAGTTCCTCCTCACAGCATTGCTGATATCCAAAATATTCTTATATAGCTCAAGATCCTGCCTCGTGTATTTTGCAGGTTCGCTTTTGAACAGTAGCTCGTATAACCCACGTGTACCTTTGAAAGTATGATTACCAACTTTAATATCCGGTCCTACAAACTGAACTTCAGATGAGCCTATGAAGTATTTCTCTTTGAAGCTATCGTGTCGTATTCCGGTTCGATGGTCATATTTTCTCTCTTTGTCATGAAACATGCCGTCTATACAGAGCATTTCACTGACGACTATATAGTTTATATGGCAACCCCCATTATTAGCCAAGGGATTTGAAAAATATTTTGAGGACTTTTAGGGGGGTCCCTTGAGATCATTTTACCAAAATTTGAAGCTCGTAGCTCTTTGGGAAATTGGTGAAAAGTCGCTTTAATCGGAAAATTTCGCGATCTCCGCCAATCGAAAACCTATCCCAAACAAACCAGCATCATGAAAAGATTCGAGCAAAACAGTTTTTTTCATTTTTCCTCGCGAAATCCCGGAAAAACAAAAATTTGTTTCCCCAGATCGATTATGAATGAAAAGTTCATTGACGACTAATCAGCTGTTTACAACTTGTAAATCGAAGGGGGAACATTGTTTACATTATCTCGGTGTGTTTTTTCTAAGAAGAAATCCTTGACTTTGATATCATAACAACAACTGGAGTGTACGTAACGTTTTTTGTTTACGTATTAGTTGCAATAAAGGGGAGAACAAAGATACCAAACACAGAATTATCATAAACAGTGTTTTCTCTTCGATTTACAAGTTGTAAACAGCTGATAGTGGCTAATGAACTTTTCATTCATAATCGATCTCGGGAAACAAATTTTTCTGTTTTTCCAGGATTTTGCGAGGAAAAATGAAAAAAACTGTTTTGCTCGAATCTTTTCATGATGCTGGTTTGTTTTGGATAGGTTTTCGATTGGCGGAGATCGCGAAATTTTCCGATTAAAGCGGCTTTTCACCAATTTCACAAAGAGCTACGAGCTTCAAATTTTGGTAAAATGATCTCTAGGGACCCTCATAAAAATCCTTAAAATATTGTTCAAATCCCTTGGCAAATAATGGGGGCTGCCATGTAAACTATATAGTCGTCAGTGAAATGCTCTGTATATCGCCTTGGAAGTTCATCGAACTCTTGTAAGTATTCCTCATATACTTGTGTATTTATCAGACCTTCAATATTCTCTTTACTTTCCTGAACCGATTTTTCAAGTAAATCGTCGTCGTCGTCGTCGTAGTGCCTCACTTCTTTTTGTTTCTCCCGTTTTTGCACTGGATTATAACTATACTTCTCATCTTCCGACTTGAAATTTGTAGAAAGATTTAAGTCAGGTGTTTCCTTTAAAGAGTCAATTCTTTTCCTTAAGTTTGTTACTTTCATGGATATCCGCCTTGAAGCTGTTGTAGCATGAGGTTCTGGAGCCCTGCAGACCTTCTCATCTACCTTAGCCCTTTTTGGAGTATTGAGTGTTTCACTATCATATAATGGCTCATTTTTCTCAGCTTTAAATTGTTTGTCCCCATTTGTATTTAATCTTTCCACTATAGTTTCTAAATGCTTTGTGATTGGAGAGAACGCATTCTCATGTCTCAATTGGGCTTCCTTTAACGAGTCAAGTTTCTTTCTAATCTCATTTCTTTTTCTAATGAGCTCTTTGTTTATTGAAATAGACTCAGCAATTTTTGCATTTTGAGAATCCATTATCACAGATCACTGACCTGATCTGACATCAAATTCATAGTGTGCAGCTTAAGATAATTTCGACGCATATATAATGCTACAACTGTATGAAGCAGTCAAAACCTTTGCGATAACGACCATTATTAATATCCCTCTCTTTGTCAATTGTAAGGAATCCATGGTTATTACTCCAACAGACGGAGTATATTTCTTTGAATTTATCATAAGTTAAGTCAGTATTTACATGTTCATCATAAGCATGTCGCAGATTTAGATGATCTTGTTTGAATAAAATGAGAAAATTTGCATTATCGCGAATAAGGTGCTTTGGTATACCAACGTATGTCTGATATAAGTAGAAGCAGTATACTTTCATATGTCTCCCCATGCTGAAATACTGTTTCATCAGGTGTTGCTTATCACACACGATGTCATCAAATATAAAGACTGTGTTTGGTTTGGCTTCTTGCGGGGAAGGTATGTTATCATCTAAACTGCTGAATGGTGCATAAGTGACTCCTTGAATTGGTTTCAAGAGCTCTTCAAGGTACTGATATTTAGGTTGAAACAAGGACTTTGAAAACACATAGACGTTCTCAAACCTAAGACCGTTTGCATGTTCCAGCAGATTCACTACAACATTTGTCTTTCCACAATTTGATGGTCCAACAACAAGACAGCGAATAGATGTTGGCAACAGCTCACCATGCCTCTTGAGATTGTTTGAGTTATTGATATCATAGTTTTGTACTGGCAGCTTCAAAGTCTGCTCAATAAATCGCATCGTGAAAGTTGACTGATCTCCTACCGCTGTGAGCGTGACCTTATAAATAGATCAGGCACATGTTGGATAACGAGCATAACTTCTGAATCTATTGAAAGTCTATAAAATGATTGTCAACGTTCAGGAGACTTCCAGTCACAGAAACGTCACTGAAGGGAACGGATTAGTGAACAAACTGATTGACAAGTTTCCATTTGAATTGCATATTCCAGGGTACAACTATTGTGGACCTGGTACGAAATTGTCTAAAAGGCTTAGCAGAGGAGACCAGGGTGTTAATAGACTTGACGAAGCTTGCAAGTCGCACGATATCGCTTACGGAACAGAGAAGGGTTTAGATCAAAGACACGCGGCAGATATGGTTTTATTGAACGAGGCGAAACAAAGGCTCCATTCCTCTGACTCCTCGATCGGTGAGAAAGCTGCCGCATTAGGAGTAGTTGCGGCCATGACAGCCAAAATTAAATTAGGAATGGGCTACAGTAGTCGATCATCAACAAGAGTTCACCGCAAATCCGCAAAAAGTAAGAAACGTGGTGGAAAGGTGGCATTTAGTCAGCTTGTAAAAGCAGCACGAAATGCAGTGAAAGCTAAAAAATTTAATGGTATTAAAGAAGCCTTAGGTGATGCTCTTAAGGCAGCAAAAAGTTTAAAAGGGCGCAGAAGTGTAAGGTCTGTCAGGGTGATACCTGTACCCAAGAGTGGTGGTTTCTTACCCTTAATACCTATATTTGCTGCTCTTGGAGCATTAGGCTCAGTCGCTGGTGGTGCTGCAGCAATTGCGAAAACAGTTAATGATACCAAAGCCGCTCAAGAGCAACTCAAGGAAAGTCAAAGGCACAACAAAACAATGGAAGCCATATCAATTGGTCAACGCGGGAAAGGACTTTACTTTAAACCATATAAGTCAGGGCTTGGGCTTTTTTTATCCCCTCCAAAGCCTCCAAAGTATCTTCAATAAAGCTACCCGACAGAGCCCTTACCGATATAGAACTTTCTAAATTTGCTAAACAGTTAATGATCAAGAATTTCAGAGGAGTCTTCATGAGAGATGCGCTGCCAAAATCAGGCCCAAATTTCAGTGAATGTGGAATTGTAAACCTCGACACTTTGAACGGACCCGGAACTCACTGGACAGCTTACGTGAAATGTGGCGGCAGCGCAACTTATTTTGACAGCTTTGGTGACTTGAGACCTCCATTAGAATTAGTAAAATACCTGAGGTCTTCTGGCCAATGTCAAATTCTCTATAACCATGATACATTTCAAACATACGATACATTTGTGTGTGGTCATCTTTGCTTGATATTCCTCATGTACTATAATAATTTGTGTCAGAAGCCTAACTAATCAGTTCTTTCGCTACGAGGCAGACGGACGGATAATGTCATTCACATTCACTTTGTCTGGAACGCAGTCAGTTCTTAAAGCTGACTGTTATCCTCCTCTCATATTGGATAATGCAAATTATGTAATTGGACTTATCAACCTAGAAACATACAATTCTATTCCCAATATTGACGCAAGCAATAATAAGTTTCACTTCTTCGCTGAAAATGGTAGTAAAGTATGTATAGAAATCCCTGAGGGTTCATATGAAATCGATGACATAAGCTATTTCCTTAATAGGGAGCTAAATAGACTGACTTTTGGCGATCTAGGTAAAAAGTCAAGCTATAGGAATAGTCGCCTTTTAACAATTAAAGGTAACAACAATACTCTGAAATGTGAACTCAAGTGTGCGTTTGATGTATACTTTTCTGAAGATGGTACAGTAGGTGAATTGCTTGGATACGAACGCAGAAAACTAATGGCATACGTGAAACATGTATCCGACAATCCATCCAAAATTTTGAAACTCAATGCTTTGTGTGTTGAATGTAACATTGTAGCAGGCTCTTATCGTAACGGCAAGCAAGTTCACATAATTCATGAGTTCTTTCCGCTTGTTCCTTCTGGATATCGAATTGTGGAAGCACCATCCAACGTCATCTATTTACCAATCAGCGTCAGCGAAATTGCTGAAATTATTATAAAAGTCACAGACCAAGACGGAAAGACCGTCAATTTTCGAGGTGAAGTCGTTACAGTTAGACTGCATCTTCAAAAGCTCTGAAAAACTGCTATGAGCATTGTTTTCAGCCAACAACAATCTGTTGCTCATCATAGACATAAAAGCCGTGTAAACAAAAACATTGTGGTCAGAAGAGGCTCAAGTCTCAAGCAGTTAACAGCAAACAATAGAAGATTTCTCCAATCTTTAGGATTTAAGGTTGTTCAAAATGAACAGAAATATTCTCTACGTGAATGAAAAAGTAGTTTTTGACGAAGCAATAACCTATGCAGAGAAACATACGCACCAACCTTACGCTTCTACTTCATACAATAACAATGATGAAATAAGAATACCGATCCAACAACAAGATTTGTACTCGCTACCATGATACAGTGACCTGTACATTGAAGGCAAGGTTGTAGCGACGCAAGGGAAAGCCCCGGCTCGGCTTGATGGAGTACGATTTATTAACAACGGAATTGGGGACCGCCGAAGCATTACATCGGGGTGGGTATTGTCTTCAATTCAATCACTAGACCAATCCAGTACCATCGATGAAATCCAACTCACAAGGAGGTAATACCAACGTTGACCTTCTTATTGAATACAACCAATTATGCTCTTCAGACATATCAAGGGGGAAAAATTCGAAAATCACGTATGATAAGTATGATTCTTACAGGTACATATGCCAGTAATGTCTTATTTATTCTGTTTCAGGGATTCCGGATACCACCACCACCGTACGCTTTGCAGTGGAAAACTGCGTGCTCTGCGTCATCCAACTCCAGGCACTCTGGGCATCGATCGTCTGCCCACCGATTGAAACGGCACAGGTAAGCAGCAAATGCGCCATGATCTGTAAGGACTTGTGTTGTATAATAGTCTAGACTTACGAATTTTTTGTTTTTCCAGGTACTGATGTCCCGGATCAGCCGCCTGGTCCACGACGCATTGCCAGTCTCTATTTCCCATTCACTTTGCCACATCTGCATTGTTCGGGTACGTTCTTCAATTTGATTTGGCTCCGGAGAATCGAAGATTCTCCGTCGCTCATCCACAAGGAGATGGATGGGAATCATCCCCGCCAGGACCACAGCCGCCTCAGCAGATATGGATTTATAGCCCCTGACAACCCGCAGACACATGGTCCTCTGGGCAGAAATCAACATTCCCTTGGCTCTCTTTATTCTCAGGGCGTCGTACCAAACCGGCGCCCCATACAACAAAATGGACTGTACAGCAAGACACAAAACATGTCGTTTGCCCGTGTCGGGACCACCAACACGAGGCAATAACCTAAACAGGGCGTTCAAAACCTTAAATGCTTTACTCACCGCCATCTCGATGTGCTTCACAAATGTTAGCTGCCTATCTACCGTAATGCCAAGATACTTTGTATATTGCGTTGGGACAATAGGACAACCGTCCATAACAAACACAATGTTGCGGTTTCTCTTGCAGTAGTTGAGCATTACGGCACTGGTCTTCTCAGCCGCAACGGTGAGTTTGTTCTCGACCATCCATTTGTTAATTTTCCGAAGGGCTTCGTTTACATTCTCCATCAATTCATTTTCATTGTCCGCTGACACCACTAACGCCAGGTCGTCCGCATAGCAAACGATCCGTGCCCCCCGGGGAACAGTCAACTCCATTACATCGTCATATAGGACGTTCCACAGGGTCGGCCCAAGGACCGAGCCCTGCGGAACGCCCCCTCCAATGGACATCACGTGGTCTTTATCTATTTCTATATATCGATTTGACAAATAATCTTTAATGATATCGATTAAATACAGTGAGACCCCTCTTTTCTGCAACTTTTCTACAATCAAGTCCCACGCTGCCGTATTAAAGGCATTTCGAACATCGACCAGTACCAGAGCCGTAAACCCTGGCCTAGTCACTCTACCTTCCACCTGAACCGTTTTAAGAACCTCCCGGACCGCGCCGACCGTAGACCTGCCACGTCTAAAGCCGAACTGTCGGTCCGAGAAGTTCCCTTTCTCCTCAATCTCGTCTATCAATCTAAAATTTATGAGATTTTCGAAGATCTTACCTAGTACGCTTATTAGGCATATAGGCCTATATTTTGGCGGTTCGTCCCGTACCTTCTTGGGCTTTTCGATCAACACTAGATGAGCGGTCTTCCACTCGACTGGGAAAGTGCTATTAATTAATAAATGATTAAACAGATTACACATAAATTGCGTATGGTTTCTAACAACATATTTTGCCACCTCCGGAGTTATCCGATCCGGACCTGGCGACTTTTTATTTTTTAGTTTTGCGCCTGCGGCTCTTACCTCGTCCAAAGTGAACTGTCTGTTTGACAATATACCCGATTTTCTTAGTGTTGGGCCCTCGCTGCAAACAAACATTTCTCGAAACTGTTTTAGTTTCATTTCTAATGTTAAATCTAATCTTGAGTCAGTGATCTTCAGCTCTTTTGTTATTATTTTATAGGCGTCGCCAAATATGTCTATATTCAATTGGTCACACAACGCTTCCCACCTCTGTTTTTTCGATCTTGAAATCTCTTTCACTAGCTCCTGTTTAGCAGTTTTATAGATGTTTCGGAGTTGTTCAATCTCTAGCGATCGTCTTTTCAAAGCTCTTTGGTATATCCGCCGAGCTCTAAAAACTTCAGCACGCAGATTTTCGATTTCAGTGCTCCACCAGTATGGCTGTCTGCGACCGCTTCGACTCCTACGTGTACCGTCCTGCATCGCCGCTTGTATCATACTCGTCACCCCATGTACAGTAATGTCTTCATTGTAACAGGCGACATTCGTATCGATCAGTGACTCGCAACGCGGCATATCAATAGTAATTTCGAATTTTATGTTCTTATGGGGATTTTTGTCTGTTGTTTCGAATATTATAAATCTGTGGTCGCTCAGGGACACCTCGTCACTCACCTCCCACCCCCCAGTGAATGCAATCAGCTCCGGAGAAACCAACGACAGGTCAACAAAAGACACCCCATTGTGTCTTACACAAGTGGGCTTTCTCCCATCGTTTAACAAACACAAATCCATTGAGTTGACCCAGTCTAGGAGGAGATGTCCCCTCGCGTCCACAGTTGTCCCTCCCCAAGTCGGATGCTTTGAATTGAAGTCGCCCGTTACAATGACATAATTGTCTTTCTTTTTCAGATCTTCTTCAAGTTCTAAGAGGTGCCGAGCAAAAGCAGGGCCACCAGAGTTCGGGCTTATATAGACGCTGTACACATAGAAGTCTCCCAGACCAACCCACACGAAACAATCGCCGCTCCCATACGACGTGATCTTGTAGCTAGAAGTAAGTTTAACGATCGCAACGGTTTCATTCTTATTTTTATAAAAATATCTCTTGTTTTTAGCCGCTTTTTTTATTGAACTCAGACAGTAGGAGGAAATCGACCTGCTGTTGTGCAGCGAGGGCAATGGCCATGTCCTGCGACCTCACAGAGTTGTTGCAGTTAATCTGGACGAACTTAACCATAGTAAGGAAGTACAGAACTGTGATCTAAAACACTCCAGTCAAAATTCAAACCAATTGAGACAGTCACAGCAATAAATAAATTATTAAACATACACACAAATAAATAAATAAATAAATATGTATATGAATAATGTATAAATAGAGGCTCTGTATAAAATATAAAATCTATAAAACACATACGGAACGAACACTTGTATAAATAAATAACTCTGTATATCACAGTCAAAACCTTTTGTAAATGTTGTAAAAATATCACAGACAATATATAATATGTGTAAATATCACCCATCTGTAAAATTATAAATAAACACACTAAATAGAAATATGTTTCTGTAAATATCACAGCCCAATCTGAAATAAATTGTGTATATATATATCACAGCACGAAGTTCGAACAAATATAAAATCTAAATAACTATATGTAAATGGGGACATCACAATCAAAAACAAATAAGTAAATAAACTGAACTCTATGTAAATATCACAGTTTTGTATCTGTACTTGTATTTTTGCTAACCTCGTAAACCCATTAGACAAAAACGTCATCGTTTTCAACTAATGTGGTTCTCCGTCGTCGCCTCGTCTCCCTCAATGCGTCCCTAAAGGCACCTCATTTTATGCTACCCATTTTATGGTCCGTGGTGTTGCAAACTGGACATTTAGTTTCATTTGGACATTTGTCGGACTGATGACCGCCTTGTCCGCAATTGAAACAAGTCTTCGATCGATCTTCTGCTTTGCATTCCGATGCATGATGTCCGTAAGACAGGCATCTGTAGCACTGGACCACGTTCAATCGTTCATCGATCCTGGCTTTCACCAGGCCGGCAGAAATGAACTTTTTATTAATCAATATATCGGCACTTTGTTCATCCATTGCAACTGTTACCGTTTGGGTATCGTTACGGCTTGGCCTCAGGTCGCCAATATTCAGGATGGTAGGTTTTTTTTCCAAATTTTCTTCGATGTATTCTGCAACTTCTTTTTTATTTGTTGTCGCATCAAGGTCTCGAATATAAAGAATTTTCTTCTTTGGTAAGCTATTTTTCGTGTTTTTTATTTTCAAGTTCTCTATGTTTTCAGATAGTTTACTTTTGATTCGACTAACCACTGCATCGTTTTTATCTGTTATAATCAGAAGTTCTCCTTCTTTGGTACTTCTGATTTTTCTGATGACGTGCTTATTTGCGTCTTTTTCCAGGGTAGTCTTTACCTGACCCAATAGTTTATTGAAATCTTTCTCTTCATTTGTGAGAATAATTGCGTTCGTTGTGAACTGCCGTTTTGGTTTATCAACAATATTGTTTTTATCTAACACCCTAGGAGTGTAGATATCAAAATTCACTTTAGTATCATTAAATACTGTCTGGAAGATTTTCGACATAAGATTAGCATCCATGTTTTTAATTTTGTGGGATGTAACTTTCTCTAATTTATTTTGGACGATCAGTTCTTTTGCTTTCGATATTTTACTCCACAGGTCCTCTTCGGTACCGTGGTGTTTACTTTAATTATTGTTCGTGTATTATC